>JAKSZP010010563.1:0-254874 GCA_022478985.1 Massospora cicadina
GACCTTTAAGGAGCTATTGCAAAAAGGCTGATACTCCGCCACCCTTACTATGGCAATCCCTTCATATTGTTCATGGATTCCTCTGAATACGCCGTTAGAGCTATCTTGTCTCAGTTAGATGAAAATGGGGTTGATCATTTCATGTCATATTTCAGTAAAATGTATCAAAGCTGAGTGCAATTACAGCGTTACTGAGAAGGAATACTTGGCTGTCATGCTCGCTGTTAGACACTACCGCCCTTTCTTATATGGGACAGCATTTAAAGTGATTAATGACCACACTTCGTTAAAGTGGTTACAAGATAGGAAAGATCCTACTAGCTGTTGGCTCTCTAGGAACTTAAGCTCTAGCATCATACCATGACAATTGAGCATCAAGCAGGGACAAACCACATTAATGTTGATGGGTTAACGCTTCTTCCAATCCTTCACATTGATATTAGCGAAGCTGAGAGGTTGCATGACCTCTTAAAGACTCCTAAAGCATGGGTTGATGAAGATGAACCAATACAAAGATGTTAGCATGGCATTCCCTCAACACAAAAATGGAGAATGGGAAGTTATATAAGAAAATAAGGATGAATTGCTTGCCCTATCTCAGACCATCATACCGAGTACCCGTGATTTTTGAGTCTCATACCCTTCTAAGGCATAGTGGAGTACAAAAAACCTACTAGTGGTTAAAGAGCGATACTACTGGGAGGGCATCATGGAGCTAATAATTGAAGACCTGGATGCATGTCAGACCTGCAAGAAGCAATCCAGCTATAAGACCAGGTATCAGTATCAACTTACTACACCTCAACAACCCATTCACACCATTTGTCTAGATGTGGTAGGCCCTCTACCTCAGACTACTGGTGGAAATCATTATATCTTGGTTATATTGATCATTTTACCAAATTGGTTGAGGCTATGGCTCTTCATGCTCAAACTGACAAAGCCGTGGCCGCATTCCTTCATCGATATATTTTCTCGCCAAGGTTGTCCCCAGGTCCTGCTCTATGACAATGTGAAAACTTTACCTCCTGAGTGGTGAAGATCCTTGCTGCCTCCATGGGCATGCAACAACTCTTTTCTGCCCCGTACAACTCCTTTATGATTGTATTGTATAAGGAGCCAATGGGACACTGGTCTCTATTTTACGCAAAATGGCCACTTCTGACCCTCTTCACTGGGATCTTTACCTACTCAGTGCTCTCATGGCTTATTGTATCTGCTATCACCAGATACTTAAAATGTCGACATTCTGAGTATTGTATGGGCGAGAACCTGGGGTTCCAGCTTTACTATCAAAATATATCTTCACAGATAAGACTGACCTTGAGCAAGCTATGAAGAAGTTATCCCACACATTATCCAGTTGCAATTAGAAGCGATGACCAACTTTGCAAAGACGATCATTAAATAGGGTCAAGCAGCTAATGAGCTCTGGACTCCTCTATCTACCTTCTAAGTGTCATACTTGGTGCTATACTACCATAATCATATCACTCCCAGAAGTGAAAAGCTCGAGACTATCTGGGAAGGCCCTTTTGTCATTACCTTTAAGAGAGGGAATGAGTACTCTATAAAATCCCTGGCTACCGGAGTTACCATTAACAGTGTGCATGGGTAATTCTTGTGCTTTTACTTTTCCCCTAACACTATTAAAGGGGGTAATGTCAGACGATTACAAGTCCAATATTGTAGTAAGAGTGTTTCATCTCATGATAAAATAAAATTGACCTAAAGACCCTGCTCAATTTTTAGTTATATCCTTTAAATTGGGGCAATAGAATTAGTAATAACTCTTGGTCAAATACCACGAAGTTATGTAATCAAATTGTGCTGACTATGCAGCGAAAACAGGAGAACCCATTGGAGGCTCCTCCCCAGGCCACCACAAATTTATTGCAACTTACCCTGCAGAGGCTGGCCCCTTTTATAGGGTCAGAAGGGGCGTTGCAAGGTAAAAATATGTTCATGCCCACTTATTGGGTGACATTGATTAAATCGTTACCTCACAGTCACATCTTACCAAAAATTGACTTCCCATCAGTTGTTTCATCAAAACGAGACGAGCTTTCTGAGATCCAACAGGTCAGATCAGCATATTGCCTAATTTTGACTTTCTAAGACATACAAATTTCAATCCTCGCCAACTTAAAAACTAATTATCACTTAACTAGGTGGTTCATTTATTACCTCCCACAAGGACAAATAAATATACAAAACACCAACTATAGAGCTTTCTGTTTTTATTTGTTTTATATATTTCTTTGGTTTCATTCCTCAATTTTGTTGGATTTTAGGGGGAAAAGCACCAGTGAGCATCTCAACAACCAAAAAATCCAACAAAGGGCAAAGAAATTTGGCTTCGTCCTCTCAGTGATATCCAGTATGACGGCGTACTATTTTTTGACTCAATGAGCTCACATCGCCAGAGTGTTTTCATCTCATAACCCATGGTTTCTCACAACATAAAAATCATACCGCATGTTTCAGTCATCAGATCCTGACAACAGTTCTTTTTGTGGACCTCAACTAAGAAAGGCCTTTTGCTTGTGATCTAAAGCCCTGGGTCACCTCTACATAGCTTCATTGTATGTAATTACTTCTTGTCGACCAACAACCAGTCCCCACTGTGGTCCATAAGAGGACTTATTCAGTGGCAGCTGCAATCCTTCAACCAACCCATTTGATTATGATAGAAATTCTGTTTATAGTCTCCCTCCATAAAGCAGTCAAAAACGCACAGACAGATGGTGAAAGGATACCCCCTTGGAGTTGTAACCGCTCTCCTGGTAGGGACCCCCTCCGTTCACCAGCTCCCATCACCAGCACAAAACAAATGCAATCCCTCAAACCCATCACCCTTTCTGAAAGTTAAACTCAGCGACACCACCCTGTTGGATCCCCCCCACAACCAACTTAGTCAGAGCTACCCACGCCTCCAGTCACTTTATACCCCTACCAATGGAAAACACTTGGAGTACCTTCACTTATGGTAGGCCCCCAATTAGGAGGCCCACCACCCGCTCAGATTACATCTCAGACCTCCTTCTCAGTACTAAGGAGGTGGATATGGACTTGAACAGCTCAGATGAAGCCCAGGTGGAGGAGCCCAGAGAACACTGAAGTGGCGCTTCTCAGCAAACCCGTGGAGGTGGCACATAAGTTGGCTCACCAGTTCCTTGTCCCTCTCCACCCAGAGCAACCCCAACCCCTTGGTTCTCCACTCGGATTTCTGCCAAAAGTCAAGCTCAGGAACTAGAATGAGTCACCTCAAGGATGCAATTAAAGCGCCAGAAAACCTCCGGTATGTGGAGGGGGCAACTATGAGCCCTCACTGGGGAACTCTAATTCTACAGTCCATAAATTCCAATGGATTGCAGGTTTACAAGTGGAGAGCCCACTTACTCCACACCCTCAGGTCACTCATGTTGATATCTCAATAATTTAAGAGCCTCATTTCTTCCCTCTGATATAGAATCATGAACAAATTTGGAGGTAAGTCCTGTTGGACAAACCACGCATCCTTCTTCATACTGAGTCCTCAGATAAAATCCCACTCCTTTTTAAAACACCTTTTATGGCCGCTTTTTTTTGTCAAGTTGTCCACCCCAACTTCTCCTTTTTCATAAAAATTATTTAAATAATAAATTTAGGCCAGTAGAAGGACTGGCTGCTAGAAGAACTTGAACGCCTCTAGCTTCCTCACAGCATGGTGTTATAAGCGATTTCAACACTACTCTGAGTTGGGTCCAGGACACCGTTCCCCCACAAGCAGGATTGGCAGTGCACAAATGTCTCTAAGTCTTCCTCTGAATCAGAGGAGCTATAGATGTTCTCCCCCTCCATGTTCAGCCTCAGCTGCATGACTCAGATCCAGTATGAGGAGCGTAAAATTTAGTTCTGCGTCCCATATTGACATATCCTTAGTTGTCCCAAGACTAATTGGTCAAGTCTCTGCTCCCACAAAGCGCAACAACACCATCAGTGACAATCAATCCCTCATGGTGGTCCTCATGACCACCCTTAGACCATTGCACAATTTTGGCTTCAATTCGCCCCAGTGATCCTATAAAGCTTTTCACATGCATGACAAGCTGATTTCAGACATCCGCTGTCAAGTATCCACCACATTGCCGCATTTGCACACCCCTCAAGATAATTGGGTGGAGAATAAGTCAGGGATCTTTAGAGTTGCATATGACTTCGCAAAAGCCCAGATGACCGCGGCTTACACCAAGGTTAGATGAGCCAAAGCCTGAATCAGGCATCTGAAATAACTTATAAGCCCACACCTTCCCAAAATGGTGGAAGTATGGGAGGCTTCCCAGGAGGCGCATCACCTTGAACTCACCACCCAAGAAGAACAGTCAGTGATCTTCATGTCCTCACGTTACTAATTAAAAAAAGAACGCCCCACCTGATTCTTCTACCAAAAGCAGAAGGCCTTCTCAAAAGCTCAGAAGATTGTAACCTTGAAGGTGGGAAGCACCTTAACCACAGACACGGAAATGTACCAGATGAGATTCATCAGTATTACTTGACCCTGTCCAGGCATCCAGAGTGAACCCAGTGGATGTTTGCAAGTTCATCAAATGGGCCCCATTACTACCAGCTGAACTCTCAGCAGATGAAAAAATCATTGCACTGCACACATCACACAATATATTGAAGGTTCTTCTCAAAGCTTTAAACCTGAAGGCTCAAAAGTGGATGTCACCCATTTGAGGTATACCTAGCAGATCCCGTAACAGTCACAAAAGCCCTACAGCCCATTTTCTTGACCCTCTTGGCGGAAGTGAGTGTGATGTCTGACTTGCAGAGCTCAATAATGACTATCGTCTACAAGTAAAACGTTCCAAGAGGACCTTTAAAGTTAGCATCTAATTTTACTTCTGAACACCAACCACAACCTGTTCACCAACATCCTAGTGAACCACATAATGAAGTGGGCGGCGCCTCGCCTCCACTCAGCTCAACACGGGTTCATCTCAGTGAAATCGCTATGGAATAACTACAATGATTTTTTTGCAACTATATCCATCAACTCAACCAAAACCCACAGGTTTGTGACGCTCCTCAGCATGTAAAAGGCGTACATTTGTGTGTAGAGGCGCTACCTTGACGCCTCCCTACTCCGCCTCAACCTCCCATCTCAAGCTAGGATTTGAATTTTAGTGCTTTACAACCAATTTCACACAAGAGTGCTAGCCCTGATTAGCTTTATGGCATCAATTATAGTTAAACAAGCTCTCCCATAAGGGGACCCTTTGAGCTAATACTATTAATATTACCCTTGGCCTCCCCTAACCTTATTCCACAACAAAGCTTGGGGTATCCAAGTGCTCAGGAAACCTCCTAACTGTGCCATAGCCTTTTCTGATGATATGGCGGTAGCAGCGGAAGCAATAAAGAGTTTGATTTAACCGTTGATGCCCCTGACTACTCCAAGGCGTCCAACACAATAATTAACACTTTGAAAACTACCATAATAAATGCTGGCATCCCCCCTTTCCTCCCCTTTTGGCCTAGATTTCACTTGCAAAACATTATGCCACCTAGGTGTCCTCACCACAAACTAAGGAGTTGCAATCAAGGATAATAAGGATCATATACCAGAAGTGATGAAATCCTGCATTGCTAGCTGGAACCGCTGGCATATCACCCCTAGGGTTTTACCCAGATGGCGAATGTGTTTCTGCTCTCAAAAGTATGGCTCCTCACTCGTTTCTGCCCCCTCACCAACAGTTTCTATTCATAACTCAATGTAATACTTAGTTTCTAGATATTTGGGTTGAATTATCTACCCATCGCCTAATCAGAAATATCCCAACTGTTATAAAATTGGATGGTATCATTAAGATCTGCCGTATTGTTCACACAAGTTGAACCCACTGAACAACAGACAGATGATGTGGGGATTGTCAGTCATTAAACACACTTGAAAATATACTAAAAATAAGAGCAATTGCTTCAATGACTCTTTATATACTTTAATAAATACAGCGACCTTTTTCAGTTCTTCTCTCTACTATTAAACTTTTTTCAATTGCCCATCTTGATTATATATAGCGGCTTCAGATGATACCGCTCTCATAGCTTAGACTACTAAATTCTGCTGATTTTCCTTGATTTTGGCTTGTTATTCTTTAGCTCTCAGTTGCTCTAATTGGTGGGAATTTAATGTTTATTTGTCAAAATGACAATATAATTTTATCGCCTTATTGCCTTATTTAGAGGCAATCTAATAATACCCCATCATATCTCAATATTGCCTCATCTTGAGGCACTCAAATAATCATAACTGATATCATGTTTGTGGATTCTTTCCAATACGCCCTAGCTGTCCCATAATTATCATCTAGTCATATTGGAATCATGACATTACCCCCTCCTTGACTGGATGATAAGGCTCCTATTGCTTATATGGTCAGAGTAACTTTTCATGCAATCATTTAATGATCTGAAAACTTGCAGGGTTCTTGATGGTATATGCGTCAACCCCAGTTTTCTCTATAACTTTTAACGGACCTATCCAAGTGCTTGCCAGCTTGTGAATCCGCCTGAACACATATTGGTCATGGAAGAGAACCATATCGCCTTCCTTGAATTTCACCAACCTGCTACAACATACCTGATTGACACCCTGATTCCTGATCTTCTTGGCTAAGCTGAAGGAATATGCTTTAGTTTTCAATTTGATCAGAGTGTTCACAAGGTTAGTCAAATAGCGATAGGGTTCCATTCCACCAGTGTCTTCTACACATGAATAAATTAACGCCGGAAGAGCTGGGTGTTGGCCGTATAGTAGTTGGAAGGGACTCTTCCCCGTGTCAGAATGGTAGTTAATGTTATAGGCGAACATGGCAGTGGAAAGGAGGGAGCTCCAATTGGAAGGTCAATCTGTTACTAATTTTCTTAATATGTTCACAGGAGTCCCACTCACCCATTTGACCATTCTATTGGATTCAGGGTGGTATGGGGTTGTCAAGACCCCCGCGGATTCCCATAAGCTCGTTCAGTTTGGGGAGGATGTGTGAGGTAAAGTTGGTTCCATTATCATTGAGAATAAATTGAGGACAGCCATGTCGCTGAATAATGCACTCCATCACGAACTTGGCCACTGTAACCGCCCCCAAATCTCATATCGCCCACACTTTGACCCACTTTGTCAAGTGGTCAATAGCCACAAGAATGTTTACACCAGTTGGCTCCTGTTGGCAAGAGACTAACAACATCAAGGGAAACCGTGTGCCAAGCAAAATGTGGTTTCACTATCTGATATGAAGTCTTATGGTGGAATGGCTTATACACTTTACACTGATGGCAGTAGTAATCATTTTGAGCACAACAAAATCTCATGCTTTCCCAATAGAACTGAGGGTGCAACAACTCCATTGTCTTATGCACCACACCATGTCCAACTGCCTTGTGGGCGCTCATAATGATATCCGGCCATTCTGAGAGACGCAGAAAATTAATCTTAGAATCTTCAATCCACTTATAAAGTTCCACATTCTGTTGGAGGGTATTCTTCCATCTCGTTTAATGCTTTGATCAATTGGGGCAGTTTGTCATTATATTTTCCACTGATAATCTTATCGTAAATCACATCACTGAGGTCCACCATCATGGCAAAAGTTGGTAATCAAGATAAACAGTCAGCGTTCTGATTCTTTACTCTTGGGGAATGAAGGATCTCAAAATCATAAGCCTGCAGCTTAAGAGCCCATTGAGCCAGATGCCCTTCAGGATCTTTGAGATTCTGCAACCAGCGTAATGATGTATGATCTGTTATAACTTTAAACTTTTGATCATGCAAATAGACTCTGAATTGCTTATATGTGTAGATCATTGCTAAGCACTTTCGCTTGGTTACAGTATAATTATGCTCAAGGCATTTCAGATTTTACTTGCAGTATGCTACAGGATGTTCCTCTCCCTCTTCATCTTTCTGATAAAGTACTGCCCCAATAGTGGAAAGAGACACACCCATCTGAAAAATAAACTCTTGATCAAAGTTCATATAGTATAACACTAGTGTGCTGGTCAACGCCATACAAAGTGTATTAAAAGCGTATTGATGACTTTCCGTCCATTCAAACACAGCGTCCTTTTTAAAAACTCAAAAAGTGGCCCCCCAATATAGCTAATATTAAGTATAAAGCGCCAGTAGTAACTGACCATTCCCAAGAATACCTGATTGTTAAGTTTACTATTAGGTATGGTCATCTTACAAATGGCCTCCACCTTAGCTGGCTTTGGTTTCTCCCCTTAGAGTCTACCACGAACTCCAGGTATTCCAGCTGATCTTTGAAGAAGTTACATTTTCAAGGCTTAAATTTTAATGTTTGCCTCAGCCAGCTGGCGGAATACTGCTTCTAAATGATTGAGGTGCTCTGAAAAAGGTTGGGAGAAACCGTTAATATCCTTGAGGTATACAAGGATGCATGACAGTTTCAGATCACCAAGAATAGTATCCATGGCTCGCTGAAACATAGTTGGGGCATTGCACAGACCTTGAGGCATCCGCATAGGTTGAAAAAGGCCTTTGGAGGTGATTACAGCACATTTTTCCTGTTCTGCTGCTGGTAACTCAATTTTTCAATAACCAGATATCAAGTCCATCTCTGAAAAATAATGGGCTCCCCCTAACTGATTAATCATCGTCAACCCTTCACAAGGGATATGAGTCCTTTTTTGTAATACTGTAAGCTTCTTGTTGTCTATTACTATGTGGTTGGTGCCATCCTTCTTTTTTATAATCAGAATGGGTGAATCCCATGGAATCTTGGATGGTTCAAGCATCCCTTGCTCCAGCAACTTGTCAATTTCTTTGGTGACAACGTCTTCTGCTGCCCTTATTTGGCGGATCAGCTGAGACCTTATGGGGGTTGATCTCCTGTATCCACTCAATGGACCAACTCCAAGCACACCCTAAGTCATGATCATTGATAGTGAAAATCCCCTTGTACTTCTCAAATAAAGCTATACTTGGTCTTTTTACACTTCCAATAGTCCTTTTAGATACTCCGTGGTACTACTGTTAGTACACCAGACGGTGCCTTGACTGATAGACCAAATTC
Source organism: Massospora cicadina (assembly GCA_022478985.1). NCBI lineage: Eukaryota > Fungi > Entomophthoromycota > Entomophthoromycetes > Entomophthorales > Entomophthoraceae > Massospora > Massospora cicadina. The sequence goes on from JAKSZP010010563.1 coordinate 9,081, forward strand.
GTCCAATGACCTGAAATCATGAACTTGAAGGACCTCTTCTATTGGGATCAAATGTAAATACGCTACTATTTGGTGTCAGCAGATTTGCATTGGTTCGCTCTGGAGGTTTTCTAATAAAACCTTAATCTCTCCATGGCCTGGAAGTATAATCCCTGGAGCCACATGCGGCTCAAACCGCATTTATTGATAGAGCCTAATGACTTCCCCATATATATCCCAATAAGCACTTCCACATCTAACTTGTTCACTAAGACTTGATGTCCAGAAGTGATAGATATAGGCCCTGCAGCTTGAAGTGGTTACCCTTGATATTCATATATCTGAAGGGGAAGGGGCCAAGTCTTGCGCTTTAGTCAGTGAAAGTGAACTGGCATCACCCTGTCACTATATGCAAGGTTGATAAGGCTCATATAAACCAGATCCTTCAATAGTCCACTAGAGGTGAAGTAAATTGGGATCCGCTTTCCTAGAATGTTGAGGGTCTCCTCCATCATACTAATGACAGCCCCAAAATGACGCAAGAAAGTGTTTTGATTAACAAGCCTAATTTTTTTGGTAGCACATTTGCTGGAGCTAGAATGACAATGGACCCAAAGCGCATAGGTAGTGCACTGTAAGGCTCCTCAGAGATGGTGCTTTCTGCTCCAGCAGTTCCAACACCATATGATAATCCACATCAGGTTTTAATATCAACTTCGCCATCAAATTAGTGTAAACTATGCTGACTGGAGCACAAGTATCAAATATAGCGTGAACTCTATCTTTTGCTACAAAAATATCACAGTACGTACACTCAAAATAAAAAGAATATTGACTGTTTTATATAAGGACATTTATGGGATCTCTTTTTTCAAGAAAATTTATTATCCCCTCACCAACTTTGGGATATTTTTTGACAATGGCGTAAATTGGAAGGGCGACGTTTAATACTTTCAGAGGTGGTGCATCTGCGGCATAATTAAGCTTTTCTAAGGAATCTTGATCAAGCATTTGGCAGGCATACAGCTTCAGTTGCTCTTGTGATTCATCATCCGCCGCTGCCTTGGCTTGAGCTCATGTCACTAGGTTTACTCCTCCAACTGACTGCTGATATAAAATTCCGTCATTGCATTGAGGGACTTCCTCAGGATTACTACTATTGATTTAGGATGTTTTGGGTTTGAATTGCAGAGGTAAAGATTCCCATCTCTACTCCACTCCATCTTTTCCTTGGTAGTATTGATCTTGATGTACGTGGTGCGCATGGCGGTTATGGCAGAATTTTGCCAAATGATCAGGGCGGCCGCATTCATAGCAGTTAGCCCCATAAGAGCCACGTCCTTGATTTTCATAAGAGGGTCCAGATCAGAAAGTTTGGGTTCATTTGTCATAACCAGGCCCATGTTGGTAAGATGATTGCTGACATTAAGCGTAACTAAGTTCTAGTCGGCAGCTGGGTTTCTGATGGTTTTGTGACCAGCTCATTGATGCTGATCAAACTGTTGAGTATAATTCGGCTGAGGACAAGGCGCAGAGTTATAGTAAGGTTGAGGGTTTCTAGGTAGAACGTGAGTCAGAAAAGAGTATTCTCCTGAATAAGAGGTTATAGTAGAGGTTATGTTCTTCTGTTCCAATTTGGCGGTGGGAAGTTAAGGGATATATGACACAAAAACTGTACAATCTTTAGCAGAGGTACATCATCATCCAGAAGCGGTGAACTGACATTGTGAAGCTCTCAGTATAGCTTCACCGTAGAGGTCATAGTGCTTCACAAGTCAGCTTCCGCTAAGTACCCTGCCCCAATCAGCACGTGGGCTTCCATTGTGAATCAATCAGCAAAACTCCAGGAGAGTCTCATTTTGGTGAAATCTGATCGTTAAGAATTCCACTTTTTGCTGTGACATCTTTGAGGTACCCCCAAACAGGATAAGCACAGTATCCTTCATATCCTTATAGGTGAAAGAGCTACTTAGGAGGTAAAAAAATGAATTAATTTTCACTCCCAACATCCAAGGAGGATATCAACAGCTTAGCCTTCCATCTATCAGATGCACCTTCTGTTGCAAACTCAAATCATTTGAAGAAACCATGGATGTTCCCATTTCGATCAAATTGAGGTAGTTTCTCAATATTACCTTCTCATACCGTTCACAGTTTTTTGTCCCATATTGAGGAATGGGTCAAGATATAAAAGCATTTTCTTTATGAGAAACTGGACCAGAGGAAGTTGGGATGTCCACTGCTTCAGGGGTATCTTGATCTTCTGCCATGGGCGGCACTGCCATTACTTGAGGAATTGGCACTCTGACTCATATTTGTATCAAGTACTACCATCCTGGGTGTAGTAGCTCTGACCAGCGTCATATTCTTTCTCATATGATTTTCCTTCTTGATTGTCATCCTTGTCCCAGCGAGAAGACTGAGAGGCACTGGTCAATTTTTGCTCTGCGCACTGCAGCCATTTGGTAGTATCATCCAACCAGTCGGCGATTTCCTTGTTTTGTTGTCCCAGAATTTGCATTTGGCTAAACGTGCTATCAAGCTGGTGCATGTAAGAATTTCGTTTTTAAGGGAGTTCATCCTGTTTTGAGCACCGCATATATGGTGTTGGGATTTTTGCCCATATTCCCAGCCTGGTAGATTACCAGGAATTGATAGGGAAAATTCCCTAAGGCGAAGTGAATTGGAAATTGGTTGGCCCAAGTTTCAGAGTAACTAAGTTTGGGGGATTGTGGGATATTCGCCTGGTCATATCTGTTAGGGTTCAATCTGGACGAATACTTAAGATTTCATTGGGCAGAGTTGCTGACAAAAATAGGGGCATCTGATAGTGATTAACTATCAGGTATACCAATTGGGATCAGTTGGGTTAGATCACCAACTGATTGGGAATGAATAGTAACTTGAGAGGCGAGTGATGCCACCTGCAAATAGAGAATCAATCAGTTGGTGCGTGACCTGCCTTAGTAGGTAACAAGTCCCATTACCTAAGCAGGTCGCTAGCCAAATATGGTTGGTTTGCCTAGATAGAAGGAAAAACGTTATGAACATTTTCTGACTCTTTCCATTTAGGTCTTGAGGATGTCTAATGAAAGAATCCTAGCCAGGATGAGGAAGACCATCGGTGTTGAGATGAGGATGGGTGATTCAATGGCTACAGCTGCCATTTCATCAAAGAGGTGTCAACCGAGGGTTAGATGACCAAATCCCCACTATAAATTCCCTAGGATTCACTATAATAAAAAAGGAGTAATTATGAGAGCAGAGTTAAATAGTTTTAAGTTATTCATCCGGTATATAGTTCAAAGAGTGAACTATCATCAGCTTCCATTATGCTATTCTTCTCAAGGATATTATTTCTATGTGCAATAATTGCAAATATTCTTAGAGAAAAGAGTAAAGATCTGAGCGGGGATCTAGAGAAGAAGGAGACATAATTGGGATTGCTGTCAACTGTGTGTTGGACCAAAGAAACTGTCACCAGAGAATCTTAATGAATATTTGGTTGGACAGAACAGGGGAATTAATCCCTATGATTACGACTTCACAAGTATTTAATTTGGGAATACTGGCCAAGCGTCGGGCCAAAATATAAGAATTCATACTCAACTATGGATAATAGTCGTCATACTATTATCAAACAATAGTCTATTATACTATACAACATGACGAAGTGCACAAGGAAACCGAGTCTGTGCAGTAAAAAGATTACTAGGGTTGTTTGCCAATAAATAACCCAACTAAGTAAATTTTTACAAGTTGGTGCTCAAAACAGGGGGAGTTGAGTTAGAAAATTTATAAGAATGTCATACAAATATGATTTATGCAACCTGTGGAACAAGTTAGCCACTGTAAACCAGAATACCCTAAACTCAGCGTACCACTGGTTATTTGCAGCCTCGGAGGAATGAGTCACCAAGGTGGAGGAAGGGATAAATAACGTTGCAAGTTTTAGGAATTAGTTACTTAGGAAAGTTACTTCGTTGAATAAAGGTTGGGACCTCGTTTGAGAGGTCTTATACCTGAAAATGGAGCGAGAAGTGGATCGCATTTGTTTAAAAATTTTGTGCAGATATAGAGCGATTACTCAAGCAGGTGGAGGAACTTAAAGATTACAAATGTGCCTGTGAGCCTGATATGGCAAGAGATGCCAAAGAAAGAAGTTCTCATATGATACTTGGTAAGTCAAATACTTTAAGAAACATGCCACCCACTTTTACTGCCATTTCAGAGATGACGCTTGAAGTCACTCCTCAAGTTAGCAGAGTGGCCTAACCTAGAGAATCAGTCATTGATAACTCTGAGGAATTTAAGGCAATTCTAAAATTGCCAATGTTCCATCAGGATAATGCCCCAGAGTTTTTCTGACTGTTTGATATGACCATGTATGGCTATGGGGATTGTCAAAAGGCGTTGACAGTTATGAATTGCCTAGACACTGACTGTCAAACATAATGTTACCTCACCTGGAGGGGGACAGTTGGTCGTATGGTGAGACAAAGGTGGCCATCATAATGGAGTTTGGGAGTCCGACGCACATGTCAAAGCATAAACATGACTTTATGGGAATCCAGTTCCATAAAGATAAGTCTTTAGCAAGCTTCACGGATCAATTTTACCAGAAGTCACAGATCCTGGTCGGAGCAAAAGTATTGGACAACTTTGATGCCAGAATCTCCTTGCAAATGGCCTTCAGCCCTATTACAATATTCATTACTTATGTCTTCCATGTTCATGACAGAAATAACTACCTCGCAAATAGTAGATTATTTTCTAGATTTTGGGAGCGACATTTGAAGCCCCAAATAGAAACTTCAAATCCAATCTGGTGCACAATTTAAATTCCACAAAAGGAAATGAAGAAGCTAAAGAGAGGACCAATTGAACTGTGCTGGGAAATAAGCCTGAAGAATTCAGACGGTTGAATAAGAAGGAAAAGGTCTGCTACCAATGTGGTGGGAAAGTTATTTCGCCATGCACTGTAAGAAGCTGAAGGATCAGATCAACTTGGTCCAGGCAAAAGAGTCAGCAGCCACCAAGGAATCAGGAAAAGGGCCCACAGCCAAGATGGGAACAGTCTAGAGCTGCGGAGAAGCCTGTTCCTCCCAACATTATGACCAAGAAATTGATATCAGTAATCTGTTCATAGACAACGAGAAGGATCAGCTGTACCAAGTGGTCAATTTGGAAAAAAAAATGCTGTGATCAGAGCCAGGGAGAAGAGTATCGACCCCAAGATAATCAAGGAAGTTGCCCAGCCATACGCCCAATAACTGAGGGACAAGATTTGAACCGCTGAGAATCCTGAAGAATTATCTGAAGTCCGATTAGATGAGGCCAATTTGTTAATCCCCCTCAGCGTGATAAAGAAATTATTTCCTGATTTATTGGCGCAAATTATTCACACCCTGGATTCAGCTAATAATGCCACTATTCACTCAATAAACACTATATTGCGATACTCCAAGTGTATGTATATAGACATACAAGTGAATCAAGTGTGGGTGAGGTGACTGTCAACAGCAGAGCGCCCATCAATATTGTCTCGACTAAACTGGTAAAGAGGATAAAGATCTCACCGGACTTGGAACATAAGAATGAATATGGGACATCTGGGCCAAACACCATCATCCCCTGTGGAGCGTATAGTGCGTTGCCACTACTATTTGGGTCATTGGTGGTATCTGCACCAGCAATAGATTAGGTCAACAAAAAATATGACATTCTGATTGTAACGGAGTTTCTACAAAAATATGGAGTTATCTTTAACTTTGAGGATAATATGTTGACCATCCTGGGTCAGACAATAACATTGGTATGCCAGAAGGATGATAAAGCTCCGTTGAATTCGAGAAACAACCTCATTAATCTGATATAAAATGATGGCATTGTACCAATCCAATACCAATTATTTGGTAGGAAGTGACACGAGATGCCAACAGAAATCCTAGAAAACTGGGGAATTCCATTAAGGATCAAGAAAGAGAGGACCATACCGCCAGAATCGCAGATGATAGCTGACATGGTATTAACATTGGAGATTCCTGAGCTGTTGTATGGGGAGGTCAGAAGCCCCTGGAAGAAGTCCTGAGTGGAGCCTTGGGTGGCTCCTGGGATACTAATGCTGGGCCATGGAGTTATTATATTTATTCTGGAGAATTTAGATAAAAAACCAATGAAGATCAAGAGAAATCAGATCATCACATTTGTTCATCTGATCCTGACAGCTGAATTGAGGAAAAACCATGATTTTGGAACTCTTGATGAGATGGGATTACTGGCCAGAGTAACCAAAAGTATCAACCTATTGGTTGATCGAGAGCAGCTCACTGATCTGTTGGAAGGCCAGCAAGAGGAGGTTCTCAAAGTATTCAAAATGTATTGTGAAGTGTTCTCTCAGGATGACCACAATTTGGGATGTGCATGAGATGTGAACCACAAGATAGACACCGGGGAAAATTTGCCAATTAGGATGAGACTGATCTGATGATCAAAAGCTGCCAAAGTGGTAGTGGAGGATGAAATCAGCAATCTAGTGAATTATGAGCTTCTAGTTCCATCATCAAGTCCCTGGGTGAGTCCAATTCTGATTATGAAGAAAAATGATGGATCCAACCAGGTGATGATCAACTACCAGAAGCTGAATAAGATTATGAAGAAGGATTTGTGTCCCCTACCAAGGATTGATGATGTAATAGAATATTTAGAGAAACGAAGTATTTTTCCATGATGGATCTGATCTCAGGATATTGGCAGATAGACTTGCCAAAAGAAGACCAGGAAAAATGTGCAATTATTACCGCACAGAGGCTATATCAACTGAAGAGGATACCCCAGGGTGTATGTAATGCGCCTGCAACGTTTCAGAGAGCCATGGACGCGATAATAAGTGACTTGAAGTTGTTATGTATTTTGGTATATCTGGATGATATAATTGTATTCAGTAGGACGTTTACTGATCACCTCCACCACTTGAAAGAAGTTTTTAAGCGATTGTCTGCAGCTAACCTGAAGATTAAGCTGAGTAAGTGCCACTTATTTAAGAAATAGTTAGAAATATCTGGGATTTATAATCAACTCCAGTGGATTGCAGCTGCAAACACAGAAGATAGAAGCCATAGAATGGATGGCTGTGCTAAAGAGTGTTCATGACATCCAAGTGTTCCTTAAGATGGTCAGATAATATAGAATATTTATTCAGGACTTCGCCCAAATAGTTAATCCCTTATTCCATTTATTGAAGGATCTGAAATAGGATTCATGTGGAATAAAGAGGCCCAGGACTCCTTCGATGAGCTACGCCAGTATTTTATAGATTCTCCAATTCTGAAAGATCCAAATTTTGATCAGGAGTTTATTATTCAAACTGATGCTTCTTTGATGGCAATTGGTGCCGTACTAAGCCAAGTAGACGAACTTGTGGATGAACATCTGGTGGCATATGTGAGCTGGACACTCTCAGCCACTGAAAGGAACTACACCATGACTGAAAGGGAATGCCTGGCGGTCAATTACATATGCAAGCAGTTTTAGGTGTACATCCATGGAATGCACTTTAATGTGGTGACAGACCACTCTTCTCTGCGTTGGCTGCACAATTTAAGAGAGCCATAAGGATGACTGGCCCAATGGGCACTTAAGCTCCAGGCTTATGATTACAAGATTGTCCACAAAACTTGGGCTTCTCACCAGAATGCGTATGGCATTATGGTTACCAAGGGTCCAGATGGTATACCCACAGGCGGATGAGTTATTCCAGAGAATGGTTGATGGAGAAATTGGTGACAAGCCCTGAGAAATCCAAGGTGCACTTCAAAAAGCGATGGAAAACACCAAGACCTTGGATGGACAAGTATTTAAGATGATCAATGGGAAGCAGTTATTATTCCTAAAGTCATTGGAAAGAGCAGCTATTGTGCAAGCTGCTCATAAGGTTGTTGGGCATGGAGGCCTGAGAAAAACAACTGATCATATTTGCCAGTACTACTACTGGTAATCTTTCAACTATGATGTCGCGGATTATCTATCCTGTTGTGTGGAGTTCCAGCTGCACAAACCACATAAGAATATAACTGGATACCAATTGGTCTGATCTGGATTGCCTGACACACGATGTCCATCAATGTGATGGGACCGTTGACAATGAGCACAGGGGGAGTCAAGTTCATTATAGTTGCCATTGACCATCTGATGAGATGGGTAAAGACCAAGGCCCTAACAAAAGTAGACTCTACCAGTACCGCGAGGTTAATCCTGGATCAAGTAGTATACCAGCATGGATGTCCGTAGTTCCTGCTTAGTGATATTGGGACCAACTTCACATCTCATGTGATCCCTAGATTGAATGAGATAATGGGGATCAGAGAAGTTATGTCAGTACCCTACCAACTGGAGACAAATGGATTGGTAGAAAGGGTGAATGGAACGCTGGCCATGATTCTGAGAAAGCTGGTCTCAGGAAGAACTTCCACATGTGGAATGTGCCTGAGTTTGGTGATACTCGCCTACAATATCAGGCATCATATGGCGACAGGAAAGATGCTGTTTGAGTTGTTGTATGGGAGAAAGGCCGCGTTGCCGCCGAATTTTATATTTGGTGGTGGAACTATTTCAGGGATTAGTACTGAGCAATATTTGAACTGAATGACAAATATCCTGATCAATATGAGATTGCTAAGCATTCAATATAACTTTGAATAAAAGGATATGAGCAAAATCAAAGGATTGTAAGAACCAAATGGCCTTAGCAGAATATTTAATAGGCAAAAGAGTAGCCTATTTCAATATGCATGGTTTAGGAAGAATAAGCAAACTAGATGCGTTGTAATCAGGTACATTTGAAGTTATTGCCAAAATAGTGACTGATGCCTACTCCATCAAGAATCTCTTGGATGGGAGAGTTGTGAATCGAGTCCATGCTAAGTATCTGAAGTGATGGATCAATGAAATAAGTAAAAGAGTTCCCAAAGGACCAATGAACCATTAAGTTGGTCATGTCCTGATGAAAAGTTCAAGTCCAAAAAAGGACCTCTGAACCAATCTAGATGGTTAAGTCCAAAAATGACCTTTAAACCATAGAAAACTGGCAGGTTTAAGTACCTAGGGCCCAGTTTGGGGGGAAAAAATAAAAAGATGGACCGCTGAACTGAAACAAGGTCAAGTCCCATGGAAAAAAGAAGAATAAAGATAAAAAATTGATAAAAGCTATTGGAAGAAAAAAGTTTATAAACCACATAAAGAAAAAACCAATATATTTTTATAATTTCTATCTTTTATTAATTGTACTCAATATGGGGATAATTCCACATAGGTTGCCTCATGGGGGAGGGAGAATGTATCACGGTAGGAATGAACAGCCCATCAAAACTGATGTGAGATTGGACGCTAGTGAGGGCTAGACCTACATGAAACCACGTTCTTTGAGCGGATTCAGAGCCCTGAAAGAAAGCGACTAGGGGAAGGGAAATTGAGTTGTCAGATGAAGCCAATTGCAAAACCCATGAGCATGGAAGTAAGCAACAGTATAAGAAGAGGCAATTGGTGAATAACCCCAAGTAGTCCCAATATGGTATCAGAGCTGGAAGATTAGTCTTGAGCGCCTGACAACGGGTTTCATCAAGAACACTGGACATATGAGCATGCAGAGAACAAGGGATGCTTGATGGGGATTTTTGAATCATGCTTCCTACTAAAGCCATCAGCGGAAGATACTGATGGGAAGCACAGGCAAAGAGATAGTCATGCAGGGAGCGTATGGAATCCTGCAAATGATGACTATGGGCTTCTCAGATGCTAAAGCTGAACAAGCAGTGAAACCTGGGCGAGGCTGGAAGCTTTGTGGACCAATTTATAGTACTTGGCCATCAAAGCAAAGAGTGTAAGTGGTGGTATCCCAATCCAGGATGTTATCAAGATCAGAGGGATTCAGCGCTAGGGAAAAAGCCTCGGTGACTTGGGCCTGGAGTTCAGGTTAGGGGAGCTCAAAGTGATTACTGTTACTGATGATGAGCTCGGTAGCCAGAACAGCAAGTTTGTAAATATTTTCTGAGTCATAGGAGTAACTTAGGAAGCAAGTCCAACCCAGCAAAAAACGAGAAATCAAGACCAAATGGAATATTCTCCAGAGCATCTATGACAATGGTCAGTGCATCAGCAAAAGGAGCCAAATCCAGGAGAGTTTCAAAATTCAACTTTGGAATCAACAGCAGAGGAAGAATTGGCCAAGAGTTTTTCAAAATGAATGCAAGCCTGGTTTCAGAGGGATAAGAAAACTGTTTTAGTAATTTGATGAAAGGACTAGCCGCTGGCGCCAGAAAAGGCACATGAGACCCTGAAGGACCATAGAAGAGGTCCCACTGAGCATTCTGACCCATCTGCTGGAAGAGATGGAGGTCTTTATCAGACAAACTATTCAGAATCTGCTGATATCATGACTCAGAATTCGACTGATGAGCTGGATGAGAGGGGGATGTCAGACTTATATTGAAGTTGACATTATGCACTATACAAACCATGAAGCTCTTATTTCGTATAAAATAATCTCAAAATTAATGAGATAAGCTCTCCAAGAGAAGAATTAGGAATGACTTGAGCTGAGAGGTTCTGAGAGAAATAACAAGGGCAAATAAAGAAATATTCTTAATTGATCTGCAAAACAAACATTGATGGCAAGATTCTCCTGTCTAGGACGAGAAGAAATCAGGAAAATAAGGACGCTGGACCAAGAATCCTGAATATGACAGCAGGTCATATGCCTTTATGGGGGAAAACTGGATCCTGGGACTAATATAATCATGAGTAAATTGATCAAACCAGCACAACAGTAGATTGTGATGACCACGCTTTGAGAAGGTTGTAGCAAGGAGAAGAGGAAGAGCGCCATATGCTGAAGGTCATCCCGAGCAGCATTGAGTATTGATGAGTGTACTCCACTTGAACCAATGAGGTTTTAGGCCAAGTGTCTGAAGTGGTGTTCTCATGCCTTGGTCCTTTTCTCGCTGTAAATCTAGGCAAGAGGAGGGATGTGTTAAGATTCTTGCCCATATTTCCAGCCTGGTATATTACTAGGAATTTCTAGGGGATAATTCCCTAAGGCGAGGTGAATTGGAAATTGGTTGGCCCAAGTTTCAGAGTAACTACGTTTGAGGGATTGTGGGATATTCGCCTGGTCATATCTGTTGGGGTTCAATCTGGACGAATACTTAAGATTTCATCAGGCAGAGTTGCTGACAAAATAGGGGCATCTGATAGTGATTAACTATCAGGTGTACCAATTGGGATCAGTTGGGTTTAATCACCAACTGATTGGGAATAAATAGTAACTTAAGAGCCGAGTGATGCCACCTGCAAATAGAGAATCAATCAGTTGGTGCGTGACCTGCCTTAATAGGTAATAAGTCCCATTACCTAAGCAGGTCGCTAGCCAAATATGGTTGGTTTGCCTGGAAAGAAGGAAAAACGTTATAGACACATTTTCTGACTCTTTCCATTTAGGTCTTGAGGATGTCTAATGACAGAATCCTAGCCAGGATGGGGAAGACCATCGCTGCTGAGATGAGGATGGGTGATTCAATGGCAACAGCTGCCATTTCATCAAAGAGGTGTCAACCGAGGGTTAGATGACCAAATCCCCACTATAAATTCCCTAGGATTCACTATAATAAAAAAGGAGTAATTATGAGAGCAGAGTTAAATAGTTTTAAGTTATTCATCCGGTATATAGTTCAAAGAGTGAACTATCATCAGCTTCCATTATGCTATTCTTCTCAAGGATATTATTTCTGTGTGCAATATTTGCAAATATTCTTAGAGAAAAGAGTAAAGATATGAGCGGGGATCTAGAGAAGAAGGAGACATAATTGGGGATTGCTGCCAACTGTGTGTTGGACCAAAGAGACTATCATCAGGGAATCTTAGTGAAGATTTGGTTGGACAGAACAGGGGAATGATTCCCTATGATTATGACATTACAAGTATTTATTGAGAATACTGGCTGAGCATTGGCCGAAATATAATTCATACTCAACTATGGATAATAGTCATCATACTATTATCAAACAGTAATCTATAATACTATACAATGTGACAAATTGCATGAGGAAACCAAACCTGTGCGGAAAAAAGATTACTAAGGTTGTTTAGCGATAAATAACCCAAATAAATAAATTTTTAATTCTGGTAAGTTTGAGTTCTTATACTTGGATGGTGCAGTGTTTCATCAGAATCCTCAGCAACACAGGCTGTATAATACATCGCTGGCGACTGAAGTTTCATAGTACTTGGTGGTTGATCAATAGGCCCCCTGTAGTTAGCACCACTGTTATAAAATCAGACGGTATTGTTAGGATCTGCCATATTGTTCATACAGGTCAAACCCACTGAGCAACAGACAGATGATGTGGGGATCGTCAGTCCTTTGGACACACTTAAAAATATGCTAAAAATAGGATCAATCGCCCCAATTGACACTTATATTTATTACAATAAATACAGCGACCTTTTGCTGTTCCGTTCTCTCTAATAAAAACAACCTACTTCTCTCAATCACCCATCTCGCTTATATACATTTGCTTTGGACAATAATACTCTCATATCTTGTGTTATTCTATTCTGCTGATTCTCCTCGAAATTTGGCTTGTTGTTCTCTAGCTCTCTATCGCCCTAATTGTAGGCGACTTACTTCATATTCGTTGAATGTCAACATTGCCTTATTGCCTTACCACCTTATTTAGAAGTGATCCAATAATAAACTGTTATATCCCAATATTTCCTCATATTGAGGCACTCAAATAATTGTAACTGATATCATGCTCAGAGGATTGTTCCCAATCCGCCCTAATTGTCCCACAATTATTGTCCAGTCATATCAGAATTGCAACACCAACAATTGCAGCAAAGTTAGCCTGGGACTTTTGGACATGAGGCCCACACCACCTAGATACTCACTTTGTTCCTCAAGCTGTCATCTTCTGGGATTTAACCCAAATGCCAAAGTAGGCTCCAGCCCTACGCCAGTCATTAGTGGCCTCCCTGGGTCGCCCTTGATTCACGCCAACAGCTGTTTAATAATAGCTGATTTACCACTTGGGCCGCCACCCCAAACCGTCTACAAGTGTATTCTAGAACGGGAAAACTGGCCTTTAAATGGGTAGGGGCACGAGTTTACCACGCTTTCCCATACAAAAGGAGTGGCCTGTCCTCAGCCTCACCGCTACACTTTGGCTTACAATGGAAGGATCATCACCACCTACCTCAACCCTTTGGAAAGAATTTCAATATGTCTGCGCCTCCTTGAACTACTGCCATCGTCTTTAAATGTGACCTCAAGGCGTTCTAGTGGGACGTTAACCATCTAATACTTTTACAAAATTATAAAACACTTTGTGGCAAATTCTCTAATGCTTGTTAAGAACAGGGGCTGAACTGGCTCCACTTTCCAGCACAAGGGCTGTCTATGGTGTGCCAACTTTATTGATACTCACATTCCCTGATTTACCTCCTGCCCTCACTTCGCTTTTTTTTGGACAACATTCCGTGAATTTCCTCAATTGGAACCCAGGATTGGGCACCCAGTTTAAGATATATTTTTGACTCATCGCTCCCCAACTGCCCCATATCCCTCTAAATTTTGTCATTCAGCATCATGACATGGATGATCAATAACTCGTACCTCTGCGCCAATTTAAACTCTCTCCTGTGGATGTTACCCCACATGTTTACCCATTTCCAGGTGCATTTTGAGATTACCCTGAGAATTTCCACCACCTCGCCAACTACAAGCAATTCTGTCCAAACTTAGTTGCGACTCTGGTGAATTACACCCTCCTCTCATAGTTTTTCCATTTCTTTCCCAGACTTAAGCTATTAGAAGCCCAGTCTTAATTTTAATTAAATTTGGTGAGCACTCCGTTGAAACTTAGGGTGAAACTGGGCAATATGAGAATGGGTTTTTTGCAAAAAAGTTAGGTACAACTGTGTGAAGATGACATACCTTCAAATATCTGTAAATCTTGACTAAATATAAATCTATATTGAAGATAAATTTCCTAAATTCGCTGTAGTCTAAGTAGGTACTTCCAACTTGGAGATTTGTCATCAATTGTGTTCTTCAGAATGTGCGTCACCATGTATATCCCTCTTCATAGTGGGCCAACCCTATTTATACCTTGACCTTTAGTCAGGCAACTTACTCCAGCCCCCAAAACTTCTAAAGTTTCCTCCTTATGATCCGCTGATATTAGTGGTTTTAGCTGTCTAAAACACAACTTTGTTGTATCCAACGTCAGGCACATCTAGAGGTATTCAGTTCAGTATTGATAGCATTTTCACGGGTATCAGTAAGCTGGCAATGCTCAAGGCAATTTAACTGAGTAATTATGATATACTTCAATTATGGCAACAGAACTTTTTTGAGGGACTGAGTGAGCGGATAATATTCTTTATACTGAGATTTAGGATCGTAGGAATTATCAAATAAAAGCTTAACATTAAGTCAAAATGACTAGTGACATTTTTGATGGTGGATTAATCGAGATCAAACTTTTAAAAGATGTAGATTGCAGGCCAAGAGTAAAGATGAGGTCTATAGAGTACTGGGGGTAATAGGGCTGGTGGCAATATCCTATAGTTGGTCAAACCTAATTCTCAACATTCACCTAACTTGAACAAACATAGGATATTGAAAAATTGCCAGTAGTTAGAAGTCAGATTATATATTAGAGGGACCTATTCTCTTACGCCCTGTTGGAAATGCTTTAGGAACCTGAAGTGTTCCCAATTGAATGTATTCCTTTGATGGGGTCTTTGAGTATATATGTATTGATCAAAGTTTTCTCTATAATCTAAAATAAACCATTCAAAATGTGTTCCAGCTAACTTGTCCTACTGAACCCATGGGTATCATAGTAAACCACTCGCTCCCCTATGTTAATGCAAGGCAAAGGATGGTGATTCTTATTATCGCACTCCCTGAATTTCATTTTTTGGCCAACGCACCAGAGTAGCCCTCAGTTTGAATCAAAATAAGCATTTGATCGAGATCCTCCAAGTATCAACTGGGAGTCATTTCTTCTCTGTCTTTGAAGGAGTACAAAATTGGTTGAAGGTGGGTTTCACCTGTACGGGAGTTTAAATGGTGACCTTCATGTAGATGAGTGGAATGTGATGTTTTTTGCAAAGGCAGAAGAATGCAGTAAAGTTTACAACTTGTTTTTACCTATGCTAGTTTTTATAGGATGCAAACTTAAGTGCTTTGACCCACTCCACCGTATCATTGGTTTTTGGCTGGTATGGCGTCACCAGGACCTTGCTAAGCCCCATCAGATCACTAAGAGTAGCAATCATCTTTGAAATGAAGTTAGTACCATTAATGTTATAAGGAATTAGGCCATATTTGTAAAAATGCTCTTCAAAATAGATTTGGAGACCATTGTGGCCCCCAAGTCTTTGACCAGTTTGCTTCAACTCATTTCTTAAAGTTGATCAATGGCCACCACAAATTATCTAGATTTTTTGACAGTTATATGGCTTAGGACATTGATTGACACGATATGGAAAGTAAAGTTCCGTTTTATCAGTTTATATTATCAGATCTAACAATACAACACTTTTTGGCACTCACGGCAGCAGCCAAGGGCTCTTTGAAAATCAAAGTGCATCAGGTCCTAGTTTTAGTGTTGTTTAAGCTGCTCATATGTCTTCTTGAAAACGCCATGTTCTGTGGCTTTGTGGGCTCAGATGATCAGATCCATATGCTTGGTTGGTTGTGGTATGACATATTTGCATACTTCTACTAATTTGAAGAGTTCTATTTCTGATGGTGGTGCTCTTCAATATTCAGTCCAGAGCGCATTGTACTTCTTCTGGTTCATTATCATATTCTCTTTTGACATCTTATTATAGAGTATAATTGTTATATCAGAAGTCAATGTGACAGTATTTACCTGGATAGCCTGTCTGCATTTTGATGCTTCACTCCAGGCCAGTGTCTAATCTCAAAGTCATATGACTGCAACTTCATCTTAGTGAGCTAGGCGGCTGTTAACATTTTGGTGGATATGCCTGATCCGCCAAGTAGGTTGCACAGGGTAAACCCACTTAGCGAAGGACAAGTGACATGAGGATCGCTGGCCAATGATAAATAAAAATAATAAAGACTTAATAAGGAGCTATTGCCCTGATAATATCACTTTATTTTATACTCAAAATAACGGCTACTTCTGTTACTTCCCTACTACTTCTTCATTTGTGTAAAAGTTCTCCTTCTCTTACTCTCATGCTCAACTCTTAATCTTCAGTATTCCATGGCGGATTCAACATGCTCCGCTTAGTAAATTTTCTATTTGCTATGATCTAGGTGTCTTATTTGCATATTAGGGCTTTGGAAGAATTACCCCAAATTTGCCAAACCATTATTATTTTGATCAAACTCACTTTGCATCGACATAATTAATTGCTCAATATTGAGGCTCTCCTTGAATCTAATCTACGAAAATTACAGAACTATAGCTTATTGTCTAGTCATATCATAATCTCAACATTACCCCTTGACTGAATGATAAGCTCCTATTGCTTGTATGCCCAAAGTAACTTTGTGTGAACTCAGTTGATAATTCAAGCACCCGCAGGTTACTTAATTGTGTAGGTGACAACACCAGTCTTCTCAATTATCTCAAACGCTCCAACCCATATACTTGCAAGCTTAAACCTTCATCCAAACCCATGTTGGTCATGGACAGAACAAAATCCCCTATCCCAAGCTGTGGGAGGCTGCTTCATCTCCCTCGGTCAGCCGCCTGATCCCAATTCATAGTCAAACTAGTAGAAAATGCTTCAGTTTTGAGTTTAATTAACGTTTTGGTTAAGGTAGTCAAATAGAGCTGAGGCTCTACTCCGCCGGTATCTTTCACACAGGAATAAAGCAATGCCAGCAAGGATGGATGTCTTCTGTAGAGTAATTGAAAAAACTTTTCCCTGTCATCATGGATAGCTAATATTGTATGATAAGACAGCAGTGGATAATAGGGGACTTCATTACAAAGGCCAATTCTTTACAAACTTGCGTAGTATATCTACCAAAGTTCCATTGACCCTTTCCACCATTCCATTAAATTCAGGGTGGTAGAGTGTAGTTAAAACCCCTCATATTGCCATTATTTTGTTCATATTGGGCAGGATATGCGACGGGAAATTGGTTTCATTGTCTTTTAGGATAAATTGCAGACAACCATGTTGCTGTACAACATATTCCAGGATGAATTTGGCGGTGGTGACAGCCCTAAATCATTGATCGCCCTTGCTTCCACCCATCTTGTTAAATGGTCAAGGGCTACTATTATATACTTGGAGCAGTTTGCGCAAGTCTGCAGAGGCCCCACCACATCAAGAGAAAAAGTATGCCATGCGAAATGAGGCTTAACTAGCTGGTAGGTGGTCTTTCTGTGGAATGGTTTCTTTACTTGGCACTGGTGACAACAAGCAACTGTTTTGAGCACATCTTAGTGCATACTCTCCCAATAGTATTAGGGTTACAAAAACTCAAGTGTTTTTGCAAGCTTCCATGAACTACCACACTATGA
Organism: Massospora cicadina; assembly: GCA_022478985.1. Taxonomy (NCBI): domain Eukaryota; kingdom Fungi; phylum Entomophthoromycota; class Entomophthoromycetes; order Entomophthorales; family Entomophthoraceae; genus Massospora; species Massospora cicadina. The sequence goes on from JAKSZP010010563.1 coordinate 26,636, forward strand.
GCATCAATAAAAAATGGCGGGTCTAGAGGAAGGTTTTGGGAAACTTGACGTCAATTAACCAATCTTCTTATACAATTCCCCATCGCACATTAAGGTATCTTGTCTAAGCCCATCCAACACTTTAATCACTTGCAGCGTCTCATCATGATATTTGCCCACCACCATCTTCTCATACATATTGTCTGCTAAATTTTCCATAATGGCAACAGTGGGTAATCATGAGAGGCAGTCTGCGTTCTGGTGTTTTGCCCCTGGCCAGTTTACAATCTCAAAATCATACGCTTGGAGCTTCAGAGCCCATTGCGCAAGCCACCCTTCATGTTCCCATAGATTCTGCAGCCACCGCAAGGATGCATGATCCGTGACAACTTTGAATTTAACCCTATGGAGATAGACCTGTAATTGTCTACATGCATATATCACTGCTAAGTGCTCCCACATGGTCACAGTGTAATTATTTTAGGGACTGTTAAGCTTCAGCTACAATATGCGATGGGATGATCCACACCTACCTCATTCTTTTGGGACAGCATGGCCCCTACGGCATAAATGGAAGCATCTGTTTGTACAATAAATCCCTACACAAAATTTTGGTATTGTAAAACAGGCGCGCTAGCCAATGAAGTTCATAAGACATAAAAAGAAATTTGACATCATTCCATCCAATCAAAGGTAGAATTTTTTAGTAACTCAAAAAGTGGAGCTCCAATACAGCTAAAGTTGGGTATGAACCGCTGGTAGTAACTGACCATCCCCCAAAACACCTGAATATTCCATTTGTTAATTAGTTGAGTCATCTTGCATATAGCTTCCACTTTTTCTGGCTGAGGACTGAGTACTTTTGAGTCAATTAAAAGCCTAAGGTATTCCAACTGCTCCCTAAAAAGTGGCACTTGCAGGGCTTAATTTTAATGTTATCTTCAGCAAGTCAGCAGAAAAATTGTTCCAAGTGAGCGAGATGATCCGTAAATATTTGCAAAAGCAATTTAATATTGTCAAGGTAGAATAGAAAGCAACACAGCTTCAGATCACCCAAAATAGTGTCCATAGTTCACTGGAACGTAGCTGGGGCATTTCACAAACCCAGTGGCATACGTGTAGGCTGGAACAACCCTTTTGAGGTTATTATAGTGCACTTCTATTGTAGCACCACTGGCAACATGATTTGCCAGTACCCCAATATTAAGTCCATAGCAGAGAAAAATTTAGCAACGCATACCAATCTAAAGCATTTACAATTCATGGAAGTGGGTACAGGTATTTTTTGTAATGCTGTTAATCTTCCATTTATTATAATTTTGAATGGTATCATTAGGATCTGCCGTATTGAGTACACAGGTCTAACTCACTGAACAACAGACAGATGATGTGGGGATCGTCAGTCATTAAACACACTTGAAAATATACTAAAAATAATAGCAATTGCCCCAATGACTCTTTATATACTTTAATATATATAGTGATTTTTTTCTGTTCCGCTCTCTCTACTATTAACGAACTTTTTTCAATTTTCTCATCTTGCTTACATATAGCAGCTTCATGTGGTACCGCAAAAACTTTTATCTCTCATTGCAATCACTTTTGCAATTTATTCAATTCAAGTCTGATTCTAGTTCGATAATCTCACAGAGGCGATTAGTCTGCGCCCATGTCAGGGAGCAAGTGGGAAAGTAAGGTAAGAGGAGAAGGCGGTAGGCCCGCAGCCTCAAACGTTCAAAAATGCTCCGGAGAAACCAGTGGAATAGAAAAAAATATAAAACTGGCAGTCACTATTTCCCCAGAAATCCTCACTTGGCAAGCGCGATGCAACCAGTACATCAACACGCCGCACTCCAAACCACTCTCGTTGGTGGAATACAGAGTCCATATGTTTCTGGACATCCAACAAACAGCTTTATGGGAAAAATTTTGTGTGGATGTGCACACTTTTTTCCTGACTGCAGTGTATGTCACACCTCACTCCATGTCATGCAGTTGGCTGGACCTTGGTTTCAAAAACAAGGAGGCAGAAGATGAAGCTGCTGTGGTGCGTGTAGTGATTGACCTCCCTGAAGGGCAACGGGTCATCAAAACCAAATGCACCAGATGGACAAGATCCAACCAAATTTTCCTCACGTTTGACTTTTTGCCTACTAAGTAAAACGTGCCATTTTGGAGCAACGCCTGAAAGATGGTCTCACCATATATATGGCGAAATACAATTTTTCAAGATGCAACACTTTACGCTGATGCCACACCTGTGCACTGGCAAAGCCATCGCAGTTCTGACCCCAACTAAGGAGATTGCAAAGGACCTAACCCAGATCCCATACTCCACATATATCAATATTTGAAGGGCATACCACCCACCCTTTCCGGGTAACCATGGACAGCGCACCCCCCATCTTCACCCACTGTGACGCGTTCAGCCATAAGGCACATGCATGCCCCACCAAGGAGGGCATCACATTCCAAGAGCACCCCTCGGCGGCCATGGCCAGAAGAGAATCATACTATGAACCAACTGCAAGCACCACAGAGGCTTTCCCATGGGGAGCACAAGGCTGCTACCTACTGGTAAAACATATCTCCTCGCAAGAGCAGAAGAAGGCCAAGAAGGCCTGCAGGGCTGCGGCCAAGGAAGCGGCCAAAGTCACCACTGCTATCCCACACTCCCAACGCCAGGAGGACATTGAAACATTTGCAGCAGAAGCAACTTGGGAATCCCTCAACCAATCAGATTAGGAAGCCCATGCCAATTGGGCCACCCAATCTGAGGATCCAATGGGTGACTTGATCTCACCCGATTTTTGTGACCAAGCTCCAGTTGAAACCAACTTGGGGTCCAACCTACCTGAAAATTTTTTTGACCCAATCATTGGTGCACCAAACTCATCTGCACCGCAAATGATTCGTTCAACATCGGGGAAACAAAAAGTGAAGGCAAAAGCCAATGCGAACCTTTCTGCTAAATTTAACAAAACTACCAATAGCGTTGCTGCAAACACCCACGCTGCTGTGAAGGCCCATGGGGATCTAGAGGAGGCTAGTGGGCCCGGGTGCCCACCCCCTTGCACCTAAGGTGTGATGGGGGAAACCTTCACTTTAGGGATGTTGAATATTGCCAGACTCAAGGCCTTGCCATCCCAGGCTAGGAAACTGAGTTTTTTACAAAAAAATTTACCAGTGGATATCCTGGCCATCCAGGAGTCCCACTGTCTGCAAGGTTCCAAGGATGCTTGGAAAACCATGCTCCTCCCATCCCTATCCTTTTGGTCAGAGCACTGTGGGGTGCTAGTTCAGAAAAACTATTTACCCCAAGTTTATTGTCAGAATGCTTCCTCAATGGCTGAGTCCTCATTGTTACTTTCTCATGGGCCAACGTGGCACATGCTATTGTCAACATCTATGCCCCAACCTGTGCACGAGAGCATCAGGAATTTTTCTCATTGGTCAAATACAACCATTACCCCCAGACCCTTTTGTAGTCGGCGACATGAACTGTTGGATAAACACACCCACGGACCATTGCCTTCCTCCTCCCACACCCCCCAGGGTCACGTAGAACTTCGCGTTCTAAAGGCCACCCTTGGGTTAATGGATGCACTGCCATGGCAAGCCCCGCTGCTTGAAAACATGATGCGCCCCTCATGTCCACAATGGCCAATTAAGGTCCATGACCCGCTTCAACCTTATCCTTATGCTGGCGAAATTCTAACCTCACATTTCCCACTTCCAAACAACAAAAATTGAATTCTCTGACCACCAGCTGGTCTCGATAACCTACCACCTACATGTCACAGTGGCTAAGGCCTCACATTGGTGCAAACTCCGCCCTCCCAAACTTGCGTCGCCAGGATTTTCCACTTGGGTGGAATAAGCAACTTTGGCAAAAGAGTTTGTTACACCGTTTTGTGTGGACCCCATCTCCACATGGTCAGCCTTAAAAGAGGATACCATCCGCCACTCTCGTCACCTCTCCTCCTGATGCTCATGAGCCACATCAGCTGTTATTTCGCGCACTCTGGAAGAGTTGGCACACCTGGAGTCCAACATCCCAGCTACAGGCTACAGCCCTGCATGGGGCCAGAAGTGGGCGGAAGCAGCCGCCCACCTCAACGCGCTCAAAAGGCAACACAAACATCAGGTTTGTGTTCAGTACAGGGCTAAACACATTACAGAGGGCGACAAGTGCACCGCATATTTTTTAAAAAGATTTTGCACCATGCCAGAGTGTGGCCTGCACACAGGTGCAAAGATCGGATGATTCTGTTGCGGATATGCCAGCTGAAGTGGCAATCAAAATACAAAAGTATTACTCCAAATTATACTGATCTGATCCAATTCAGCTGGCCAAAGTGGCGGAATTTTTTGACCAAACCCACATCTGCACTGCTTCCCGATACCCAAAAAAATGAATTTGATTACTCCAAATGAACTATGGACAGCCATCCGCGGTGCACCAAATTGGAAATGCCTAGGCCCAGATGGCAATCCATATGAATTCTATAAAAGTACTTCGAATATTATCCCCACTGCTGCTTGCCTCACTTAACCAGAGCCTTCTGGAAACGCGCCTCCTACCAGGAGGACAAGAGGCCTTCACCATCACAGTCTTCAAAAAGGGGACAAGCTAGACTTAGCCAACTGGCGCCCCATTTCTTTAACTAACACGGATACAAAAATTCTAGCTAGAATCATGGCTAACTGTTTAGGGATTATAGCATCTGCACCATCTATCCAGAACAATTCAGTTTTATACCCTGAAGGTCAGTTTGGGACAACGTTCACTCTGTATCTAACGCATGCCAGTCCACAGCCTCTGGGGCACTTGTATTCTTGGACCAACATAAGGCCTATGATAGAGTAAACTGGGAATACCTCAGGGCCTGCCTCCATCAATTCCGCTTACCCCCTCGCTTCATCAACTGGGTAATGCTGCTCACAGAATCTGCAACAATGGCTGTGCGTAGCTCTGGCTTCCTAACAGAAGTAGTCCGCCCTCAAAGGGGCTTACGACAAGGGGACCCCCTTAGCCCACTCTTATACAACTTCAGCCTTGACTCACTACTTCAAAACGTGAATGCCCAACTCACTGGGGTCCATGTGCCAGGCCAAGCCCCAGTCAAGATAATGGCGTTTGCAGATGATTGTGTGGTTGGGGTGTCTAATAATCAAGATGCACGCGCGCTTGAAGCTCTCATCCAGGAGTATTCCCGGGTAAGCAACGCGGCACTGAACACTTCCAAAACCGAAATCATCCTCCTTGCTCAGGATCAAACCTGCTGGGCCTAAGTGACCAGTGCCCAGCCCAGACCATCTGCTTTCACACGTGCTCACCCTCCCAGCTCACACCACACCGCCCCACTAGTGCTCCCCTTCATTCCACGCCTTACCATAGGGCCGGTCCACCATTTGGGACTGTGGGTGGAGGCAGGCGGGTATGCATCAGCAGTAATGGAAAGTCGTGTTCTAGACAACGTGACAAAGCGCATCGCCTCCCTCAGATCCCACCCTACTTCCCTTACTGGCAGGGTTGTTTTAGCCAACTCTATGCTCCTCTCCAAAGTCTTGTTTGGAGCCAACGCCATCCCATTCTCCCCAAGCTTTTTCGAATCCTTATATGCCCTTCTGCAAGGATGGCTTTAGCCAGGCCGCCCACCACCAGTACAGCTAGAGGTCATGTTTAGCCCTCATCATTATGGTGGCATGGGCCTGCTTGACTTCAAAGCCCATTCTGCCAAGATCCTGGGCACCTGGATTGCGGCCATCACCGCCCCTACACTCCCCTCCCAACACTGGTCCCGCGCGGCCTGCTCCAACTTCTCCCACGCCTTAAGCCTTAACAATTCATCGAACCTTCACTCCTTGATAAAATACCTGGCTTCACATCCATTGGCCACAGGTCCTCACGGGACTAAAACCCACTACAAACGAATCCTCCTCTCCATGCGGAGCGCTGAGTGGAGAATTTGTATTAGCGGACACACAGCCCATAGAGGCCGCCCCTCTCCTCAGTTCACACAAGAGGTACAGGGGCTACCTATCAACAATGGCGTGATCCCCACACGACCCCATGTCCTATCCAGGGTGGACTACCTGAGCATGATGGACATCCCTTACTCCATTGAGACTCAAAAGACTATTTGGAAATATGCACACCATCCTCTGTTGCAGCCTCAAATCCGTTCCCATGTGTGGCGCTGCCTGAGGCGGGTGTACCATACAGCTGAGGGCTCTAACGCTTTACACTCATCCTGCGTCATGTGTGTCCAGTATGGAACGCTGTTCCACCGCATGGAGAAGTGTCCTACCTCTAGAGTGATATGGCGTGAAGTTCAACGTCTGCTTGGCCAGGATCAAACACATCCCTTCAGTCTGTCAAGAGATATGTTTGCTTTATCAATGGCCTCCCCCTTCCACTCTCCCTCCGTGCTCTGGTGGTTGCAATCGCCATGTGGACTATCCACACGATTGTCTTGGATGCCATCGCAGGCTCCACCCCCACCCTCCTAGAAGCTGTCCATAGATTCTGATCCCATTTGGTGGACCACTTCCAGGCGTGGATGTTTGGGCACCTCCCACCGCGTCGCCGTCAGCTGGTCTCCTCCTGGTTCCCAGTTTAGTTCATCAAATCGGACCCTTTCCTCCACACGTGTTCACTAGTAGTTACACTCCTCTTCACTCGTCCCCTCCCCCTCCCATAGTGGCGTTCTCGCTGGCAACAAGAGATAGAATCGCTCTTCTGGGGTGCCTTCCCTTTAACTAAGTTTTGTTTCTTTTGGGTCAAATTCAGAAGTGTCCGTCCCATGGTCAGCCTTCCTCGCAATAAATTAAAAATTCATATGATACCGCTCTCATAGCTTAAACTATTCTATTCTGCTGATTCTCCTTGATTTTGGCTTGTTATTTCTTTTGCTCTCAGTTGCTCTAATTGGTGGAAATCTAATTTGTATTTGTCAAATGTCAACATCACTTTATCGCCTTATTGCCTTATTTAAAGGCAATCTAATAGTACCCCATTATATCCCAATATTGCCTCATTTTGAGGCACTCAAATAATCATAACTGATATCATGTTTGATGGATTCTTTCCAATCCGCCCTAGCTATTCCAAGCTTATTTTCCATTCATATCAGAATTGTGACATTAACCCCTCCTTGACTGGATGATAAGGCTTTTATTGCTTATATGGTCAGAAGAACTTTGGGTGCATTCAGTTAATGATCTGACCACTTGAGGGGTCCTTGTTGGTATAGCGTCGACCCCAGTTTTCTCTATAGCTTCAAATGGACCAACCTAAATACTGGCCTTCTTGTGTTTCCACCTGAACCCATGTTAGTCATGAAAGAGAACCATATCATACTCTTTGAACTGCGCCAACCCACTATGACATACCTGATCAGCAGTCTGATTCTTGATCTTCTTGGCTAAGCTGAAGGAATATGCTTTAGTTTGCAATTTGATCAGAATGTTCACAAAATTTGTCAAAAAGCGGTGGGGTTTTATGCCACCAGTGTCTTCTAAACACAAATAAAGTAATGTTGGAAGAGTCAGGTGTCAGCCATATAGTAGTTGTAAGGGGCTTATTCCCATGGTGGAATGGTAACTAATGTTATAGGCAAACATGGCAGTAGAAAGGAGGGAGCTTAATCAAAAGGTTGATTCATTACTAATTTTTGTAGTATGTTCACCAAAGTCCCTTTCACTCTTCTGACCATTTCATTGGACTCAGGGTGATATGGGGTCATCAGAACCCTGTGGATACTCATAAGATCGTTCAGTTTGTGGAGGATCTGCGAGGTGAAGTTGGTTCCATTATCAGTGAGAATGAACTGAGGGTAGCCATGTCGCTAAATAATGCATTCCATTACGAACTAGGCCACTGTGACTGCCCCTAAATCTCATATTGCCTGCACTTCAACCCATTAGGTCAAGTGGTTAATTGCCACCAGAATGTACTTAACTGGTTAGCTCTTGTTAGCAAGGGACCAATGACATCGAGGGAAACCATATGCCAATCAAAATTTGGTTTTACTACCAGGTATAAAGTCTTACGGCGGAATGACTTCTCCACTTAGCACTGATGGCAACAGGAAATGGTTTCAAGAACTTCAAAGCTCATGCTTACCCAATAGTACTAAGGGTGAAACAACTCCATTGTCTTGCACACCCCACCATGTCTGAATGCCTTTTGAGCGCTCATAATAGTTCCTGACCATGCTGAGGGTCACAGAAAATTCATTGTAGAATCACCAATCCACTTGTGTAGTTCCACATTCTATTGGAAGGTATTCATTTGCATTTCATATAAAGCTTTGATCACTTAGGGCGGTTTTTCATCATATTTTCTGCTGAGCATCTTTCTCGTACATCACATCAAAGAGGTCCATCATCATTGCAACAGTCAGTACATGAGATAAATAGTCAGTGTTCTGATGCTTTACTCCTGGGTGGTGAAGGATCTCAAAGTCATAAGCCTGAGCTTAAGAGCCCATTGAGCCAGATGCCCTTCAGGCTCTTTGAGGTTCTGCAACCAGCGTAATATGCATGATCTGTTATGACTTTAAACTTTACCCCATGCAAGTAGAAGCTAAATTGCTTATATGCATAGATCACCGCTAAGCACTCCTGCTTGGTCACAGTATAATTATGCTCAAGGCATCTCAGACTTTACTTGCAGTATGCTACGGGATGCTCCTCTCCCTTGTCATATTTCTGAGAAGGTACTTCCTCAACAGCGGAAAGGGACGCATCCATCTGAACAAAAAACTTCATATCAAAGTTTGGATAGTGTAACACCAGTGCACTTGTCAGCGCCGTAAAAAGTGTAGCAAGGAATATTGATGACTTTCCATCCATTTGAACACAGCATCCTTTTTTAACAGCTCAAAAGAGGACCTAATACAGCTAAAGTTAGGGATGAAGTGTTGGTAGTAACTGACCATTCCCAAAATACTTGTATGTCACATTTACTATTAGGTGTGGTCATCTTACAAAAGGCCTCCTCCTTAGCTGGCTTTGGTTTCGCCCCTTAGAGTCTACCACAAACCCCAGATATTCCAACTGATTTTTGAAGAAGTTACATTTTGAGGCTTAGTTTTGATGTTCGCCTCAGTAAGCTGGTAGAATACTGTTTCTAAATGATTGAGGTGCTCCAAAAAGGTATATAAGAAAACATTAATATCATTGAGGTACATGAGGACGCATGACAGCTTATGGTCAACAAGAATATTGTCCATGGCTCGCTGAAACATAACTGGGGCAGTACACAGCCCTTGAGGTATCTGAGCTGGTTGAAAAGGCCTTTGGATGTGATTACAGCACATTTTACTGTTCCGCTGTGGGTAGCTCAATTTGCCAGTAACCTGATATCAAGTCCATCGCTGAAAAATAACGGTATCCCCTAACCAATCCAAAGCATCGTCAATTCTTGGCAAGGGGTATGAGTCCTTTTTTGTAATACTATTGAGCTTCCAGTAGTCTATTATTATGCAGATTGTGATATCCTTCTTTTTTACAATCATAACGGGCAAAGCCCACAGACTCTTGGACGGTTCAAGCATCTCTTGCTCCAGCAACTTGTCAATTTCCTCAGTGACAACGTCTTCTGCTTCCCTGATTGGCGGATCAGGTGAGACCTTATTGGGGATAATCTCCTGTGTCCACTCAATGGACCACCCCCCAACCACACCCTAAGTCATGATCATTTATAGTGAAAATTCCCTCTGTACTTCTGAAATAAAGCTATTGCTTGGTCCTTTTGTACTTCCAATAGCTCTATTAAAAAACTCCGTGGTACCATCATCGTTACACTGGCCGGTGCCTTGACTGATAGACCAAATTCATCCATTGACCTGATATCATGAACCGGAAGGACCTCTTCTATTGGAATCAAATGTAAATACACTATTATTTGGTGTCAGCAGATCTGCATTGGTTCGCTCTGGAGGTTTGTAATAAAACCTTAATCTCTCCATGGTCTGGAAGTATAACCCCTGAAGCCACATGCGGCTCAAACCGCGTTTAATGATAGAGCCCAATGACTTCCTCATATACACAATAGATACTTCCCAAATAACTTGGTTTTCACTAAGACTTGATGTTCAGAAGGAATAGATATGGGTTCTGCAGCTTGAATAGGTATCTTTTGATATTCATATATCTGCTGGGGAGGGGTCCAAGGCTTGGATTTTTAGTCAATGATAGTGAACTAGCATCACCATCATTATATGCAAGATTGATATGGCTCATGTGCACCGGATCCTTCATCTTTCCACTAGAGGTGAAGTAAATTGGGATCCGCTGTCTCAAAATGGCAAAAGTCTCCTCCGTCATATTAATGACAGCCCCAAAATGTTGTAGGAAAGCAGTTCTGATTAGCAAGTTGTAGTTGTAATTTGGTAGCACAATCGCCAGAGCTACAATGATAATGGACTCAAAGTGCAGAGGTAGCGCATTGTAATCTCCCTCAGAGATGGTGCTTTCTGCTCCAGCAGTTCCATACATCATTCAATGGTCCACATCAGGCTTTAATGTAAACTTTACAATCAACCTAGTGGAAACTATGTTGACTGGAGCACCAGTATCTATTATAGAGTGAACTCTATTTTTTTGCTACAAAAATATCAAAGTACGTACACTCAGAATAAGAAGAATATTGAGTGTTTATATGTGGACATTTATGGGGTCTCTTTTTCAAGAAAACTCAATGTCCCCTCACCAATTTTGGGATATTCTTTGACAATGGCATCCACTAGAAGGGCGACGTTTACTCCTTTCAGAGTTTGTGCATCTGTGACTGAACCAGCTTGTCCAAGGAAACTTGATCAATCATTTGACAGGCATATGGCTTCAGTTGTTATGGGGATCCTTTGCCTGATGCAGCCTTGGATTGAGCTCATGTCACTAGGTTTACTCCTACAACTGGCTGCTGGTATAAAATTCCGTCATTGTAATGAGGGACTTCCTCAGGATATACTACTATTGATTTAGGGATGTTTTGGGTTTGAATTGCAGAGGTAAAGAGTCCCATCTTTACTCCACTCCATCTTTTCCTTGGTAGAATTGATCTTGGTGTACATAGTGCACATGGCGGTTATGGCAGAATTTTGTCAAGTGACAGGGTGGTGCATTCATAGCAGCTAACCCCATAAGAGCCACATCCTTGATTTTCATAAGAGGGTCCAGATCAGAAAGTTTGGGGTCATTTGTTGTAACCAGGCCCATGTTGGTAAGATGATTGCTGAAATTCAGCGTAACTAAGATCTGGTCAGTAGCTAGGTTGCTGATCTTTTTGTAACCAGCTTATTGATGCTGATCAAACTGTTGAGTATAATTCTGCTGAGGACAAGGAGCAGAGTTATAGTAAAGTTGAGGGTTTCTAGGTAGAACGTGAGTCAGAAAAGAGTATTCTCCTGAATAAGGGGTTGTAGTAGAGGTTATGTTCTTCTGTTCCAATTTGGAGGCGGAAAGTTAGGAGTATGCGACGCAAAAACTGTACAATCTTTAGCAGAGGTACATCATCATCCAGAAGCGGTGAACTGACATTGTGAAGCTCTCAGTATAGCTTCACCGTGGAGGTCATAGTGCTTCACAAGTCAGCTTCCGCTAAGTATCCTTCCCCAATCAGCACGTGAGCTTCCATCATAAATCAACCAGCGAACTCCAGGAGAGTCTCGTTTTGGTGGAATCCAATCGTTAAGAATTCCACTCTCTGCTGTGACATCTTTGAGGTACCCCCAAACAGGCAAAGCATGGTATATTGTACATCCCTATAGGTAACAGAGCTACTTGGGAGTTAAAAGATGACTTTGATTGGAACTCCCAACATCCAAGGAGGATATCAACAGTTTAGCCTTCCATCTATCAGATGTGCCTTCCACCGAAGATTCAATCTGTTTGAAGAAGCCATGGATATTCCCTTTTTGATCAAATGGAGGTAGCTTCACAATATTACCTTCTCATACTGTTCACAGTTTTTTGTCCCATAATGAGGAATGGGTCAAGATCTAAAAGCAGTTTCCTATGAGAAGCTGGACAAGAGGAAGTTGGGATGTCCACCGCTTCAGGGGTAGCATGACCTTCTGCCATGAGCGGCACTGCCATTACTTGAGGAATTGGCACTCTGACTCATATTTGTATCAAGTACTACCATCCTGGGTGTAGTAGCTCTGACCAGCGTCATATTCTTTCTCATATGATTTTCCTTCTTGATTGTCATCCTTGTCCCAGCGAGAAGACTGAGAGGCACTGGTCAATTTTTGCTCTGCGCACTGCAGCCGTTTGGTAGTTTCATCCACCAGTTGGTGAGTTCCTTGTTTTGTTGTTCTAGAATTTGCATCTGGCTAAACGTGCTATCAAGATGGTTCATGACAGCATTCCATTCTTGAAAAAGTTCATCAGGTTTTTTGATCACTGCGTCTAAGATGAGTTTGTGTTCCTCATACTCAGCTGGTGCGGTGTTTTTTGAAGATTCCTCAGTAATGCAGGCTTTATAAGACATAGCTGGTGACTAGAGTTTCAGAGTACTTAGTGGTTGATCAATGGGCCACCTGTAGTGAGCACCACAGTTATAATTTTGGACGGTATTATTAGGATCTGCCGTATTTTTCACACAAATTGAACCCACTGAACAACAGACAGATGATGTGGGGATCGTCAGTCCTTTAAACACACTTGAAAATATACTAAAAATAAAAGCAATCTCCCCAATAACATTTTATTTACTTTAATGAATACAGAAAACTTTTCGCTGTCCCACTCTCTCTCTACTATTGACAACTTACTTCTCTTAATCGCCCATCTCACTTATATATATAGCAGCTTTGGATGATACTGCTCTCATAGCTTGGACTATACTATTTCATTAATTCTCCTCAATTTTGGCTTGTTATTCTTTAGCTCTCTATCGCCCTAGTTGGATGCGATTTAATTTAAATATGCCATATGCCAAAATCGCCTTATCACCTTATATAGAGACAATCCAATTATAACCCATTAACACAATATAGCCTCATCTTGAGGCACTCAAATAGTCATAACTGATATCATTTTTGGTAGATACTTTCCAATATTCCCTAGCTGTTCTAAGCTTATTGTCCAGTTATATCAGAATTGCGACATCATTAATCAATTACTACTTGATTGGTGCTATCTTTCTTTTTGACAATTAGCTCTGGGGGATGCCCAGGGACTTTTAGAAAGCTTTAACATTCCCCGTTACACCAATTTATCTATAAACAAATACAACTTTTTCCATTTTTTGAGTGATGAATAGGCCATGACCAGACAGGATAGTGATCCCCATTTCCAACCAATGCACAATCCACCTTCACATCCCAAGTCATGATCATCAGATGGAAAATTGTTTGGTATTTCTCAAATAGATTCATCACCCAGCCCTTCTGGGCCTCTGACAGACCATCTAGAGCTTCCCGTGGAATTAAAGTCATTATGCCAGATGAGGGTTTTAAAAGTAACCTGAGATCTTATAAAGAACTAAAGTCGTATATCTGGTGGACCTCATTGATAGGAACCAGATACAGATAAGCCACCACTTGATGCCTCTGAACGTTTAGGGATTCCTTATGCAGATTGTCTAACAACACCAGCACTTCATCCTGCCTTGGTAACAGGAGCCCCAGAACCACATGGGGTTTGAGCCGCATTTGCTGGTAGGACCCCATAATCTTTATATAGGCCTTCCAGGATATCTATTACAAGCTCCGTCCCTATAATGACCTGATGCCCAGAAGGTATGTTTAAAGCACTCGCCACTTTCAGCGGAATACCATTGTACTCATATATCTAGGTAGGGCACTCAGTTCCTCCGCTTCATCTTCCAATATTGTATAGGAATTACCCCATCACTATATGCAAGGTTAATTTGACTTGAGCGGGTTGGATCTTCCAGAATACAATGGAAGTAAAATAGATGGGAATCTGTTGTCCTAGGATACCAATGGTTTTATCCACCATATTGAACATGGTCGCAAAGCGCTGCATAAATGCAGCGCTAATCAACAAGTCATATTTATTAGACAATGCCACCACTTGAGCGGATGCGCTGACTGACCCAAACCTCAAAGGCAGCGCACTGTATGTGTTCTCTGACACAGTGCTCTGTGCCCCCGCAGTCCCATACACTACTATGTGATACACATCTGGCTTCATTGGAAGCTTGGCTATGAGCTTGGTGGATATTATAATGATGTGAGTCTCTATCAATAATCTCCCAGATTTCGGTATTTTGCACAAATATGTCACAGTATGTACATTCCAAATAATAAGTACCATGGATGTACAAGATAATAAACATCCAAGGGCTTTTGGTTATTCAAAAAGTGAGAATAACAGCGCTGACATGTGGATACTCCTGGGAAATTCTCTATAATGAAATTGCCACTTCTACCCCCTCTAGATCTGCGACATGGGTTGAAGGTTCCCCATCAACTGTACTATTCTGCTCAAGGATTTTCCAGGAGTACATCTTTTGCTCATCTTGGTGGAACTCCATGTCCACGTTATTAGGGTCTCTCCCTCAGCTTGAGACCAAGATACCATAGGGGATTTGTTAATATAAAAATCTTCAAGGTGAGTATTGGTTATGGCACAAAGCGACTTGTGAGAATCATTAAGGACAAATAGATTTGAATCAGCAGAAGTAGTGTGTCCCATCTCTACTCCACTCAACCTTTTCCATGGTCATTCAGAACAAATGGTACTGCATTGATATTCAATTTCCTTGAACAGCTAGCTGAGTAATGTCTTCATTGGCCACACGAGAAACAATTAATCATAAAAGGCACTTGTCTGCATCACACCCATTGCTCCAGGTCTGAAATTAATTGATGAATGGTAACTCATATGAGGATGATCTGGTTGATAATAATGGGGTCTAGGACTTGCCAAAGCATTAAGGGGTCAAGTATTCCTCAATGGATTATACCCAAGTCGTTGTTGCTCCAATACTGATGGGGATTTGGTAGCAGTTTAATGGGCTTTTCATTCCACATTGGGAGCACTAAAAGTGATTGATAGATGGCATAAATGACTAACAATTTTTAATATCTCAGCGTCTTCTTGAAGATTGTAAGACATAGCATTATACAACTCACAATATGGCTTAACAGCCGCCATCATCGCTATGCTCACTTCCTCATTAGATAAGTTATTTGCTCCCATAAATACATGAGCCTCTACCATGAACTACTCTGCAAACTCCACTAAAGACTCAATTTTTGAAACTGAATTGTCAAAAACTCTTCCTTGCACTGAGCCTTTTTTCGCCTTACCCCAAACAGATGGTTCACAATCTCCTTCACCTCAGGATAGGTTACAGTAATATTTGCAATGTAACATGTAACCTGATCAGTGCTTGCGAGATCCAAAGCAGATAACAACAGTTTGGCTTTCTGTCAATTGGCAGCTTATCTACAGCAAATTTAAACCACTTAAAAAACCCATGTATGTTTCTGTCACAATTAAATGGGGACATCTTGTTGCTGCAGACTTCCTCCTTTTCTAACAACCTTATTTAATTCAATTCTGCATAGTATAGCTCCTCGCTAGTGCTGCCTAAGAGGTCAGCCAGTTGGTTTTTTTGGCCACCTACCAGATGCAGTTGGTGAAAGGCCTCGGCGAGCTGCTCTGTTATACTTTTATTTTCTTAAAAACTTTTTTTTGAGCCTGAAGTAATGTATCCAAGGCAAGCTTCAGTTCTGCGTATTGAGATAACCTGACAAATTGAGTAGTCTCTCATCAAAGCGAGCTGGTTGCACCATTGTTTTGATAAAGATATGAAGCTTTTTGAGTGTTGATCAATGGGCCCCTGTAGTGAGCAACACTGTTAACTTTTCAGAGGATTTGTCTGATTCTGCCAAACAGGTTTCACAGGGTAAACCCACTGAGCAATGGACAAGCGATATGAGGATTGCTGGCCCTCAATAAATAAAATAATAAAGACTTAATAAGGAGCTCCCTCCCCAATGATATCACTTTATTTGAAATTCAACCTAACGGCTAATTCCATTACCTCCCTGCTGCTTCTTCCTTTGTGTAAAAACCATCCACCTCTCACTCTCACACTCAACTCTTTTTTTAGTACTAGATGGTCCCAACAAACACACACACTCAACTCTTAATCTTCAGTATTCCTCGGTGGACTCAACATGCTCTGCTTAGTAGATTCTATAATTGCTATGATCTAGGTGTTTCATTCGCACATTGTGGCTTCAGCAGAATTCCTCAAATTTTTGAACCATTATTTCTTCAATTGAACTCACTTTCTATTGGCATAATCAGTTGCTCAATCTCAAGGCTCACCTTGAATTTAATCTAAAATCCACTGTAACTATAGATTATCATCTAGTCATATCAGAATCTCAACAGCGTCCCTTCAGCTTCTTAAGGTTCTGAAGCCATTTCAGTATAGAGTAGTCAGTTACCATCTTGAAGTTCACTCTAGGAATTTAAACCCTAAATTTCTTGCAGTTGTAGATCACCATTAAACATTCCATTTTATAACTGGTGTAATTTCGGTCATGTATGTCTAGCATCTGGATACAATATGCTACTGGGTGTTCTACTATTTGTCCTTGAGTTGGGTAATACTGCTCCTATGGTGATTAGGGAGCCGTCCATATTAATTATGAACAGTTTATCAAAATTTTGGTGCATGAGTACAAGCGCTGTAGTGAGACAGGTATGAAGTTGATCAAAAGCCAGCTTAAAAACTCAGCATCCATTCATATGGTGTTTCATTTTTAATAAGTAGAGTAGTGGCTCCCCTATTTAACTATTCTTTATGAACCGCCAGTGGTAGCCAACCATCCTGAGGAAAAACCGTATGTTTTTTTGCTAGCTTGTGTCATCATCTTCTCAATAGCCTCTATTTTAGATGGTTGGGGCCGCAGGCCCTCCTTGTCAAAAATGAAACCCAGATACTCTTGTTGTTCCTGGAAGAAGTTACATTTGTTGGTCTTGACTTTCAATTTGGCGGCGATGAGCCAGTGAAAACTTCCATGTGCTGCAAGTGAATATTCAACGTCCTCAAGAATAAGTTTATGTTGTCCAAGTAAACTAAGATGCAAAAAAGCTTTTGATCCCCAGTATGCTTTCCATCGCTCTTTGGAATATAGCAGGGCATTACATAACCCCTTAGGCATTCACATTGTTTGTAACAGCCCTTGGGTTGTTATAATTATAAAAAATTTCTTATTCTTCCAGAGGCTCTCTAGCTGCCTGTAACTGGAAATTAGATCCAAGGCAGAGAAGTACTTCACTCCACTGAGTTGATCAAGCATGTCATCAATCCTTGCAAGGGGGTAGGAGTCATTCTTTGTTATGTTTTGAGATTTTTGTAGACAGTTATCACTTGGTTACATCCATCTTTTCTCTTTACAAATAAAACTCGCGCCCTTAGACTTTTAGATGGTACCAGCAATCTTTTCTGGACCATCTTATTGATTTCCTTGTGGAAGACCTCATCCACTGTCTTTGGACCAGCGGATGGGATGAAGGCATACTGGTGATGGCTTTCGCTGTTAGTATGATACAATAAGACCTCAGCGCATAAAATAAAAAATGTTTTGTTGTAAAATTTTGTTTATATCTTTTGAATAAGGCCATCGCCCAATCCTTCTCCTCTTCCATCAGACCAACCAGAGATTTTCAAAGTATGCCTGAATGGACAGCCTCATAATTTCCTTAATCCAAACTGAACTCCTCTAGTGTTCCAAACTCATATATGCTTTACACTTATTCCATCAGAAAGATGTGTATGACCGTGATAGTTTGGTGCTGTTTCATCTGGATCAGGTATAGATAAGGTTATCTAGTAATATGCTAATCTATATGATCCAGGAGAATAAGTTCATGGTTCTAAAGTTGATTCTTGGCGTGAGAAGTTGATGGGTGAAACACTTAGCCATATAAACCCAGCAGCATCTTCAAGTCAATATATGTTTTTAATATAACTTGGTGGCCAGCTCTCCGCAGAATGCTGTCCTTTCAGAAAGTTTGTTGTGGTAAATACTGAGTGCAACCACCCCCTTTCAGTAATTAATGGGTATGATATTTTAAAGGCTAGGTTTACAAACAGCAGAACTTTTTACTCTTTTTTGATGGTCTCCTCTCCAGTAATACAACAGAATATCATGTCCAATAATCGTCAGATTTTTATCCATAAAATCATTTTTGATGCCATACGTGCTCATGAAGGAGGTTCTGATGAGGATATCATAGTCAGAAATATGCTTTTCAGGCTTCAAGATAAGAATGTTTTGGGGCAAAATTGGCTGAAAAAGGGAAAAATTGGACATTTACAAGTCTCCAATAATAAGAGTGATTTAACTATAAATAATGATCTATTGGCCAAAAGACCCTGGCCAATTTTTGGTGGAAACCAAAAATTGGGGTAACATTATTTCAAATAAACTACGGGCAACTAAATCAATATCCAGCAGTTGGATTACTCCGATCACAAAGTGGACCATGGGGCATCCATTAGATGTTACACCCCCAGCCATGACCAGTTCCATTCAAGCACCTACTTGGGGACCACCCCTTTTATAGGTGTGGTGGGGTCCCCCAGGGTTAAATAATTTAAACAAATGTGGATTGGCTAAAATTTATCAACTTGTTACCCCATGGGTAGGTTTTAGCTAGACATAATCTCCCATCCATAGGCAGCCAAAGTGAAGCAAGTTTTCCGTGCTTCAATAGGTTAAAATCTCATATTACCAAATTCAGAATTCCCCAAGCTATCTGAACGTTGAGCCTTGACATTTTACTAACTATTATCAATTTATTAAGTGGATTCTCTTTTTTACCCCCACGCAGCACATATTAAATTCCATAAAATTAAAAACCACTTTAGTATTTATTTTTATTTTATTATTTTCATATAACTGGTGAGCCAAGCCCCTCACTTATATTATAGGATTTGAGGTGAAAAGCACCAGTGAGCCTTTATCCAGCCCCAAATCCAACAATCATGATGAGTGTTTAGGAGAAAAATCACAGGAGCTTCTACAATGAGCGATCTAAACCTTAGCGGCATCAAGCTGTAGTCTCCTAGTTAGGTAGTCAAGTTAGGTCCCATCATTTCATATTTCTTGCTTGATTGATATCCAGCAACAAATTTAATTTTTAATTACCTTAGTTAGTACAATAGTAATAAGGGCCTCTCTATCTATTATATCCCTGAAAAGGACATTGCTCCAACTTAGATATAAACGTACATGCACTCAGAATAGTAAGAATCAATAGTGTTTTTAAGTGTACGCTGAGCTTATCAGCCTGACCCAAGTAGAACTATAATTCACAGCAGAGGAGGGGATTAGATTCTTTAACTCTCCGTCATAATATCCACTATAAACCCTTTTAAATTTGGCATATCGCTGGAAGCAGCCAGCAAGTTGTACTTCTCAAACTGCTGTGTGTAAGGCTTTGATGCTACTTAGGCTGCTTGAGCTATAGTGTCCCCTCTACAAGAGTGGGTGGTGACTAATAGTATTTTGTCATAATTGATGGATGGGGAGGTTGAGGACGTTGAGACGTCGAGATTAATATTATGGATATGTTAGAATTTGGAAGGAGTATCTCATAACTAATCTGTCCAATATTTGCCCTGGTCTTTGGTATCCGCTGTTCCCATGTGGTGCGCCTTGAGTTTAGGGTCCTTGTAGTGGCATTGGTTGCCATAGTGTCCTTCTACCCTGCATTGGTGGCATGAGACCGGGTGGATTCTGCTCTTCTAGGCCTGATAGTAGTCATGCGGCTCTCTTCAGCGTCCTTCTGGAGGGGCTTGCTCCAGTTTTCTCAAATATCGCATTACCCCTTATTAGGTGCGATGAAGGTTGCAGCGCAGCAGCAAAGATAATTCACCATCTGAGATTTATTTTATATGTCGTTTAACACAGTAAGCACTACTTTGTACAGCTCTTTTTATGGTTCACAGGCATTCCGCAAGGCAATTTTTTCTGCTTCATAATTTTTTAAGACCATCGCTCCATAGAGCACCTGATCCCATAGGTAGTAGCGATTATAGAACTCAAGGATTTGTTCATTTATCGTGAAGGAGATTTTAAGGAAGGTGGTCTTCCTGGCCATCATCTCCGCCCCATTAAATTCCTTAATGATGACGTTATTTTCATTTTGGTAAAAAACCTGGTTTTTCTGATCTTGGGCATTACTAATTCCTGACTCTCCAGGTCCAACAAGTTTGTGAGCGTCGCTAGTTTATCCTTATCACTCATACCATCCATGTTAATTTCAGGTAATGACAGTAAGGTGTGTATGTTTTCATGCTTATCAAACTTTGACAATTTAATGAGGTTTACCCTGAAACTTCTAGCATCTTTAGATGCTCAGCTGAGGCTTCACGGCGCAGCTTAAAAGTCAGCCTCACTGGTTCTTGAACTGAAGTTCAAGTAGCTCAAGGAGGATGGGCCAGCAATGGGCGTAGGGCAAGTGGGTGTTTTTCGCGGCTTTCCATAACAGAGAGAGGGGCATGAGGCGGAGTTATCAGAGTATCAGTTCCGATTTGATTTGTTGGTCATGGGTATGGAAGTCAGGACTGCTAAAATGTTTCTCTTCAAGAATTCTCAATCACTATCAATTTTATTCCATTGGTCTTGGCTCATGCGCATCAGTTAACTGCTCCTTAAATTTCCAGGTGGAGGGATCCATTGACATTTACAGAGTTTGCCTCTGATCTCTTCTCAGAACTGGTCTAAATAGTTGAAAAGGTATTGACAATCATCCTGCAAGGATTAATCAACCTCTGATATCTTTGTTATGCCAGGCTAGTCATTCTTCAGAGTGACATTTACTTTAGCAAGTCATATGATCCTCAGGCCCTGGGCTTTGATCACGTCATCTGTTGATCCAATCTCCCCATACAGTTGATTGGAAAATCATATAACGTTGTAAGGTGCTAATAAAGGTCACTGATTCTGTTTTACCAAGATTGGCTCTATTCTTAAGATCATGATCTGACTAAAATTATCAACTACTACTCCCAAGGGGGGGCCAAATTGTCAACCAGCTTCTCTACCAACTGACAGATGGCTTTGCCAGTCTAGATGTGAGCCTTTTTTATTGGCGCCCTCCACCACAGCAAACTGTTCCACCTCTGCCTTTATTAATCCTTGACCTGGCTGCAGTGATGGTTCACATTGGCTTCCCATTAAGAAAATGTTTCACGCTGGTCTAGCACCTCGTCCATTATTGAGCCAGGTTAGCATTTAGTTGGTCCACAATTTCATCCACTCAGTAATGAGATTCAACCATCTGACGTTGGGTATGTATTATAACTGAGTGAACTTTAGAAAAAATGCTTTCCAGTCAATCCACTAAAAACTGGTTGTCCCAGTGTTGAGCTTTTGTAAAGTTGACCAGTCCGTCAATCTCAATGTGTTGCTTGGTGAGGTTTCTCATGGTTTGGCGGATTGAGGGTGTATATTGTGTGATCATTTCTATGATTTGTGCCTAAGTAGCGAGCTTCTTGATCATAGGACACAGACATCCGCTAGAATAAATGATAGGACACTAAGAGGTAGTCCTGGTTTCTGTATTTTTGAATTATCCCAAGTGTGCTTCATTAAGGTCTTCAGTGTGGGGATGGTATCCATAGAGGAGCCATTCCAAAAAAATTTTACCATGTTTGGGGGGTACGCTGGCCAGTCTGTCTACTGAATGAGAGGCCAGAAGTCCTACTGGAACAAGTTAATTATTGGGGTCTTTGGTTTCCTCATCTGAACTGCTAAGCTTGAAGTTTTCATGGGGATCTCCCTGTGTCCATTGGTTGGGTGATACTTGTCCCCAAAGCTGATGGTGAAGCGGTTGAGATTCTGAATCATGGTTTTGGATTCTTTGTATTCTTCAATGGTGTCATCAGAAGTTCCCCTGTAGAAAACACCAGATGTTGCAACTATGGACTGAAACTAGGCAATATATGCACAGGTATGTTTGCACTTTAAATAGGAAGACCTGTTTGAAGCCAGCTTACCTCCTTATAAACGTAAATCTTGACAAAGTATAAACCTTTATTAAGGATAAATTCCCCATATCCGCTGATATCTCAATAGTTACCTCCATCTTGGAGATCCGTCGTTGATAGTGTCCTTCAAAATTTGCGTCACCATTTATATCCTTCTTCATACTGAGACAACCCTATCTATACCTTGATCTCTAGTCATTCAACTTATCCCCAGCTCACAAAACTTCTAGAGTTTCATCTTTATGGTCTGCTAATATTAGTGGATTAAGCTAACTGAAACTTAATGTTGTTTTATACAAGGTTATTCACATATTAGGAAGTTTTTTTAGTTTCAGTAGGATAATCAAAGGTATTGATCAACTGACAATGCTTGATACAAATTTGACTTAGTAGTTCTTATAAATTTTAAATGAGGGAATGTAACTAGTTTGAGGGACTGCGCAAGTGGTAAGGTTTAATACGCTGAAACTTGAAATTATTCATATTATACTAAACAAAAGCTTAATGTTGGGTCAAATTGCTAGCAACATATCTGACAGCGGATCAAATGGGATCAATCTACCAAAGGATGTAGATAGTGGGGTAGGGGTAAAGTGAGATCTATAGGGTATTGGGGGTGATGGGGCTGGTGGCGATATCCTATGGTTGATCAAACCTGAATCTCAACACCCACCTCAGGTTGGGACCTCCTAGTATGAAAAAAATGATTATGATGATCCCCTATAGGACAAAGATATATTTTGGAATTATCTCATGCAGAATTTATTGCCAAATCCCAATGCAAGACTAAAAAACCTAATAAAGTGAAGGATATCCACAAAAAATTCCAAATTAAGGATATGTTAAATATCAAAGAAGAAAACAATCATGAAAACAAATTTTTTCTATTATATAAGTTTGAGATTGGGATTTTGTATTGGAAGATCAAGTTATCTTATAACAACTCCTCCCACTTATGAAGTTAATTATAGATAGCTATTAGATGGATGAGATCAGACAAACCAAAAATGCCAAACACAATAAGAAAAAAGAAATACAAAATCAAGTGCAACTAAAGAGACTGATAACACTAGATATGATGTAACTAAAAAGGCAAGGAAATGAAACCTGAGAAGATGTCTAAGAACCTCAAGATGATAATTAGTAAGGGTGGTTAACCTTACCAGTAAAACTGCTAATAAACTAGTGCAGGATTTGAATTCAAAACCTGTACTGGCTAGATAAATTCTCGGTGTGGTATATTTGTGTCAAGGTCGACACACCTTGATATTTTTTTAGATGATAAATAGTTAATCAAATAGATGTAAAGAGAAATATAAAAACTAAATTTTAAATGTAGAGTTAGGCTTACAAAGTCAAAAAGTCAAAATTAAAATTGATTAAATGACTTAAAATAAAACTCTGTCAAAAGATTTGAATTAATTTTTGATGAGGCTAAAATTACTAAATCTGCTATTAGAAAATCTTATCACCACTCGCCAGTCCAATTTGGCTCCATGTCCAATTATAACCATATTTTAATCTCAATCTTTATCCTACACACTATATTTATAACTCAGCTTTCTGGAAAAGTTCACCCTCAAATTATCATACACCATTATTCTATAAGATCTTGAAAAAATTTCTTATCTATGAACTGAAAGTTTTTTTATCTCAAAGTTCAAAAAATTCTAATAAGCCTAAAAACCAATTTGATTAAATATAATGAGAATGATGTTGATCAGGCTAGCAATAATATTCCTTTTTCATTCTCAAACACCAATTGAATCATATATGCTAAATCAATTACTAAAAAACCAAGTTATTTTACATGGTTATACAAAATTCATAAAAAACTATAAATTAACCAGTAGGCTGATTCAATCTACAATTTCTTGGGGCTATTACACTAAAAGCTATAATTTTAATTAGAAAACCCTTTATGAACCTTTATGTGAAATTGAATATCAACTTGATTCTAATATTATAAACCTGGAGGATAATCCTTGGTTGACTTGATTAGAACAAATGATTAAGAGGCCTTTTAGGAAAGGCTAACTAAATCAAGATTAAATTTTGATAAACAGCTTAGAAATCTCTATACTTTTGAATCAGGTGATATCATACTGCTTTTTAAAAAAAGTTACTTAATCCCTAAGTTGCAAACAACCCAAACATATAAGAATCCCTTTCAAGTCTCCAAGGTATTGCCTTATGGAATTTATCAGCTGAAAACTCTTAAAAGATCACAAACCAATATATTATTAACAGAAAACGTCACAAATCCTTCTGCATAAAATTTTTAAGGGGTGTTATAGAAGTTCCAAGTATGCCATTCTATCAGGTATATACCCTCCTTAGCTTTAACTCTTAGATCCTAATTATTTTTATCTGATTTTCTTTCATACCCTAAAAATCCTTTTCTTTTCCTACTTTCTATTGATCAAGTATATAAACCTTCCTTTTTTTAGTACTAGTGGTGCCTAACCCAAAAGGGGGAGCCGCCATGCATCTTTATTTACAAATGGTCCAAACAAAGGGATTAATATAAATAAAAATTTCCTAATATTGTCCCTAGGTTGTCAGCCTAGAAAGCCATATCAGATGGCGAGGAGACCTTGGGGAAACTTTTGTCTGGCGCCCGTTTTAGCTGGTGGACCATGGCAGACATCATTGGGGTGAGAGCATCAGCATGGGGCATAAGGAGGTATAGTTGGGGTTATCTTTGTTAATGAGGCTGGCGGTTTCCATCGCCTCAATGTATTGAGCAAGTTGATGCTCAGCAAAAATGATGAGAGCTGGCACACAAGAAAATGACTTGATGCATCAGTGGGTTTTGGGATAATTGGGGTCAAAAAGAGAAGTTTTTGATGCATCAATGAAAGCGCGGCTCAACCAAAAGCAAGCTCCTCAATTTTGTACTTTGCATCTTCCTCAAAATCATGAGGAAAATTGGGGATAGGAATACCCTCACCAAGGGGCTCCATTGCCCCATGGAGTTGCTGGCGGAGGAGGGTGTTGTCCAGGTATATAAACCTTCCCCAAATCTCGATTGTCAGCTTATCAGTTCTCTGGACTGTATGCTGAGGTTCAAAATGGGACTCAAAAATGTAAAACTAGTGGAGATGTTGATATAGAAAAAAAGATGGGGTAAGATAGCCTACATTACTGAATTAGAAGGATCTGATATTTATAGGGCGAGTGAAGACACAATGCCAAAAAGACCTCTAAGGTCTCATATGATTAGGATCTTCAGTCAGTCGAAATTAATTGCCTAGTTGATGTTTTCATTTGTCAGGAGAGTGTCTATAACTCTTTATTCCCAGCATGGTGGTGCACGGTGCACAGCCCCAACGCCAGAGACTTGTCATCAGTACTAGGGGAATAGTAGCCCTGCAGAGGGTGCTTGAGCTATAATAACATAGGTAAAGGTGTTTATCATGGTACAGAATAATAGAGATCAAACAAACTACAAGACTTGGTTGGGCCCCAAAGGGGTGTCCAGATCCAAGCTTTGATCAGGGCTAGAGGGCTTTGGTGCCTTGATTTGGAGGTAATTAGGGCAGCTAGCGGTGCCTCTGGTGCAGTTAAAATTTTAGTGCAAATAATTCAGCTAAAGTTACATGAGACCTCCTCAAAGAGGTCCACAATCAGGTTTGCCCAAGTTAACATAGTTAAAACGTAAACTAATGAGGGGTTTTTCATTATGGAGGTAGACAACTAATGAGGAAGGTTGGTATCAAAGAGTCATATTTAAACCAAAATGGGGAATTCACCCATTGGTGAAAGTGGTCCTAAGCCCAGGTGCACCAATAAACGCACATTTCCATCTGACAGAGTACTATACTTTGAAATTTTCCAAACTTTAGTAATTGATTGAAGTCATGGCTGACTTGAGCTGGAAATTTCACAAATTGAAAATGGGTCTGAACCCCGTTCACTAAGTAACTGAATTGAGCAATCATCACTAAAAGAAATCTCGTCCATTTTAATGCCAAAGCCGTAACAAGGGGCTGGGCTTTATGCACCTCACCTGAACCAACCTGGGCATATTTGGCCTGTAGCCAGCGTTGGTCCAAGGTGTGCTTTAGGTCAGGAAGGTCCTGCAACTTGTCCTTTTGCGCCTCCTGCCGCCCATCCTTGTCTTTGCTGTTAATGCCCATAATTAAGTCATGTAAACATGACATCATTTTTCTTTGTAAAAAATGTCCTTGTGACAGCATTGATAAGACCTGCGCCTCTCAGAATATTGTGTAGTGGAGGTTTGAATAAAGAAGGTATATCCATCAATTTCTGTGCATGAAATGCTTCCTACTTGGATTTCCCATTAGTTCCTTCAGTGACAGGTTTACAAAAGGTCTCATGAGTCAACTTATTCAGTTTAATCTAAAAGTGGGTATCATTACTCGCTTATTATCTTATATCCCTACAACGCCCCTTCAAGATCCTGTAGGAGGGGAACATAGGGCCATAGGAACTGACCATGACTTTATTCGCCACTGTCCTTTTGGCAACATTAGTGATGGGTTACTAGGAATTTAACTTATGTATGACATGGTAGGGTCCTGACTAAAGAACGCTGAGTTTATTCTGTTGACCTCCAGTTTGATGGTGATAATATGTACTAGCTTGCCTAACTGGAGCGTCAGTAAATAGTAACAGATGATAATGGAGCGGGATGTCTCCTTTGCTTTCGTGGTAATGTTTCCTGAGTAGCAAAGTCTTAAAGCTAAATAATTTTAATAGCTAAGGCTCTCGTCATTTATATAAATAAACTTCACTAAAGAATTTAGTAGGGGGTGCACACTACTTGGTAGCGAGGAGTACTCCCATATAGTGCTACAAAATGGGACATCTTTTTTATTATGATAAAATATCTTATAAGCTAGCAAGGCGCTGGGAAGATAGAGTTCACGCAAACAATTGAAGGCGTCCAATTTTCACAAGATAGAAACAAGGGTCCCATTATCTGTTCTACCTCCCCATTTGTTGGAGGATTAAATGGATTGGTAAAGCTTTGGTTAGTCTAAAAAACAAAATTAGTTCTTATACTACCTGTGACGTGAAGCTAAATCCATTTTCCAATGGTATAGTTTGTGGGCATACGTGCTGAGTGAAAACAGTTCAAATAAGGAACAAGGCTGAAGCCTTTGCATGGCAGTTGGGATGGAAATTTCTCTGAACCATTTGGTCAAATGTTCTATAGCTTATATAATACTTGTGCCCATATAAACCAGTAAGAAAATGGCTTACCACATGAATGATTACATCATCAAATGAACTTAACAGAGCCACAACCAAGTGTTGATATCAAGGTATATCTAAATCTTGGGTATTACAAGTCAAACAAGCCTCTAGAAATTCTTTGATGGTCTTGATATGAACCCAATAGCAGCGTTTCTTTAACCATTTTTGTCTTCTTCACCGCTCCATGTCCCATAGTTGGGTGCCCTTCAAGTATTACATTGGTTAAAGAAAGAAAGCTGTCAGGAATAATGGAAATCGCGCTGATTTAGGCAAGACTAAAGGCATACTGATTTTTAATATGACCAGTGGAGCTCTGCCAATTCAAAAGATATCAGACTTGATAAGGATAATGAGCTCCTGAAAGATCGTTTGAAATTCCAAACCTTTCCTGAATCAGCTGATCTATCTGACAAAGGCGCTGATTCAGTTGGCAAAGATCTTGCCTTTCAGAGGTCACCAGAAACTGCTGCAGTGACCCAGAAGGACTATGTGCATCAAAAGCCTTTTCATTCTGCTGCGCCAATCATGAGATCTTCATACCTCACTTGATCTCGATTCTCCCACAAGGTCTGTCCAGGGAGATCCCAAATCCTGCGTGGCCATAAATCTTCAATTGCTGATCAATTTAGATACCTTCAGTTTTGCCTAATTGTTATACTAGAGATTTTCCTGCCTGTTTTATACAGAGATCCTGCCTGTTTAAAGTGACTAGAGTTGTCTCTACAACGTATTCCATTGAAAGATCGCCTTAGAAGCAAAGTAGCCCTAAGAGATCCCCGCTGGAGATATATTAGAATAATAATCGTGTAGCCTTTGAAGGTCTCAACCTTCAAAAAAATTAACACAAACTTAAACTGGTGCCTTATGACAGGTCCTTCTGAGGCTACCTAGTGAAGTCTTATTTTTTGGATGAACAAACGATGAAAGACCTCTTAACATAGAGGATAACATGAGCCTGACATGATGGGTAATTACTAATAATCCAGATACTCTTTACTTCACATTCAAGTGCTTAATTTAATGTGAACATGACCCTGACTATCTCCACTCATATGATTTGGTCTCTCAAATTCTGGCTTCCAATGTTGCTAACATTGTCACCGTGTTACTAGCTGTAACTATTACCCCTTATGGGAGATCCAGTTGTAGCCACATCACATAGATTGCTAACAACCTGACTAATCTATATTCCTCACCTGGCCTTCCCAGCGCTAAAGTAGGAGTAGCCTACATGGAATCCTACCTCCATTCATTTGATCACCCTGCTTTATTCCAGCAAATGCAGATACTTGGGCTACATCACTTGGAGAGCCAACGGCAACTTGGGATGTCTCATCAAAATCACTCTCAGCTCCTTTTTGTATGTAGCCACATCAAATTTTGGATAAGACAACTGTGAGACTATTTTGGACAACCGCCAAGAAATAAACATAATCCAGCGTCACCTTTCCAAAATTGACACTGGACTTATTAATACTTACAAGGTGAACTTTATCAGCAGATGATCCATGCACCCGCCAACATGGAATAATGATTGGAACGTGCTTTGTTTACCCTCAATCACCGCATTTCTTAAACTCTTTAAAACACTGATTTTATGAATAGCCACCTTGAGCGCTCAGATTCATCAGTTGAATGAACAAACTGCCATGTCACTGATCTAACAAGTTAATATCCAAATGGGACCTCCCATAGAAACTAAAACTTTTGGGAAGGAAGGAGAACAAGGGTCCCATGGATCTGAAGGTCCCCATGGTTCTCCTGGATTCTCTCCCCCAGTTGGGCCTTCCTTTGATGAGAACCATGAAGATTGATTAAGGCTCTTGAGTGACAACTACTACTGGGGTCCTGAGGAGCTGAGATGACTATTGAGGTAAATCATCTTGATGAAGATCTGACCTTTATCTCCTTATACTTCAATTATGCAAAGACAATTGCAACATGTGAAAATCTAATCGACTCTCAGGCCTAATTGGATCATTATCTTTAGCAGATTAACGCCAAGGTCCAAACCATCAAATCTAAACAAAATCTTCCTTACAATCAATTGGACCTTTAATCCACAAAGATTAAAAACATCCATTGACTTTTAGACACCAAGGCCCCACTTACGCGTGTCAATGTCTGCTTCACTAATATATTAGATGAAATGGAGAAATTCCTTCGACAATTCAATAAAGCTATACTGAGACTTTTCTTTCTCATTGCAATCACTTTTGCAACCTATTCAATTCAAGACTGAATCTAGTTTGATAATCTCACAGAGGAGATTAGTCTGCGCCCATGTCAGGGAGCAGTTGGGCAAGTAAGGTAAGAGGAGCAGGTGGAAGGCCCAGGCCTCCAACGTTCAAAAATGCCCCAAAGAAACTGGCGGAATGAACAAAAATATCAAAAAACTGGCGGTCACTATTTCCCCAGAAATACTCGCATGGCAAGCACAAAGCAACCAGTACATCAACACGCCACACTCCCAGCCACTTTTGTCGGTGGAATTTGGAGTCCGCGTGTCTCTGGACATCCAACAAATGGCCTTATGGGAAAAATTTTTGTGAAAATGTGCACACAATTTTCCTGACCGCGGTGTACGTTGCACCTCACTCCATGTCACGCGGTTGGCTGGACCTAGGTTTCAAAAGCAAAGAGGCAGCAGATGAGGCTGCGGCGGTACACGTAGTGGTTGACCTCCCTGAAGGGCAATGGGTTGTCAAAACCAAATGCACCAGATGGTCAAAATCAAAACCAAATTTTCCTCACATCTGACTTTTTGCCTACTACGGTAAAACGTGACATTTTGGAACAACACCTGAAAGATGGTCTTGCCATATATGGTGAAATACAATCTTTCATAATGCAACGCTTCATGCTGATGCCACACCTGTGCACCGGCAAAGCTATTGCAGTCCTGACCCCAACTGAGGAGATCGCGAAGGACCTAACCCAGATCCTGCACCCCACTTTTATTGATATTGCAGGGCATACCACCCACCCATTCTGGGTGACCGTGGACAGCACGCCCCCCATTTGAATCCACTGTGACGCGTTTGGCCATAAGGCACACGCATGCCCCACCAAGGAGGGCGTCACATTCCAAGAGCACCCCTCAGAGGCCATGGCCAGTGGAGAGGCGTACTACGAACCAACTGCAAGCACCAAAGAGGCTTTCCCGTGGGGAGCACAAGGCTGCTACCTATTGGTAAAGCCTATCTCTCCACAAGAACGGAAGAATGCTAAGCAGGCCCATAGGGCCGCGTCCAAGGAAACGGCCAAGGCCACCACCGCTATCCCACACTCACAACGCCAGGAGGACATGGAAACCTCTGCAGCAGAAGCAACTTGGGAATCCATCAACCAATCAGATTGGGAAGCCCATGCTGAGCGGGCTACTCAATTCAAGGATCCGATGGGGGATTTGATCTCACCCAATTGTTGTACCCAAGCTCCAGTCAAAACTGACTTGGGAACCATCCCAACTGAAAAAAAAATTTTCTGACTCGCTCAATGGTGCGCCAAACGCATCTGCACCGCAAAAAATTCGTCTGACGTCAGGAAAACAAAAAGTGATTATAAAGCCAACACAACTCTTTCTGCAAAAATTAACAAAACCCAG
Organism: Massospora cicadina; assembly: GCA_022478985.1. NCBI lineage: Eukaryota > Fungi > Entomophthoromycota > Entomophthoromycetes > Entomophthorales > Entomophthoraceae > Massospora > Massospora cicadina. The sequence continues at coordinate 57,454 of JAKSZP010010563.1, forward strand.
ATAGCATTGCCACTAACACCCACACTGCTGTGAAGGCCCGTGGGGATCTAGAGGAGGCTGGTAGGCCCAGGTGCCCACCCCCTCACACCTAAGGTGCATTGGGGGAAACCTTCACTTTAGGGATGTTGAATATCGCCAGACTCAAGGCCTTCCCTGTCCTGGGCTAGAAAACTGAGTTTTTTACAACACAATTTACCCGTGGATATCCTGGCCATCCAGGAGTCCCACTGTCCATGAGGTTCCAAGGAAGCTTGGAAAACAATGCTCCTCCCATCCCTATCCTTTTGGTCGAAGCACTGTGGGGTGCTAACTTTAAATAATTTTTTCAAAATTTTATCCTCAGAAACATTCCTAAATGGCCAAGTGCTTGTTGTCACTTTCTCATGGGCTGACGTAGTGCATGCATTCATCAACATCTATGCCCCAAATGGTGCACGTGAGCGTCAGGAATTTTTCTCATTGGTCAAATCCCTCCCACTACCCCCAGACTCTTTCCTAGTCGGCGACATGAACTGTTGGCTAAACACACCAACGTACCGGTGGCCTTCCTCACCCCACGCCCCCAGGGTCACGTAGAAATGCGCGTTCTAAAGGCCACCCTCAGGTTAATGGATGCGCTGCCACAACATGCCCCGCTGCTTGAAAACATGATGCATCCCCACGTCCACAACGGCCAATTAAGGTCCATGACCCGCATTGACCTTATCCTAATGCCGGCGAAATTCCAACCCCACATCTCCCACTTCAAAACAACAAAAATGGAATTCTCCAACCATTGACTGGTCTCACTAACCTACCACCTACCTGTCACAGCTGCTAAGGCCCCACATTGGTGCAAAATCTGCCCCTCTGAGCTCGCATCGCCAGGATTTTCCATGTGGGTGGAAGCGGCAACTTTATCAAAAAAGTTTGTTGCACCATTTTGCGCGGACCTCATTTCCACATGGGCAACTTTCAAAGATGACACCATCCGCCACTTCCGCCATCTCTCCTCCAGATGCTCACGAGCCACATTGGCAGTCATTTTGCACGCTCTGGCAGAGTTGGCACACCTGGAGTCCAACATCCCAGCTACAGGATACAGCTCTGCATGGGGCTGGAAGTGGGCGGAGGCAGCCGCCCACCTCAATGCACTTGAAAGGCAACACAAACATTGGGTTTGTGTTCAGTACAGGGCCACACACATCACAAAAGGTGACAAGTGCACCGCACATTTCTTTATAAAATTTCGCACCACGCCAGAACATGGCTTGCACACAGGTGCAAAGATTGGATGATTCCATAGTTGATATGCCAGCTGAAGTGGCAATCAAAATACAAAAGTATTACTCCAAGTTGTACTGATCTGATCCAATTCAGCCAGCTGAAGTGGCAGAATTTCTCGACTGAGCCCACATCTGCACCATTTTCCGATACCCAGAAATAATGAATTTGATTACTCCAACCAACTTATGGACAGCCATTCGCGGTGCACCAAAACAAAAATGCCCAGGCCCAGATGGCATTCCATATGAGTTCTACAGAAAGTATTTCAAATATATATCCCCATTGCTGCTCGCCTCACTTAACCAAAGCCTGTTGGAAACGCGCCTCCTACCAGGAGGACATGAGGCCTTTACCGTCACACTCTTCAAGAAAGCGGATAATCTAGACTTAGCCAACAGGCGCCTTATTTCTCTAATAAACACAGACACTAAAACTTTAACAAAGATCATGGCTAACCGTTTAGGGACTGTAGCATCTGCCACCATATCCCCAGAACAATTCGGTTTCATACCAGAAGGTTGATTTGGTATAACGTGCACTCTGTGGCTAATTTATGTCAATCCACAGCCTCTGGGGCACTTGTATTCTTGGACCAACAGAAGGCCTATGATAGAGTAAACTGGGAATACCTCAGGGCCTGCCTCTATCAATTCTGCCTACCCCCTCGCTTCATCAACTGGGTGATGCTGCTCATGGAATCTGCAACAATGGCAGTATGTGGCCCTGGCTTCCTAACGGAAGTAGTCCGTCCTAAAGGGGCTTGCGACAAGGGGACCCCCTCATCCCACTCTTATACAACTTCAGCCTTGACTCACTACTTCAAAACGTGAATGCCCAACTCACTGGGGTCCATGTGCCAGGCCAAGCCCCAGTCAAGATAATGGCGTTTGCAGATGATTGTGTGGTTGGGGTGTCTAATAATCAAGATGCACGCGCGCTTGAAGCTCTCATCCAGGAGTATTCCCGGGTAAGCAACGTGGCACTGAACACTTCCAAAACCGAAATCATCCTCCTTGGTCAGTTTCAGAACTGCTGGACCCCAGCAATTAGTTCCCAACCCGGCCCATCTGCTCGTACACGTCCTCGCCCTACTAACTCAACACACTTCGCCCCACTGGTGCTCCCCTTTGTGCCACGTTCTACCATAGGACTGGTACGCTATCTGGGCGTGTGGATGGAGGCAGGCGGATACGCGTCAACAGTAATGGGGTGTCGTATTCTGGACAACATGACAAAGCGAATCGCCTCTCTCAGAGCCCACCCTACTTCCCTTACTGGCAGGGTTGTTTTAGCCAACTCTATGCTCCTCTTAAAAGTCCGGTTCGGAGCCCATGCCATCCCCTTCTCCCCAAGCTTCTTCAAATCCTTGTATTCCTTGCTGCAAGGATGGCTTTGGTCAGTCGCTTTCCACCAGTATGGCTAGAGGTCATTTTTGGCCCTCATCATCATGGTGGCATGGGCCTGCTTGACTTCAAAGCCCATGCTGCCAAGATCCTGGGCACCTGGATTGTGGCTGTCACCACCCCTACACTCCCCTCCCATCACTGGTCCCGCGCAGCTCACTCCAACTTCTCCCACGCCTTGGGCCTCAACAATCCATCGAACCCCCACGCCCTGATGAAATACCTCACGTCACACACATCAGCCACAGGTCCTCACGGGACTAAAACCCACTACAAACGAATTCTACTATCCATGCGGAGCGCTGAGTGGAGAATTTGTATTAGCAGACATACAACCCAAAGAGGCTGCCCCTCTCCTCAGTTCACACAAGAGGTACAGGGGCTACCCATCCATGATGGCGTGATCCCCATTCGGCCCCATGTCCTATCCAGGGTGGATTACCTGGACATGATGGACATCCCTTACTCCATTGAGACCCAAAAAACTATCTGGAAATACGTACACCATCCTCTGTTGCAGCCTCAAGTCTGCTCCCATGTGTGGCGCTGCCTGAGGCGGGTGTATCGTACAGCTGAGCGCTCTAATGCTTTACACTCATCCTATGTAGTGTGTGGCCAGTATGGAACGCTGTTCCACCTCCTGGAGAAGTGCCTTACCTCTAAAGTGATATGGCGCGAAGTTCAACGTCTTCTGGGCCAGGATCAAACGCATCCCTTCAGTCTGTCAAGAGATATGTTTGCTCTATCAATGGCCTCCTCTCTTCCACCCTCCGTCCGTGCTTTAATGGTTGCAATCTCCATGTGGACCATCCACACGATTGTCTTAGATGCCATCGCAGGCTCCACCCGCACCCTCCCAGAAGATGTCCACAGATTCTGGTCTCATTTGGTGGACCACTTTCAAGCGTGGATGTTTGGATACCTCCCACCGCGTTGCCGACAGCTGGTCTCCTCCTGGTTCCCAGTCTGGTTCATCAAATCAGACCCCTTCCTCCACACGTGTTCAGTTGTGGCTACGGCCCCTCCACACGTTCCCTCCCCCTCCTCATAAGTGGCGTTCTCGCTGGCAACAAGAGATAGCATCGCTTCTCTGGGGTGCCTCCCCTGGTACTAAGTTTTGTCTCTTCTGAGTCATATTCGGAAGTGTCCATCCCATGGTCGGCCTTCCCTGCAATAAATTTAAATTTAAATTTAAATTCAATAAAGCTATACCTCATAATGACTTGTGTATCATGGAACCCTTTATGTCTGAGCGACCAACTTCTCTGGTCACATATGTGCTCTCTGAACTGGTTGAAAACTTTAGACCCAGCTTCAAAGAGAAGCATGTGCCTGGGACTGAAACCAAGATTTCTTATATTTTTGTTTAAGAAGGTGCAACGGAACAGTCTATGGATTTTCAGAAGTGACAGCACATTCAAACATGTCTTGATGTAAAAGCCCAAGAGATCAAGATGCCATACTTCAAGACATGTACTACCTGGACGGCTATAAAGGATGTTTTTATTAAAAAATTTGGAAGTAACCACTCTTTTTCTAACTGTAAACATGCCTTCATGTGGATCTGTCCCATATGTGGATAAACCAACATCAAATTTGCTGAAATATTTTATCATGAGGCTCAGGCTCTTGCATCTTGTTACTGCGTTAACTTATACTACAGTATCGCCAATCGCTCTCAGAATATCAGCACAGTACCAACCTTAAGCTCTTTTTTTCCAGAATGCCAATAGGGTGTATAAGTCTATCCTCAATATATAGGTATCTATAGTAAAGTTGCCCAAACTGGAATTGTTTTAACTATCTAATAAAGGAAATTGACTCTAAATTCATGCAGTTGGATAATTCCAAAGATACAATCCCCATAATGACCATTGTGCCTTTTCTGATTATCTAGCCATTAAGAAAGATCCTGTTGGAAAAAGCAAGCAGATGAGTCAAGAAAAGCGGAGTCAGCTTAGGGTGGCGAGGCACCCTCTGCTGATAATGTCATGCATCAATATCATTCTAATTCTGCTCCGCATGCTGATTGCTAAGTTCTATACAAGCCTGACGCATTAAGGTGCTAGACTCACTAATCTCAAATAAAGGTTTAAGTTCTTCTTACTCTTACCTTTATAGACTTCTCCCTCCAGAAATTCAATTTACTCAATATCTTATTTTGGTAAAGTCACTCAAGTAGAAGTAGTAGTCATAAAGTAATTATTTTAGCCTTAATCAATACTAGGTCTCCTGTTTATGTCATATCTTCCTGACTAGTATAACTTTTAAAAGTAGCTCTGGATCAGATCACACTGTAGATTATGGGACCATAAGACCGCATTAAACTACTCTTTGGGCACCTACTCATCTCTACCAGTCCAATTTGGTTCTCTGGTAGTGACTACCCTGGCAAATATGCTAAAAACGAAGGATAAGTACTTCTTATTGGCACACAATTCCTGTTTGATTTGATACCTATATAAGTCATAACGACTTATATTTTTTTATTTTAAGGTACCGCATCCCCTTAGTCATGAAGGATAAGACCAAGAAAAAAGGAAAGAGAAAGCCTAGGTGTTGTTTAATAGTTTACCCAAACCACATCAAACGCCTATAATACTGTGTAGTTGGACCAAAGGCCAAATTACCACCTTACATTTCAGGAGCATAGTAAGGGATGTTTTGTATACAAATAATCGCATAACCATATCTCCAAAGTTACATATTCTTGTGGACACTTAGCTACAAATTACCATACCCTTGAAAAATCTACTGGAGATTCATGGAGATCCTAATCCGGCTATTTGATTGCTCTTACAAGCCCTGGGGTGCTGGATCCAGCTTAATGGGGCCCTTTAATTATACTGATGGCTAAATTTACAGATCAACCAATGCAAATAACTTATAATCATCCTGTTACATATGTCAGGATTCTACCCTCTGATAAGTTGAGTCCATCCATGGGTGTGGAACGTTGCATTACTTAGGCATAGACTAAAGTGCTACAATAGCCCAAGTTGAGGTAAATATAGGTGAAACTATCACCTCTAAGCAACAGTGACAATTGGTCGCCTTGATTGAGGAGTATGCTAATACTTTTTTCCACAGGGCCAGTTGCTTTGGAATGATGAAGGGGGTGCAGCACAGGGTGCTTACTGGTGACGCTCCTCTGATCCGCGATCAACCTTATCAGAAGTTTAAGGTTGAAGAAGCCCAGGCCATGACAGACTTAAAGCAAACATTTGACGCCAGATTACTGAAACCGTCTCAAAGTCTCTGGGCCTCACCGTTGCTGCTTGTAAGGAAGAAGGATGGGGGCATCAAGTGATAATGGATTACTGTTGGCTGAATGCCATTACTTGAAAGGACAGCTACCCTCTACCTCACATCAATGATTCCTTTATGACTTCTAGCTGAATCTCAGTTTTTCTTAGAAATTGATTTTTCTAATGGTATTAGAAGATTGAGCTTGCACCGGAGGATAGGGAGAAGTGCGCCCTTATAGCAAGCAAAGGGTTATTTAATCCCAATCTCATTATCAAGGATTATGCAATGCTCTGGCCACATTTCAAAGTGTGATTAATTACCTACTGGGGTATTCTGATGTCATGTGTACTGGTTTATTTTGGATGATGTGATGGTATTCTCCCATATTTTTGATCATCATTTATCTCATCTAAAGGACGTGTTTGAAAATCCTCATTATGCTTTACTGAAGTTGAGGCCCACCAAATGCTGGTTCTTCTAGACTGAAATGGAGTTCATCGGCCATTAATTTACCTGTGAGGAAATCTTGTCACTACAAGACTTGGTATTTGCTATCAATAATGGCTCAACCAAGCAGCTTACATGATATACAGGCCTTTCATGGAATGGTCAGTTATTACTGGTACCTTTATTTAACCAAGGTAAGCTGACCAGTGGATGGACATTACTGAACTAAAACTAAAATCATAAAAAAATTAACGATTCAAACTAAACGCCCAAAATGGACGGATTGATTATATCATACCTAACAAATATCTAACCAGGTGGGTAGTGAATACTGCTATCTCCTCCCTGGTGGACGGGGAGGGGGATTGGGGGGCTCGTCTTTAGCTGCATCCATCTCATTCCAGAGTAGGGTGCGTATTAAGGCAGATAGTAGGGGTGTGGGGGCATTGGCGGTATGGGGGTTCAATATCTCTGATGACTGGAACTTCTGAATAGTTGTTAGCCATCATAATGCCAACGATATATCTGGCCAAAGCATCTTCAGCTTTGAGGCGGGCATCTGGAAATTTAATAAACGTGGCAATGTTGGTTCAGGTTATTTTTGCTTTTGGATTCCATGCTATTGTTACCACGTTCTGGATGGCTTCAGTGACGTTTTTGTGTAAAGTTTTATTGTTGATCTTACTTTGTGCAGTAAGATCTTTGGAAATAACGGGAAATGAATTCCTCCTGTTTGTGCAGCCACAGATTTGGCGGCAGCTTTGCGGAGCAGACGGCAATCTGGTGTGGCGGCTGCTTCTACTGCAAGCTGGTATTCACTGTAGAACGATTTGGCGTTGGGTTGTGGGACATATTTCTGAGGCAGGAATTTTGCACCCCATTCTGTGTTACAGAGCCTCTCAACTTGCAGTGACAGTTCTTCAATAACATCACCTGATTCATCAATTTCATCCCTTAATTCCCATGGGTTTTGGTTGAATTGGATTGGGGAATCAGCGTACGGTTGAGGTTTGTTCAATTCATTTGTGGATGCATGAGATCAAACTGGGATCCAATCTGATGTTTGATTAGAGGGATTATTTATGGCATTGGGTTGGGGAGGAGGCTGATTAGTGGCTGCAGGTGCAGCTGCAGCAACAGGCTTTTGGGGATGGAGGAGGTAGGATTGTGTCCCATACCTGAAATTGTACAGAGTGGGCATCTGATTGGAGGTCAGTGGATGAGTCATCCGATCTGTCTGATGTAGTTGAGTAGAGGCATTTGCATTTCAAGTGGTCTAACTCAAAACATAATGGACAGATCGTCCGCCTGCCCTTGACGTGGGCCCAAAATGGATGGTCAGGCGCTGAGGGAATAACAGTGCATGGCAGAATTGCTGCCGCAATTTTACTAAATTCAGGGCTTATCATGGCATATGCCTGAGGCCCAGCAAGTCGTGTGGCCCCATTTGGGACCACAAATTGTAGGATGGGGTTGGAGCCATAGGCTGCCAAACTGGCCATCAGCTCCTGGTGGAGCACTTCAGGGGGAGGTGGGTGGGCAGGCCAGCAAACTGGACCACCAAAGTGATGTCCGCTGGGAGCTGAGTCTGAGTTATGAGGAGAGGGGTGCCCTGGAATACCAGGGGCACAGTTGCTGCAGTGGCAGTGTCAGCTTCGCAGGTGAAGCCGAGGTCAAAATACCTCTTGTAGGGGCATAAATCAATAAATCTGGCGGGTATCATCACCGCCTGTGCTATTTTGATAATGTCTTGGTCATGGTATGGAAATAGTCTCCCATAACCAACCCTTAGGCCGTAGCACATGTTGCTCTGGGGAGCACTAGGGGGCAGCGTGGTACCACTTGGGTATGAGCAAGGTGGGCATCCAGGTCCTTGGGCGGAACAAATCAGCCCATGGTTTTGCAATGACTGGGTGAACCAATTCTAGCGCGTTTTCCTGCTGGACGGAAAACAGTGGGGGAGTTTCGCCGCTGCCCCACACTGGAGCAGCTGGAGGAGAATCTAATGACATTGGAGCGAAACTACTATGGGCGAATATGATTTTTTAAATTTGTGTAATTTGTCTCAAAAAGTTATGCTGAGCGGAAAGAGAGTGTTATTATTGATATTTTATTCCTCATTTTTCTGAACTTTTCCATCCCGCTAACCTATCTATTTCCTAAAGAGGTCCCGTTTTATGGGAAGAAACCCAAAAGCAGGCCTTTGATGTTCTAAGAAAGGCTTTTGTTACCGCTCCTGTATTAGCGCACCCCAAGTATGACAAACCTTTCATTCTCTTTACTGATGCTAGCGACATGGATGTAGGGGTGATCTTACTCAGCTTGATATGAATCAAGTTGAACACCCTATTGCTTAATTCATTAGACTCTAACATAATCAGAAAGAAAGTACAGCGTAACTGACCGTGAGTGTCTGGATGTACTGCTGGCCATCAGTCACTTTCATACCTTCCTTTATGGGAATCAATAAACTGTGTTGATGGACCATGCCTTTATACTGTGGCTACATCAGTTAAAATATCCTGACAAACAGTTGTCATGATGGGCTTTTAATCTGCAGAATTATGACTTCCAAATTGTCCACCGTGCTGGAATGGTGCAATAAACATTGATGGACTATCCTAACTACCCATAATAACACTCTATGCTTCTGAAGAGGATTAAATTTCAAACTTATTGCAAAAATGGACTAATGGAGTTGAGAGGCTCTGGGGATCCAACGTCAATTATAAAAAATGCTGAACATACTTGGGTTAGTAATGGACTATCATATAAGCAAGTTGGGACGTCTTGGCTACTGTATGTCTAACCTTCCTCCAGAACGAAGTGCACCTTAGAGGCGCATGCAACCTTAGGCCATGGTGCAGTAAGGAAGATACACCAATGGTTAAAATACGTTGTTATTGGGATAAAATGATTGAGAAATTCTAAGACGTCATTGATACCTGCTTCACGTGCACTAACCAGAACTCACAAGCCTGATCTATCAACCTCAAGTCATGAGTCCCACGATCCCGTTTGCTGCAGTTAGCATCAATATTATTACCCCTTGCCTATGGCAATGTTTGTCTATTGCTTCATCATCTTGGCGGTTGAACACTTTATGAAATGGGTGGAGGTCATCTTTGTTGCCTCGCTCACCTCTAAGGCAACCGTCTCATTTTACTAAAACAGGTCTTCACTCACCATGTTAGTCCCAAGGTGCTTCTCTCTGATGATGGTACCAACTTTATTTTCTCAGATATTCTTAAATCTCAATTCTTTTGATGAGCACCTTCCACTCTTTTGTGGCACCCTACCATCCTGCTACCAATGGTGCTGTAGAACAGGCGAATGGTATGCTAGTCGCCATTCAACAAAAGATGGCTTAATCTGACCCTTTATGATAGAATGAATACCTGCCAGCGGCTTTACTAGAATACTATGTCAGTTACTATCACAATATCCAGATGTCCCCTTTTAAGCCCTTTACATATTAGAGCCGATTCTGCCCTCAAGTGTACAGCCCATATCAGAAACCTCTACAAAGATACTACAAATATCGTGATTCAAAAGCTGTCTGATGAATTGTTTTGGCTACAAGATTTACCCAGTAAGCCCCTGGAAACCATAACTAGATGAGAAGCTGAATGAAGCAATGGCTGGAAGCCATTTTTGCCCAACTTTCAATTAGGAAACCTCGTCTTGTTCTACCATCACTGACCTGGAGGACGGGTCCATAAACTCGACACTCTATGGTCAGGCCCTAATCAAGTGATCTTTCAACATGGACCTGAATATTAATTGTCTCTGTCAAATCATGCTCTGTCATGAATTGAGCTCATGCCAGATTTCTCAGTAGTTATGTCCCTCCTTAGAAAGATCTTGAGGGGGCATTGTTGGGATTAATGGGAATTGCGCTGATATGGGTAAGATTTTAATGTGTACTGATTTGCAATATGACCAGTGGAGCTCTGCCAATTTAAGAGATATCAAAATTGATAAAGATAATGAGCTCCCAGGATAGCGTTCACAATCCCATATTTTTTTTCATGAAATTGCCAATTTACCTGACAAGGGCGTTAATTCACTTGGCAAAAGATCTTGCCTTTTGGAGGTCACCAGAAACTGCCACTGCAACTCAGAAGACAAAAGTACGCTGAAAGCTTTTGCATTCTGCTGCGCTGATCTGGAAACAACCATACCCCACTTGATCCTAATCTCTTGCATGGTCTATCCTAAGCGATCCCAAATTTCGTATAGACCTATAAATATCCCCAGTTTTGATTAATAAGAACCCTTGAGTTTTGCTTAGTTATTATACTAGAGATTTTCCTGCCTTTTTATATAGAGATACTGCCTTTTGAAGCGAACAGAGTTGCCTCAAAGACGTATTTCCATTGAGAGTTTTCCTTAGAAGTACAGAAGCCCTATGAGATCCCGTTGGAGCTATATCTGACTAATAATCGTGTAGCCATTGAAGGTCCTGACCTTTAAAGAAATCAAAACAACCCAAAAAGCGTATGTAAGGGAGCCATTCTTGTCAACTTTCTTATACAGCATTAATCTTTGATCTGTGTAGCTTGGGTCATTTTCTGTAGCTCTCTTTTGATTTCAGAAGTTTCTAATTCCCAACGTTCAGGCCAGCCAATGAAAAGTAAAATAGGTCATCTTTAGGATTTAAGGCTGCAGAACCAGTATCCTCAAAACCATCCATATTTGTAAAAAAGGATCATGCACAATAAAAAATGGTAAAATCATAATATTATAGTTTTAATGCCACCTTTTTTAATCAGCCATCCACGTCCTTTATTTAATGTAACCATTGGAGTATGCATGATCTGTGGTAACAGTAAATTGGGCGCCATATAAGTATGGCCAGAATGCTTGATTGCCTTTAAATAATTAGACATTTGCACTTAATAAAACTGTCAGCGCTACAGCTCTCTGGACTGGCACCAAGGTTCATAGGTGGCTCAAAGCTGGAAAATTTGGAAAGAGCACCAAGAAGAAAATGGGAAAAATGGGTTAGAATACCAAATAGTTCAACAAGTTAAAAGGTTTCAATATTTAAAGGGTGTGTTGGGACTTGGTGCATTCAGAATTGTCAGGGCCTCATCCATTCAGGATCTTTACTGATCTTTCAGAATGGCCTCCTCATGGGCATCCTCAATGGATTGCATTGATCACCTGACCAAATGGGTGGAAACGCTGCCCCACGTGACTCAGGAATAGGGGAGGAGGATCCTAAAATTGATTTAGCTTGGGTAGGTTCGATGACCAATTCAGCATGGCCTGATTTGGAAGGGGGAATTTGATTCAATGGTTATCTCAAATTCTGACACCACCCCCCTCAAAATCCTGTCAGAGGGGGAATACGGCTGTTAGAACTGACCATGCACCCGATTTACTATGGTCCCTTGGTTGATTTTGGCAATGGAGTACTCAGACTTCACCCTATAAATGAATTTATAGGGGCCCAACCACAGTACGTCGTTCTTGTTCTGTCAGCCTCCAGGTCAATGGTGATAAAAGAGAATGAGGTCACCAAATTGAAAATCTGGTAAGGAGGGTTGTCCGAGATTAGATTGGGATGTCTCTCTTCCAGTGGTGATGATAATGCCTTGAGTGGCTTGGGCTTGAAGCTGGACAATTTCATCAGCTAGAGCCCTCATAGTTAATTCTGAGTTCTCAGGGGTGGAGGCTTTGAGCACTGGCTGGACGCTGCTTGGTAGCTGAGGTGCCTGCCCATATAGGGCTTCGAATGGAGACATTTTGATGACTTAGTGATAGCTCACCCTGTAGGCGAGCAAGGCATTGGGCAGATCATGGTTCCAACGGTAAGGATCTGAGGCGGCAAACTTTTGTAGGATGGAAATAAGAGTTCCATTAGAATGTTCTATAGCCCCATTAGTAGACGGGTGGTAGAGGTCAGAAAAACTCTGTGTAGTGCCAAATAACGAAGTTAGTTATTGTTCTACCTGGGAGGTGAAGTTCAATCCATTGTCTGAAGTAAGGTCTGGGGGCACCCATTCTGGGTGAAAATGGAATGAACAAGAAAAAGAGTGGTAGCCTTGGCAGTAGCAGCAGGGACCGAGATTGCCTCAACCCACTTAGTTAAGTGGTCTACAGCTAGGATAATATACTTGTGGCCATGCAATCCTATGGGAAGAGGACCCACCACGTCGATGCTAATGACATTGAAAGGCTTGGTCGGGGTAATGACTGCGTGCTGAAATTGAGGGTTGGCTCAGTCATGGGATCGGCAGGTCATACAAGCTTCCAAAACTTCTTGGATGGTTTCTTCCATTCAGTCCCATTAGCATCATGACTTCAGCCATTCGTGAGTCTTCTTAACTGCCCTGTGTCCCATGGTAGATTGGCCTTCCAGGATGACATCGTTTTGAGAGGAGGGGCAGATATGGGGAGCCACTTCTTGTTGACTTTTTTCTAGAGTAGCCCATCCTTGGTTTGCATGTCTCAGGTCATTTGGTGGAGTTTGGCCTGAACCTCAGGAGGTTCCAATTCCCATTGTTTGGGATGTCCTATCAGGTCATAGAGCTGATCTTCCTCAGGGGTCAAGACTGCTAACACCGTCATCTGAGGGAGACCATCAGCATTTTGGTGAATTGTTCCTGCCTGAGGGATGATGGTGAAATCATAACTTTGCAGTCATAGAGCCCACCGGGCTAGCCAACCATTGGGGTCTTTCATTTGTTGAAGCCATCGGAGTGAGGAGTGGTCTGTAATAATTTTAAAATGAGTACAGTAGAGGTAAGGCTGAAAATGGTTGATGGCTAAATAGGATGGCTAGACATTCCCTCTAGTGATGCTGTAGTTCTCCTCAGCCTTACTTAGTGTCTTACTAAAATAAGCCATGGGGTGGTTGACCTGGTTCTCATCATGTTGAGCCAGGATAGCCCCAACGGTGACTTTACTTGCATCTGTGAACAACAAGAAGGGTTGGTCGAAGTGAAAATGAACTAGAACAGGTTTAGTACATAGAGCTGTACGTAAAGCGTTAAAAGCCTGTTCCTGCTCAGGCCGCCACTTGAACGGTACATTCTTCTTCAGGAGATAGAACAGCGGCTCAGCTAGGTCAGCAAACCGTGGAATAAATGATGGTAATAGCCCACCATGCCAAGAAATACTTGAATATGACATAAGCTTTTGGGGCGTGACATCTTTTCTATAGCGGTGACTTTGTTGGGTATAGGTTGGACGCCACGCTTGGAGACTTTGTGTCTTAGAAACTCTAGCTCTGGCTGGAAGAAAGGGCACTTCAAAAGCTTGAGCTTGATGAAGGACTTCCTGAGCTGTTCGAAAACTTCCCTGAGATGCTCCACATGTCCATTAATGGTTCACAAAAAAATGGTAATGTCATCCAGGTAGACGAGGATGCATGAGAGACTTCAAGTCCCCAAGGATCCCGTCCATGGCGCGCTGGAAAGTGGCTGGGGTGTTACAGAGGCCTTGGGGCATCTGGGTGGGCTCAAATAGCCCCTCATTGGCGATTAAACACTTGTCTTGGTCTTCAGGGGCGAGCTCGACCTGCCAATATCTGATGGTGAGGTCCATGGCCGAGAAGTATTGGGAACTGGCAAGTAGATGGAGAGAGTCATCAATCTGGGGCAGGGGATAACTTTCCTTCTTGATTATGGAGTTAAGTTGTCAGTAGTCCATCACCAGCTGGTGCTTGCCGTCCTTCTTTCAGACTAGCAAAAGAGGGGAGGCCCAAGGACTATGTGATGGGACCAAGAGCCTAGCGTCAGGTAGCTGTTTGAGTTCCACCATCACCTGGGCCTCTTCGACCTTACTCTTTCAGTAAGATTGGGATTGAAAAAGGGGAGCGTCCCCAGTTTCTATGTGGTGGAGGACTTCGCTCATTTTTCTGAAATCATAGTTTGAGGTTGAGAATAGGTCCAAGTTTTCCTCCAACGGCTCCTGGATTTTATGTTGCTGCTCGTCAGAGAGGTCCTTCCTGGTATTAGCGCCAACCAGACTGACCGAGGGTGGCGACACCAAGCCAAAATCCCTCAAGTCCCCAAAGCTCCGTACATTAGCAACAGCCCCTATTGATAATAGGTTGACATAATCAGTTGGACTGTTTGACCTACAGCTTTGGGTTTGTCAGTCAGGTTGGCTAGCAACACAGATATAGATCTGGCATATGCTGGATCAAGGATCCCAGGGCAGGTCAGCACTTCTTTAGGAGATGGGTTGTCCAGGCCTCAGATTTCCAATAGATATCCCAAGGGAATGTTGACATGGAACTGAGTGTCGATGATGACTTGGGACTTCAGGGGTACAGTAGTCACCTGGGATAAATAGATCAGCATTTATTCCTGTCCGTCAACAGCAGGAGGGGGTAATCAGACTCAAGAGCCCCTGTTGTGATACTCAAGCCAATCGATTTAACCTTTGTTCTCCAGTAGACAGGCTCAGGCTTTGACCTCCGCCTTAGAGTCATGAGTATTTTCAAAAACCAGAGGGACTCAATGTCCTAGGAGGGAGAGGAAGCCACCATCGTAATGGAGCACTGCTGAATAGTCTTGAAGGAACTGAGTCCCGAGGAGCAGGTCATAACTGGGGGATGTCTAGTGCAACTGTGGGGGTGTTCACAGCAAGTTTTCCAAAATGCAATAGCAAGGAGGAATAAGCTCCTAAAGGTCGGGTACACTGCGGGATGGCTGTGCCATATTCCATGTAGTGGGGAAGGTTCAGAGCGATCTTGACCCATTTCATCGACTTGGAGGATATGATGTTCATGGGGGAGCCACTATCAACTATGGCATAAACTGGAACCTGTGGACCCAGACAGTGACTTGGGTAATTAAACTTCCAAATTGGGGTGGTAACGTGAGGAACATATGAGAATCATCAGAAGACGAGTAAGCAGTATCAAAGTCTTTATTGTCATCCAATACTGAAACTTACTTCTTCTGGTATGACAGCTTTTGGTTCAGTCACAGAGGATACTTGAGGCTGGGTAGGGATGTCAGCATGAAGTGCCTCATCCTTCATGCTGACGGCCCTTTTTCTGCCTCCTCAGCAAGTCATTTCCAACAGACCTGGGCATTATGTCTGAAACCATTACAATAGGTTCATTAAGGACGTGGATTCTTCTGATCTTTGACTACATGGACCCTAGGGCGGTTAGAGGGGCCAGTAGATGTATCCTTAAAGTGTAGAGTCGAGGCAGGGATCTCTTTGAGGGCTTCCTTGATCTCCCAAATGCAGGTAAACCCATTCTTCTACCTAATCATATGCATTTGAACCTCAGGATAGGATCCTATGGCAGAAATGACAGCGGTGATAGCGTCATCCAGGGTGATACAATTTGTCGTAACCAAAGGTTGTGCTTGGGGGTAGAAACAGTTGGCAAACTCCATGGGGTTTTCCCCTTTATTCAGTTGGATGCCCATGAACTCTTGCTTTTGATTGGCCATAATTTGATTGCTGTCAAATTTTGGATCAAGGCTGTACAGACCTGTTCCCAGGTGTTACACTCCTTCAAATGTTGGGTTATGAACTCCCAGGTGGTACTGTCCAGGCAGAAGTGGATATGCTTCACCCTTTGCCAATTGGTGGCCTCCTCCATGGAATTCTCATAGGCGTACAGAAAGGAGGCGATAATCTCTTGTCTGAGGGTAAACCTTTCCTTAAAACTAGGTTTAAAGTTAGCTACAATGGTAGTGGAAAGGGTGTTAATACCTGGGATAGGTACCAGCTCTGAAATCTCAGTTTCCGCATAATCCTGAGAAGCACACTGATCCAGCTGCCGCTGCTTGCCTTCTAAGTCCTCTTGGATAAAGTCCCAATTTTGGCTGAGGGTGGAAGCAGAAGCCTTATTGGCAGCCTGCTCCTTTAGGGATTTGATCTCGGTGTTCTGTAGGTGGAGCTGGCTTTCGAGGGTGGTCAACCGGGCTTTGAAAGCTTGACAAGTTTGTTCAAGCTGGGAGATATGAGCGTCGTTAAGCTTAGTGAAGTTACTGAGGTTATCTATCTTTTCTTACAATGCCTCGATAGAGACCCTGGGGTCAAAGGGGACTCCATCTGAATGGAGTTAACACCTGAGCACCACATTTTGGATATGATCCTGTAGGGCAGCCAGGGCTGTTATTACATCCCTTTGCCAGGGGTCTTCAGGTTCTCCCGATGTTGAAGGGCCTGGGGCCCTTGAGGTCCGCGAGGTCCTTCAGGTCCAGCTGGCCCTTGACGCCCCTCAGGGCCTTCAGGCCCCCTAGGTCATTCTGGCCCCGCACTCATGGAGGGGTAGTCATGAGAGGCCAGCTCTCAGTAGTGCTGTTGTAGGGATTGTACCAATTCTTTGACTTGGAGGAGACACCAGTTCCAATTCACCTCAAATAGCTGAGAATTTTCATGAAACTGCTCCTCGAGGTAGCCAGAGATTCCACTGTATAATACTACAATTTGATCGCAGATAGCATTGATCAATTGTCAGTTATCAATAATGGATTCGCGGTTGTCATGCACAAAGGATGAGGTGGCATCATAAAAGTCGATGGTGTAGGAGTGTAAATTCTGGGTGAGTCCTAGTTGTTGGGAGACCTCCTGATGATGTAATCCTACTAGCTGAAGTAGGTGAAGGATAGTGGAGTGGACAAAGTTATGAAGGTAGAGATCAGGCCCCAGGGTAAGTTCCCCTGCTGGTAATATGGCTGAGGCGTAGAGGTCCCGCATTGTAGAAGGTATGGAGGAGGCATGGGAGCGGCTGGAGTGGGCGCCCATAGAGTATATTCTGTTTATTAGTTGTTGAACAACATCATTGAGGTTTTCATACTGGAGTTGGTATTGGCTCCCGTCAAGGGAGGGCAGAGAATGTTGGAAGGTGGCCCAAAATTCTAGCCTCTCTGGCTGCGAGGTGGCGTTGCATACCGCGAGGTACTAACCCATCAAGTAACGCTTCTCAACTGACCAGTCATTTAGTCTTCAGGGCTGCTAGTATTTTCCATTTTTTATGATAGATGTTTTTACTTAGGACAGCTCAGAACTCCCTGTAGTGAGCACTACTTTTGTCAGCGCTACAGTTCTCTGGACTGGCGCCAAGGTTCGTAGGTTGCTTAAAGCTGGAAAATTTGGAAAGAGCACCAAGAAGGAAATGGGAAATTTGGGTTAGAATACCAAATAGTTCATTAAGTTAAAAGGTTTCGATATTTATAGGGTGCATTGGGACTTGGTGCCTTCAGGATCGTCAGGGTCTCATCTATTCAGGATCTTTACTGATCTTTCAGAATGGCCTCCTTGTGGGAATCCTCAATGATTGCGTTGCTCACCTAACCAAATGGGTGGAAACGCCACCCTACGTGACTCAGGAATACTGGAGGAGGATCCTGAAATTGATTTTAGCTTGGATAGGTTCAATGACTGATTTGACATGGCCTGATTCAGAAGGGGAATTTGATTCGATGGTTATCTCAAATTCCAACAAAAACTTTATTCCATTTGTCCTTATTCAGGGTTTACTAAAGTAACTCGCTGGATGGTCAACTTGGTCTTCATCTTGTTGATCTATGATAGCTCCAACTGTGACATCACTAGCATTGGTGAATAGCAATAATGGTTGGTTGAAACGTGAATGATCTAAAATAGGTTTAGTAATAAGGGTAGTCATCAGCGCACCAAAAGTCTGTTCTTGTTCAGGCCGCCAATTGTAAGGAACATTTTTTAGAAGCTAGATAAGAGGTTTGGCTAGAACTTTTTTTCTCTCGTTGCAATCACTTTTGCAACATTTATTCAATTCAATTCTGGAAAAAGTGTGATAATCTCACTGAGGAGATTAGTTGATGCCCATATCGGGGAGCAGTTGGGCAAGTAAGGTCAAGGGCACAGGTGTTGGCCCCGTGACATCTAAAGTTTGCAAATGCCCTGGTGAACCCGGAGGAATAGATAAACTTAACAAAAACTGGTGGTAACCATTTTCCCAGAATTTTAGCTTGGCAAGCCTAATGCAACCAGTACATCAATATGCCGCACTCTTCTGCTTTGTCAGTGGAACATGGAGTATTTCTGGATATTCAGCAGATAGCACTTTGGGAAAAAAGTTTTGTGGGGATGTACACACTCATTTCCCAAACGCGGTGTACGTCGCACCTCATTCCATGCCATGCAGTTGGCTGGAACTTGGTTTGGAAAGCAAGGAAGCGGCGGACAAAGATGCAATGGTGCACGTTGTAGTAGACCTCCTGGACGGGCAGTGGGTCATCAAAACTAAGCGCACCAGATAAACAAAATCGAATCAAATTTTTGTAACTTTTAACTTTCTGCCCACTACGGTCAAACACGCCGTACTTGAACAACACCTGAAGGCTGGGCTCACCATATATGATAAAATACAATCCTTTGAAATGCAGTGCTTTACGCTGATGCCAAACCTGTGCATCAGAAAAGCAATTGCAGTCCTAACCCAGCTGAGAGGATAGCAAAGGATCTAACCCAAATCCCGCACACTGCTTTTGCCAACATTGAGGGGCATGTCATCCACCCTTTCATGGTCACCATGGACAGCGCACCTCCCATCTGTGCCTTTTATAACGCATTTAGCCACAAGGAACACACCTGCCCCTCCAAGGAGGGCATCACATTCAAGAAATTCCTTCAGATTCAATGTGCGGAGGTGAGGCCCACTATGAACTGACTGCCAATATGAAGTCAGCCTTCCCGTGGGGAGCGCAAGGCTGCTACTTACTAGTAAATCCAATATCCCCTCAAGAGCGGAAGAAGGCCAAACTGTCCCAAAAGGCGGTGGCCAAGGAGGCGGCCAAGACCACTTCTACTATCCCACCCTCCCAGCTCCAGGAGGACATTGAGACTTTTGCGGTGGAAGCAGCTTGTGAATCTCTTGACCAATCAGATTGGGACGCCCAAGCCAATTGGGCAGCTCATGCTGAAATACCGATGGGTGAGTTGGTTTCACCTGACCAATGCGCCCAAGCATTGATTGGAGCTATATTGGTCTCCAACCTTCCTGCCAACGAACAAAATCAAGCGTTGGTGCACAGCAAATGCATGCACTGCAAAAATCTTGTCCTGCAGCGTGTAAAAAAGCAAAGGCAAAAGCCAACGCGAACCCAACTGCTAAGGCTACCCATACCACTGACTACGGTGCATCACATACCTGAGGCGCCGACAAGTGCAATGAAGAACAAGAGAAGGCTGAAGGGCTCGGGGTGCCCTTCCCCTCACACCTAAGGTGCAAAGGGGGAGCCTTTACATTAGGGACGTTGAACATTGCCAGACTCAAGGCCTCGCCATCCCAGGCTAGGAAACTGAGTTTTTTACAACAAACTTTACCCGTGGATATCCTGGCCATTCAGGAGTCCCACTGTCCACGCAATTCTGAGGAAACATAGAAACCATGCTCCTCCCTTCCCTCTCCTTCCCTCTCCTTCTAGTCCAAGCACTGTGGGGTGCTAGTTTGAAAGAACAATATTTAAATTTTTATCATCTGAATCCTTCCTTAGTGGCCACATCCTCAATGTCAATTTTCTGTGGGCTGATGAAGCGAACTCTATCATCAACATTTACGCCCCGACCTGTGCACGAGAACATCAGGAATTTTTCTCAATGGTAAATTCCATTCTGTTGCCCCCCTGACCCTTTCGTCGTTGGTGACATGCACTGTTGGTTGAACCCACCCACTGACCGCTGGCCTTCCTCATCTTCCCCGCTATAGGGACACGTTGAACTACGCATCCTCATGGCCACCCTAGGGTTGGTCAATATTCTGCTGTGTCATGCTCCACTTCTCAAAAACATGCCGCGCCCCCACGTCCACAATGGCCAATTAAAGTCCATGTCCACATCGACCTTATCCTCGCACCGTTGCAAATTCATACCCAGATTTCCCATTTCACCATGATGAAGATTGATTTCTCTGACCACAGGATGGTTTCAATATCCTTCCGCCTATCCAAACCAGCAGCTTTGACTCTGAGTTGGTGCAAACTTCACCCAGCTAAAATCATGTCACTTAGACTTTCCTTGTGGATGGAATCCATGACCACGGCTCCAAAGTTTATCGCACCATTTTGCACTGATCCAATTTCCACCTGGTCTGCCTTCAAAGTGGACACAATCCACCAGGCTCTGCCACCTTTCCTCCCAACGCTCACGAACCACCTTGGCGGTCATCCCGTGCGCTCTGGCAGAGTTGGCCCACCTGGAGTCCAACGTCCCAGTCACGGGCTACAGCCCTGCTTGGGGTTGCAAGTGGGTGGAAGTAGCCGCCCACCTTAACACTCTTGAGAGACAACACAAGCATTGGTTTTGTGTTCAGTACAGAGCTAAACACACCACAGCGGGTGACATGTGCTCCGCTTACTTTTTTTCAAAAATTCTTTGCACCGCGCCAGAGCTTGGCCTGTACACAGGTGTGAAGGCCAGACAATTCCGTAGCAGATATGCTGGCCAAAGTGGCGATTGAAATACAAAACTATTACTCTGAATTGTACCAATCCAACCCAATTCCACTGGCCAAAATGACAAAATTTCTTAATAGTGCACGCATCCAGACTGTTTCCCATTTCCCAGAGCTGATGAATTTGATTACTCCAGATGAGCTCTGGTCCACCGTCCACTGTGCACCATATAGGAAATGCACAGGCTCTGATGGCATTCCGTATGAGTTCTATAAGAAGTATTTCAAGTATTTATCCTCACTGTTGCTTGCCTCTCTTAACCAGTGCCTTTTAGAAACGCGCCTCCTACCAGGAGGGCAAGAGGCCTACACCATTACGCTATTCAAAAAGGGGATAAGCTAGACTTGGCCAACTGGCACCCCATTTCTCTAACCAACACTGATACTAAAATTTTTTACTATAATCATGGCTAACCATCTAGGGATTGTTGCCTCTGCTATTGTCTCCCCGGAACAATTCAATTTCATACCCAGAAGGTCGATTTGGGACAATTTGCACACTGTGGCCAACGCCTGTCAGTCCACGGCCTCTGGTGCACTAGTTTTTTAGACAAACAGAAGGCCTATGATAGAGTTAACTGGGATTACCTCAAGGCCTGCCTCCACCAATTCCGCCTACCCCCTCACCTCATCAATTGGGTGATGCTGCTAACAGAATCCGCCACATTGGCTGTGCATGGCCCTGGCTTTATCACGGATGTAGTCCGCCCTCAAAGGGGCCTACGCCAAGGAAACCTCTTAGCAAACGCTTATATAACTTCAGCCCTGACCCACTTCTTCAAAACATGAATGCCCGCCTTACTGGGGTCCATGTGCAAGGCCAAGCCCCAGTCAAAATGTTAGCATTTGCTGATGACTGTGTGGTTGGGGTGTCTAACAATCATGATGCACGTGCGCTTAAAGCTCTTATCCAGGTTTACTCCAGGTTTAGTGATGCTGCACTCAACGCCTCCAAAACTGAAATCATTCTCCTTGGTCAGTATTAAGCCCGCTGGGCCTCAGCGCCCTGTTTTCAATCCACCCCATCTGCCAGCGCACGCGCTTTCTTACCCTGCCCAACCCACACCGCCCCACTTGTGCTCCCCTTTGTGCCAAGCCCCACTGTTGGGCCGGTCCGCCATTTGGGGGTGTGGTTGGAGGTAGGCGGGTATGCCTCAACGGTAATGGAAACCCATATTATGGACAACGTGACAAAACGCATCGCCTCCCTCAGAGCCCGTCCTATTTCCCTTACTGGCAGGGTTGTACTAGCCAACTCTATGCTCCTCTACAAATTTTAGTTTTAGGCCCACCCATCGCTTTCTCCTCAAGTTATTTCAAATCACTGTATGCCCTTCTGCAAGGGTGGCTTTGGTTGGGCCGCCCACCGCCAGTGCAACTGGAGGTCATGTTTGGCCCTCGCCATAATGGAGGTATGGGCCTGCTCAACTTTGAGGCCCATGCTGCCAAGATCCTGGGCACCTGGATCGCTGCTGTTACCAACCCTACAGTTTCAGCCCAACACTGGTCCCGCGCAGCCACTCCAACTTCTCCCGCGCCCTGGGCCTCACCAACCTGTCCCACCCACACTCTTTGTTGAAATATCTTGATTCCCATCCTTTGGCCGCAGGTCCACATGTTACTACACCCCACTTCAAAAGTATCCTCCTCTCCATGCGGTGCGCTGAGTGGAGGATTCATATTTTTGGGCACACAGCCCAGAGGGGGCGCCCCTCTCCTCAGTTCATCCAGGAGGTACAGGGACTACCCATTCTGAATGGTTTGATACCCGCGAGGCCCCATACCTTGTCCAGAGTGGACTACCTGGACATGATGAACATCCCCTATTCTCTTAATACCCAGAAAGCCATTTGGAAGTACACCCACCATTCTCTTCTGCAGCCTCATATCCGTTCCCATGTGTGGCGCTGCTTGAGGTGGGTGTACCATACTGCCGAACGCTCTAACGCTTTACACTCATCCTGTGTTGTTTGTGGCCAGTATGGAACGCTGTTTCACCGCCTGGAAAAGTGCCCTCCATCTAAAGCGATATGGCGTGAGGTAAAACGTCTGCTTTGCCAGGATCAGGCACAGCCCTTCAGTTTGTCTAGGGATATGTTTGCTTTATCAATGGCCTCCCCTCTTCCACCCTCCCTCCGTGCTCTGGTGGTCTCAATTGCCAGTGGACTATCCACACGATTGTCTTGGATGCCATCTCAGGCTCCACCCCCACCCTCCAAGAAGCTGTCCGCCGGTTCTGGTCGCACTTAGTAGACCACTTTCAAGCGTGGATGTTTGGATACCTCCCACCACTTCGCCGCCAGTTGGTCTCCTCCTGGTTCCCGGTTTGGTTCATCAACTCTGACCCCTTCCTCCACATGTGCTCAATAGTGGCGCCTGCCCCTATACACGTGACCCCCCCCCAGTAGTGGCGTTCCCGCTGGCAACAGGAGACAGTATTAGCTTCTCTGGGGTGCCATCCTATTACATGAGTTTCATTTTCTTTGATGTCTTATTAGAAGTGTCCATCCCCTGGTCAGCCTTCCCCACAATAAATACAAAGAGGTTTTGCTAGATCAGCAAACTGAGGGATAAACTGGTAATAATAGCTCATCATGCCCATGAATAATTGAAAAACCTAAGGCTCAGGGGAGCGACATCTTCTTAATGGAAGCAACTTTATCTGGGATGGTTTGAATTCCTTGGTTGAAACATTATTTTGAAAAACCATTTTGGATTAGGAGTAAAATCACTTTGAAGGATTAAACTTTATGGAGGCTTTTCTAAGACAACCAAAGACTTTTTAAGATGTTTAATGTGACTATTAATGTATCACAAGAATGCAGTAATATCATTGAGGTATACAAGGAAACAGGTAGGCTTCAAATCTCCCAGGATACCATCCATGGAGCGTTGGAAGGTGGAAGCATGCTGAAAAGGCCTGGGGCATCCTGGCTGGCTCAAATAACCTCTCTTGGATATGAGCACATATTTGTATTGATCTTAAGGTGCTAGTTCTACTTTCCAGTGTCCACTAGTAAGCCTCATAGTGGAAAGATATTGGGAACTTCTAAGCAATTGGATAGATTCATCAATCCAGAGCATAAAGTAATTTTCAGCTATTAATGGAGTTAAGCTTTTGATAGTCCATCACTTCATTATGATTACCATCATTACTATAAAATATCAAGCGTGAGGAGGCCCAAGGGCTATGGAAGGCACCAGTAACTTAGCTTCAAGTAGCTGCTCAAGCTCAACAGTCACCTGAGCTTTTTTGACCTTACTCTTTATATAAGTGTCATGGATGAGGCCTTAACTGGTGCTACAATTCGTTCTTTGACCAAAGAAATGAACGAATGTAACCCCAAACTGTTTTAGTTGCAGGCGACCAGCTCATCATGGATGCTGGAAATCAATGCCATTTTATGGATGAGGCGAGAAAAGAAATTTTCAGTTGAACCAGGATGACGTCATGAGCAATAATTTTTAGCTAAAACGAGATGACGTCATGCTAATCATCTCTTTCATGAGGAGACAGCTGGGTTAATATATGAAGATGACATTGCCACCGAAACTCCATATGAAAATTGACCCCCTTATATACCTTTGGGGCCATGTAATTTGCATTCAGCCAATGACGCTACAATGAGTTAACAAAATAAGCTGACAAAACCATCTGAGGTTTTAAAGTGGATATTACTTAATTAGGCAACCATCTGATTTTGCAAGTCATTTGAAACCACAATGCAAGACAATTCATATGAGTGCTATTATTAAAATTTAAGTCAAGATGTGGATTACCAAATTTAGTAATGAACCAATATCAACAGAAGGTACAATGAGCAAAACCAGAAGTGGGGAATAGTAAAAAGCCCTGAACATTTAGGTTTAGGGATAAACACTGTGAGACAGAGCTCATGGTTGTAAGAATTATACCAAATGGATGAAGCTACCAAAGCAGCATTCAGATGCTGTCTGAATAAAGAATCTTGAACAATCCTTATATTGAAGCACCAAATCACAATTACTTCTTAATATCACATTTTTCATCTTTGATTCCCCTCAAAGTATAAAATGCTTCACTTTTATCTTGATAATAAACCTTTCTGCAGAATCTCAAGTTTATGTTTTTGTCTGCACTTAGGTTTTATTAAGTGTTTTAATCTCCAGTAACCAGTCTGGGATTAACCAAATACTCTGTTTACAGTAAATAGTATGAGATCTGCCCTGTTTGGAAGAAGACACTCTATTGCAAATACCTTAGAGCCAAACTGACAAGGGAGAGGTTGAATTAATTTCTTTTAAGTACCAAGGGCCAAAGTATGTTGAATAAGTTAGAGTGTCTACATGAGGTTCGCCGTGGCTTGGACAGTTTATCAAAGCAATCAATGCTACAATGGGGTAGAATCAGAAGAATTTTATCTACCAAGAGTGATTGTGGTGTTGAAAAAGAATCTCAGTGCCTAATCTGCACGGAGTAGATCCCTGGGCAACAAGTCAGCCTCACAGTTTGAGCACTGAGGTTGGCATGCTAACTGTGGTGCTCACTACAGGGGTGGCACCATCAGAACCTAGCAATGATCATAAATGTTCTCCTGAATAAATTGGTAATGAAGCAGATTTTGAAATGTATTATGAGAGGATTCATTTGAACTTCTGGTGAGGGGATATGATACACTCCATACTAGACTCTGCACCCTAGAATCTGAAGTGCATGATCTATGCACTGATTTTGAGCGATCAAGGATATCTCTAGAAGGGACTTGAATTGCATCACTACCTATTGTGTGAGGATTTTCAGGATCATGGGGGGTTATCACAAATCCCTTAGTATTTTTTGGCTAGGGACCTAAAGTTTCTGAGTACTAAATTACCTGTTTATGCCTCTTAAAGTTAAAAAAGTCTTTTTCCAGATGATTTGTCTGGATTAAAAATTCGAAATAAATATATATGTAATTTTAACTTAAAATAATCAAAAAGAAGAAAAAGTGTAAAGTTTATTAGTTAAATACAATCTATATAATGTTCTTTGGGGAGGTGTTTTGAGAAAATCTAAGCATCCCAAGCCTAAATCTAATAAAGTGATCGAAGTGAGGTGTCAGTAAAAGCCCAATTATCTCAGTTGAATTTCTTGTGCCATATTATGGCTCATGTTTTAACCTCAAGGTTGGTTAGATATGAGGGAGCAGGATTCAACCACGTTGGTTATGGTTGAGCTCCAACTTTGATAATGGTCAACTTTTGTCAGGGATTGTCCCCGACAGAAGTTTAGCTTTTTTTGATCAAATTAGGATTGATCTATGGATTTGATAATTGACAACCTTCATCAAGGATTGTCTCTGACTGAAGTTTGGGCTTTTTGGTCAGTTTGGTTCATACCCCCAACATCTGACGCATCAAAATTGGCCGTTCAGGTAGGATTCCTAACAAGAAACATCATTGTTTGTCAAATTGGAAGCTACGCTTAAGGTCTTCAAAAAAAATTGTATTCCTCAAAAAAAGAGATTGAAAAACCCATCACTGCTTTTAATGAATATGGAGAGCACTGTAACAGCATGACAACATGCTGTTTGTGATGGACAAGAGTATAGAAGATTCAAAGACACAAATGCATACCATATGGGAGCCTACCTTTACTCAACCTATAACATAACTGGAGGCACCTATGTGGGCCGCTCAAAGAAATGAACCACAACTGGTAAGAACTCTTTACTCAGCCAACCATGATGCACGCCAATCCTGTTAAAAAGGATCCCAAATTTGACCCTACTTCACAACCATATATGCACCTAGCGAGGGACAATTACAGGCTTCCTCAAGATGTATTAAAATAGCATGGATGTCACTAGAGATTGCCAGAAGGTTTGCCACATGTAATGGTGCATGAGCCGTGAGGCTTAGGAGATCCTGAGCGTGAGCTTATGACCTGGATTATCTTGGAGTGATTTAAAGAACTCATGCTCTCTGATTTAAATATTGACAAAGACGTCAAGGATATGAGGCATGAGTTCCTCTTGATGAAGATGGGCAAAAATGAGTTGATTGCATATTACGCCTCACACTACTACCTCAAGGATCAATAATGGACCACCAGAACTATGGAACTGCTTACCGTCAAAACCATTTTATGGAGTTTGTTATTGATGCATCCTAATCTGAAAATGCATATGCCTCTGGCGTCTAAGATTGCGACAAACCTCAAAGCGCTTAGGAGCCGCTGCTCAACATCTAAGGGATGTACAAATCCAATTACAAGGTTATGGAACCTACACCTTTCCCTTGAAAAGTTAATAAGTCCATTTATGTCGCCAATGATTAGGGTGACAAGCCAAAGGAGAAGAGCATTAAAACGCCTGAACGCTTGCCCCGTTGGGAGTATACTTTGCATAAGTGTCACCAACTTGAGCACTTTTATTTATCTTGTCCATTAGTCACCACAGAGAAGAAGGAACCAACCTTAAAGAGGATACACCCAATACCTTAAACTATGTGGATCATCACATTGAGGGTGAGGACAACCACGAAAATGAAGACTTAGATAGTGAGGGATACCACCGGTTAGGGGAACCTAGCGTGGTGTCTGTGCCTTCTAGGCTATGAGTACATGCATTGACAGATATGCATCAAGTGATGCCTATTTATTGCAAGAAAATTAGCCTACCCAAGTGATCAAATCCGTTAAAGATGAAGAATAGCAGTTGGTCGCGTCTACCTTTAAGAATTTGGCACTTGATGGCAAAGACGCTGTCAATGCTGATACAAGCGCTGTTGCTTTGAGACAGTTTGAGGAATCTGCCACCGAAGTCCTGACAACTGTAAACCCTTTCAGCAAGAGTTTAATATAAGTGGAAGTAATCATCCAGAAGTTGCGCGTTTTGGCAGTGCTGGGTACTGGGGTTCCAGTTTCCAGGCTCCAGTTAACATTTTCTCCTCCATACAAATAAAAAACTCAAGTTCATGTCTGATATTGACTACAATGTGAAATACCGCACTTCAGGACGCAACATTACCCGCACTTTAGAAGCTTATTAGCGTTACCTTTATGCTTTGGGAGCATGGGCCTGATGGCGCCAGCAGTGCTATTGGACAACGACCACTACAATTTCCTGATCAGGACACAGTTCTACTGGGATTGGGGAAAATACCAATTTCACCACTAGCACAGTTAGCATCTTGAGATATCAACTTCCGATGTGATTCAAGGTCAAGGATGTTAAACTGTGGGAAAAGCGTATGTGCTTGGTTTAAACAGACTAATCTGACTACCCTATTCATTACATCTTGATGGAGAAAGATGTAAAGCAACTACCACCTATCGTGAGCGCAGAGGAAGGGCTTCCTCTGAGCTCCAGTGAAGCCATAGATCTGACCAGGGGACCGATGCAGAATTGCCTTGTTGATCAGTGTAAAGATTCCGCCTGACTCCATATTGGAAGTTACAGTCAGGATAGAACCTGAGATCAAGAGACCAGAGTACTACCAGTATTCTACAATAACACCTACTCTGGAGAACTGAACAGTGTACTAGAGAATATCATTACCCAACCAATCAAAGTTGGAAAACGAACAAGTTTAGCACTGGCCTGACTGACCAGTTGCCAAGGGATAAAATTTTTATGCAATAGGAGGTTTTGACGTGCTCAGGTTTGGGCTTGTAACCCCTAAGCAGCAGAAGGAGCTCAATGAACTTTGTGACGGATTCAGTGACATCTTCAGTACAGATGCCAACGATTATGGCTTGTGCAAAGGTGAGGTCCACAAAATAGACATTGGTTCTTATATCCCCTCAATTACAAACCTTTCTGCCAATCATAGGCAGAGGACGCAGTCATCACTCAATAGCTCAACCAGTTA
Source organism: Massospora cicadina (assembly GCA_022478985.1). Taxonomy (NCBI): domain Eukaryota; kingdom Fungi; phylum Entomophthoromycota; class Entomophthoromycetes; order Entomophthorales; family Entomophthoraceae; genus Massospora; species Massospora cicadina. The sequence continues at coordinate 86,071 of JAKSZP010010563.1, forward strand.
GCCGAAGCTGGGCTAATCCATCCATCGATTAGACCATGGGCATTTCTTTGTTGCTGGTGCGCAAGGAGGGTGGGACCCATAGAGTTGTCATGGACTACTGCCACCTAAATGAGATAAAAAAGAAGGGCTCATACCTGCTACCACGCATCAATGATGCTTTAAAAACGCCTTGGTGTCTCGATATACTTTTGGTAATGGTTCTAGCCAGCAGCTACTAGAAGATGGAGCTCTCACCTGAGGATTAGGATAAATGATCCTTAATCAGCAGCCAAGGGTTTTTGAACCCACGAGGATGCTGAAGGGGTTCAGTAACGCCCCTTTAACCTTCCAACATGCAATGAATTGCATTTTGGCGATCTTAAGTTATCATGTGGTTGATATACCTCAACAACATCACTGTGTTTAGTTGCACATTTCAATAACATCTGTAGCACCACCAAGAGGTTTTTGTGCGGCTGTGCGCATCCAACCTGAAACTGAAGTAGAGCAAGTGTACTTTTCTGAAGAGGTAGCTGGAGCCCCTGGGTCTTGAGATTAGCCCTGATGGATATAAGCATTCAAATGGGAAAGTGTTATGCTATTGTGTCAATGGAGCCACCCAAGAGTATGAGGGACGTTCAAATGTTCCTTGGAATGGTGGGGTACTAGAGAGATCTTATCCCCTGTTTTGCAGGCTTGGCGTCACCCCTTACCTACCTGCTTACTAAAGAGCTGAAGTTTGAATGGATCCTGGAGCAGGAGCAGGCATATACAGAGTTAGAGCCATGTTTGGTAAAAGCTCCAATCTTGGCATATCAGACCTTCAACAATACCTTTTACCTATACACTGAAGCCAATGATGTGGGACTTGGCGCGATCTTAGAACAACTGGATGAAGATGGGTAATGTCATGTGCACATGACATAATAGTGGGGACCAACCCCAAAGACAAGGCTGGGCGCCAGGAGGCTCAGAGGGTGAAGCTGCAGGCTCTTCCTGACCTGAGGCACACCCTAGACTAACGCTGGGTTCAAACAAAATATACCCAGGTTGGGTCTATTGGTGTGCCAAACGCCCAGCCCCTGACGTCGATCCAGCCTTTATGATGTAAGATTTACCAAATGAATGTGGATGGTTTGATTTGGTTTGGTTTGTTGAGTAGCGGGGTTTCAAAACCCATTATATTTTCGAAATAACGCGCTCAGGTCAAATTCAACTTCAAATTAATCTTCGAGTGAAGTCAGTTTTGGTCTATTCAACCAACTCAGATGGCATTATTGCCCTATTAGTGAGTCATGCTTGGGCCCACTGCGGCATAACCCCTACTTCCCCGCTCAAGCTTAAATACTTTTTCCCTGACCAACATCCCTTTTTGGTTGACTTCCCAAATAAACCTTGTCCCTGTTATACCTTTTTACTTATACTTTTTTAAAGATCCTATGTGCAAACCTCTTTGAGGAGGTCTCGCGCTCCATTAACCTTGCCATTCTAAACACAATCTGATTCTCACCTCAAGCACTGTTGGTCCGCCCAGGTACCCTCCAACCTGGGTCATTTACCCCTTCTCTCCGTGTGCACCATGACGCTTTTGGATGGTTAAATCTAGCTTTTCTTCACTTATATTATTATTGCTCCAGCACCCTCTGCTGGGCAATAATTAATTTGATTTTAATGGCTAGTTCCCTGTCATTAAGCTTGTGCACCGAGCACCACCACGCTGGGAACTGGAGAGTTATAGACACTCTCCTAACATTAGTAGACCAACATTTTTCCTTATGTGCATGAACTTTTTCCGTGTGGAACTTTTCTGAAGTGGAAACAGTGGCCGTCGGCTGTGGGCTCCAGTTGTCATGAGATGCACCACTGTTTCCCTCTTTTTCCAAAGGTTGGAGCAACTTGGCGTTATTATGATTGCCTCCAACTGGAAAGTATCCACCCTTCATGTTTGTACCGGTGGATTCATTTGTTTTAATGTCCAAAAGTCATGATTCCTTGACTTATTGTCAAATTATTTAAATTACATTCCAAGAAATGAGTTTCCCTTCACCGGTGCATTCAGATGATGCCAGCAGAATCAGCACAGATGGGCCTGGGGGTGTTGGCCTTGGATAACATCGGGCATTCCATTGCAGATCAAAGGATAGGGTTGTTTGCGTCAGAAAACGCGTTTTATAACGTAAACCTGGTCTCTACCTCTGAACCATTTATTAATTCATATGGCCTGGATGAGGACCCTATTCTGGTATATCAGATTACCCCTAAAAACCCACGGTTGACCTCTACCATGATTTGGCGCACTCAGGAAGTGGAAAAGGAACTTCGCTTAAAATATGATCAAGTATATGCACCTGCAGAAGGCATGGTGGGGTATGTGACCTCAGTAACAATTGTGACCAAATATCCCTCCTCCTTTTTTTATTCCAAAACAAATTCTGTTGACATGCTTGAGCCAGAGGAAGAAATTTTTGGTGAAGTGTTGTCATTGTCTTCCATAAATAAAGACCATTCCGGGTATCTTCTAATGACTGCCACTCTCCTTTTCTTTAGGGAAGCTCACCACTACTACTTTGGTGGATACTGGCGCCTCTGGAAACTATATGGACCAGTACTTAGCCAAATACCTTGGACTGAGTTACTTGCCAGGTGATGTGGTTAGGGGAAGGGTGTCCCAAGGTATCCCACTCTGAAGATCAATGGGATAGTTGACTATCAGGTTGGCAAGTACCATTTGTCTTATCACTTCCAAGCGATAAAACCTCTTGTATCTCATCATTTTGGGTGTTGAGTGGTGGCGGAAGTTTGACGTTAGAACTAACCTGAGGGAGAATACCCTGTCCCTCACCATGAAGAATGGACGCACATTCGTTGTGCCTTTGTCAGATGAGAACGCCCAAGGCAAGTTGCCCCACTGGCCCCACCGTCTCCCTTGTCGCCTTGCCTCAATGCAGAAGCCCTCAGTGGAAATTCCTATACCTTCTTGCTTGGAGGGTTTGAAATCCTCCTTTGATACATCATCTTCCAACGCACTCTCTGAGCACTCAAAGTTTGATTGTGACTTCAAGCTCATGGTGGATCTGGTGCGTATCTCTTCCCCTGTTTACCCATATACTGTCTGGGAGGAGAGGCGTTGGATGTGTGGGTGAAAGAACAGTTGACCAAAGGTGCGATTTTTCAGCGTACCTCTTCTGTATGCTCCCCCCTACTCTTTGTAGAGAAGTCTGATGGTACTTTATGCCCCTGAATAGACTATGGTAACCTTAATAACGTTACTGCACCAGATCTCCATCCCATCCCTTTGAATATCTCAGATTGCACGCTATGTGAAGAAGGCGAAGGTCTTCTCCAAGCTGGATTTCCTCAATGCGTTCAATCAGATCCGGATTAAAAAGAGACAAGAGTGGTTGACCGCATTCCATACCAGAAAAGGTATCTTCCAGTTTCGGCCCATGCCCTTTGGGCTTAAGAATGCCCCTGCTATCTTTCAACGCCGCATTGATGCCGCGTTGGGGGACCTGTTGGGGATATGCGCGGTCGCCTACATGGATGATATCCTGTTGTTTTCCCCTGATCAGGAGTCCTATGCAGTCCACCTTCAGCAAGTGGTGGAGCGGTTAAAGGCAGCCAGCCTTACGTTGAAGATATCAAAGTGTGAGTTCTTCAAGTCTCAGGTCATGTTTCTGGGTAACATTGTGTTTGACCAAGGACACATGATAACTCCAGACAAGGAGAAGGCAATACGTAATTGGCCTACCCCCACCTTGGTCAAGGAATTGAGGAGCTTTTTGGGGATGTGTATGTTTCTCAAGAAGTTCACTCCCAATCTATCAGAGGTGGCGGCTCCCCTATACAAGGCTGAGGTGCTAAGGTGCTTCAGTGGTCCCCCATCTTGGATGATGCGTTCCAAGCAGTGAAGTGCACCTTGTTGTCCACGACAGTTCTTCACCATGTCAACCCTTCAAAGGAGTTCATTGTGTCTACTGATGCCTCCAACTTCGCCATCGCAGCCGCCTTGTTACAATTAGGCAAAGATAGGATAGAGCATCCGGTGGGATATTTTTCTAGGAAAATGTCTTTGCCAGAGTTGAATTAAGCCGTTTACGACAAGGAGTTACTAGCAGTGGTGGAGGTGCTGACATATTGGTTTCACCACTTGCATTTCTCTACCCAACCATCCCGTGTACATACAGACCACCATGCCTTGCTGTACTACCACGCGCCTCATGTCCTAACCCCACGACAGACCCATTGGCATGAGACCCTTGCCCAATTTGCATTCATGTATGAGTTCACCAAGGGCAAGGATAATGGTTTGGTGGATGCTTTGATCTGCAACCCTGCTTTAGCCCCTGACCCCAAGGAGGTAGAAGTGCACAACATCCAGGTTATGATCCCTCCCAGTAAAATTCTGTCGCTACATCCCTCTCCCCTGGCTAACGGGCCAGCGCTTGCACCTCTGGATAACGCGGAGAAATATGGTATGCTCAGAAAGGTCATCCTCTCTCAGCCGCTGTTGGGCGAATATGCCATGGTACTTTCAAAGAGCGCTTCAAATCAAGAGGATCTATCCAGGGGCTATCATGTAAAGGATGAGATGGTGTGGTTCCAGGGACGCCTTTGGGTACCTGCTAGACCACTGCGCCTGGACATCATTTTGGACCATCATGATGGAATCACCATTGGTCATCCGGGAAAAGCAAAGACCTTGGAGTTGATACGTCGCACATACAATTGGAAGGGCTCCCCAGCGCAGGTGGGCTGGTATTGTAAGGAGTGCCTGGTATGCAACCAGATGAAACCCAATCGTCAACCTTTAGCAGGGTTGTTGGTACCAGTCCAAAAGGCTGATGGGCCCTGGACTTCCATCTCGGTTAATTTCATTGTGGAGTACCACTCTTGGATGGCTACAATGCCATCATGGTAGCGGTGGACCAATTTATGAATTTAGCCCACTTTATTCCATGCAGAACCACAGTAACCGCAGCTGAGATGGCTAGGATTTTCGTTATTCATGTGTTTGCACCACATAGGGTCCCCCAAGAAATTATTAGCAACTGGGGACCTCAGTTTACCTCCATTTTTTGGGAAGAGTTGTGTAAGACTCTTCAGATTCGCCCTTGCCGTTCAACTGCCTATCATCCCCAATCAGATGGGCAGACTGAACGAGTGAACCAGTGCTTAGAACAACTTCTGCGGTGTTACACCGCTGCAGATCATTCAGATTGGGCTTCTCACCTTCAAGGCCCAGTTTAGCTACAACAATACCTTGCACTCTTCGATTGGCTGTTCCCCATTTTTTGCCAGCCATGGCTTTAACCCCGCCTTTAACGTGGAGCCCAGCTGTGGGTCGAAGGTTGAAGCGGTGGTGGACTTTGCCAAGACAATCGAGAAGGTCCACCAGGGGGTTCCCACAAACTTGGAGGCGGCTATGCAGGTATATAAGGAGAATGCTGATGGGAAGCACTGAGTGGGTCCCACATACAAGGAAGAGGATCTCGTGATGCTTGATGCTCATAACATCCAAATTAAGCAGTCATGTAAGAAGCTAGGACCAAAGAGGATTGGCCCCTACCGCGTTGTTAGAAAGGTTGGCCATGCCTCATACAAGCTAGATCTCCCCCTCATTCCAGATCTTCTCTGTGTTTCATGAGAGCAAACTGATGTTGTTTAAGGGCCCCCACCAGAGACTCCTGAGATCTATCATGTGGATGGTGCGCCAGAGTGAAAGGTGGAAGAAATAGTTGCCTCACGCCATGTTAAAATAAGACTTGAGTACCTGGTATTCTGGAAGGGCTTTGATGCTGCAGAGAACAGTTGGGTTCCAGCGCGCGACTGTGTGCATGCCCAAGATCTTATTGACGCCTTCCACCAGCGTTTTCCGCAGGCTTCTGGATCCCAACCTAAACCGACCGTTACCACCATGAAGTTGGCCCCTGTCCACAAGAACTTTTCCCTGGCGCAAGCCCCTGGAGGGGGTTGAGCCCCATTGGGAGAGGGTTAATATCATGTGCACATGACATAATAGTGGGGACCAACCCGAAAGACAAGGCTGAGCGCCAAGAGGCTCAGAGGGTGAAGATGCAGGCTCTTTCTGACCTGAGGCACACCTAGACTAACGCTGGGTTTGGGAAAAAATTTTCAGGTTGGGACTAGTGGTGTGCCAAATGCCCAGCCCCTGACGTCGATCCAGGCGTTAAAATGAAATATTTAACAAATGTTGTGGATGGTTTGATTTGGTTTGTTGAGGAGCGGGGTTTCAAAGCCCATTAAATTTTCGAAATAACGCGCTCAGGTCAAATCCAACTTCAATCAATCACTCGAGTGAAGTCAGTTTTGGCCTATTCAACCAACTCAGATGGCAGTATTGACCTATTGGTGAGTTGGTGCTTGGGCCCACTGCGGCATAACCCCTATTTTCCTGCTTGAGCTTAGTTATGTTTTCCCTGACCAAAATCCCTTGTTGGTCAACTTCCCAAATAAACCTTGTCCCCAATATACCGTTTTACTTAAACTTTCTTTAACGATCCTGTGTGCAAACTTTTTGAGGAGGTCTCAAGCTCTGTTAACCTTGCCATTATAAACACAATCCAATTCTCACCTCGCGCACCATTGGTCCATCCAGGTACCCTCCACCTGAGTTGTTTACCCCTTCTCTCTGTGTGCACTGTGACGCTTTTGGCTGGTTAATTCTAGCTTTTCTTCGCTTATATTAATATTGCTCCAGCACCCTCTGCTGGGCAATAATTAATTTTATTTCAATGGCTAGTTCCCTGGCGTTGGGCTTGTGCACCAAGCACCGCCACGCTGGGAACTGGAGAGTTATAGACACTCTCATAACAGGTTGATCATCTGATTTAGTACTGCTCCAGAGCAATTGGCAAAGCTGAAAAGAACTACACAGTTACTGAACATGAGTGCCTGGTTGTGATCATAACAGTAAAACATTTCAGACCTTTTATATAAAGAGTACATCCTAAATTAATCACGGATCATGAATCTCTCAGCTGGTTAAGAAACATGAAGGATTCTGATGTACGCCTTGCCCGTTTGGGTCTCATCCAAAGGTATAGTTTCAAAATAATACATCATGCAGGAGACAAACACCTCAACGCGGATGGTTTGCTAGGTTATCAGTATTCCACTTGCAAGCACCTGAAGGCAAATACCTCTATGACCTAAATGGGCTACCTGAAAAATCTTGGAAGGAAGCGACAGAAGAAGTCAAGAGCGTACTGAGGAGGTGTTCTAAGGACTTAGCACGTCAATAGAAATCTACATAAGAAGATACAAAACAAGTGGTACCCCAATATCTGGCCTAGAGATTGAATGGAGTTAGTGATAGAGGCTCACAAGCAAGTGGGCCATGCGAGACTCCAAAAAGTGCTGTCATACCTAAAGGAGATGTTCTACTGGAAGTTCATGTCCAACGAAGTACATCAAGCCTTGAGTGTGTACCTTGTGCTAGTTTTCGCATGTTGTATGTCAGGATTCTTCCTTAATTGTGGGAAGCCCCAACTAGGGGTCATGACCTGACTATGGGTGGATGCCAGTTTGGGCTCCCCATTAACTTGGGGTAAGCCCAATTTAAAGACTTGAGGATTGGCCCTGATAATTTATCAAAATTTAATAGTAAATTTGGCACCAGCAACTAATGCCAAGGATGCCAAACAAACCAATTGGGCTGCAGGGAATTACTGTCAGACATGGAAACTCAATTAATTAACCATTTGGGCGCACCAGCAACTTATGCCAAGGATGCGCCCAATCCCCTTGTATTATTTATTCTCCCTCATTTTTGGCAATCAATGCTGAATCCATCCATTCCCAATCCATCAAGGTATTTAAATACCTCAAGGATCATTTTAATAAAATTCATCCTTTCTCACCTATCTCTTTTTTCATTTTTAGCTTTACTTTGGGCCTTAATGGCCTCTTAACTCGCTGGGGGCTTCAGGGACCTATCAATAATGTGCCAGGTTAAGGTTCCTCCCCCAAAGTCCTGACAGTGGTGCTCACAACAGGGGGACCCAAGTTCAAAGTGAGAGCTAAAATGAAAGGAGGAAGGCGGGACCTGGCCTCTAACCCAAGAGGGCAAGCCAGGTTACCGGGGTGTCATCCCCAATGCTGGCCTCAGCACTGATGCTGAGACCTCCTCCTGATGCCATATTACACACCAATGCCAGCCCCAGTGCTGATGCTGGGTGCTGATGCTGGGTGCTGATGCTGGGTGCTGATCCTGATGCCAGCCCCAGCGCCAATGCCAGATCTTATGCTAATGCTGAGGCCACTCCATGATGACACCCACCAGATCCCAGTGTTGTGTCTGTCACGATTCCAATATGACTGGATGATAATCTTGGGACAGTTAGGGCGGATTGGGAAGAATTTAATGAAATGATACCAATTCAAATTAAACGATTGCCTCAAGATAAGGTGATGTTGTGATATAGTGGGTTTATTATTGGATCGCCTCTAATAAAGTAATAAGGCAATGTTAATATTTGACAATCATGAATTATATTGCCTACAATTAGGGCTATAGAGAACTAAAGAATAACAAGCTGAAATCGAGGAGAATTGGCAGAACAGAATAGTCCAAGCTATGAGAGCAATATCGTCTGAAACCACTGTATATATGCGAGATGGGGATTAAGAGAGAGTATGTTGTTAATAGTTTAGAAGAGCAAACATCGAGTATCTACTGTATATATTATATTAAATAAAAAGAGTGTAGTGGGATCAAGTGCTCCATATTTTATTAGATAAGTTTATCCTGTTGTTTCAAGGACAACGATCATCATATCATTGGTCCATTTCTCAGTGGGCCAAACCCTGTGCAAAAACCCCTACGGCATATCTCAACGATTCTGCTGATTTTATAACAGTATCCATGCTGGCTACCTTGGTTGTTCCACCCTGCCACTCAGATCTGGTGCTCTCGTCTTGGCTCTGATTCCTAGTCAAGGCTTGGAGGGGGCTCTGTCAGGATTCTCCCTTAGTTGGGGAAGCCCCAACTAGGGGTCATGACCCACCTATGGGTGGATGCCGGATTGGGCTCCCCATTAATTTGAGGTAAGCCTTATTCAAAGTATTGGTGATTGGCCCTGATAATTTATTAAAATTTAATAGTAAATTTGGCACTGGCAACTAATGCTGAGGATGCCAAACGAACCAATTGGGCTGCGGAGGTTTACTTTCAGATGCAGAAACCCAATCAATTAAACCTTTTGGGCACAATGACAACTTATTCCAAGGCTGTGCCCAATCCCCTTTTATTATTTATTCTCCCTCAGCTTCAGCAATCAATGCCAAATCCACCCATTTCTAATCCATTGAGGTTCTATAAATACCTCGAGGATCATTATAATAAAAACACCGTTTCTCACCTATCTTTTTTCCGTTTTTAGCTTTACTTTTGGCCTTAATGACCTCTTAACTCTCTGGGGGCTTCAGGGCCCTGTCAATAACGGGCCAGGTTGGAGTTCCTCCCCTTAAGTCCCAACATTGTTGAAGCAATTTGAGTTACACCAATTCCCTCCACTGCACCATTCAGTAATGTCTCAATTGACATAATGGTACTGTTGCCAATCGCATCCAGAGGAGCCAAGTTTATCCTAGTAGCAGTTGACCAATTTACTAAGGGGGTCAAGGCATCCACGGTCAAGATGTATACCACGAATTCCACTACCCATTACTTATACAATCAAGTGATCACAAGATATGGATGTCACAAATTCTACTGTCAGACAATAAAAAGAACTTTATCTTGGATGTGGTGAGAAGCTGATGGATTTAGTAGGGGTGAAGCAGCAGTTCACTACCCCCTACATTTCATCCTCCAATGGAAGTTTCGAAAGAGTGAATAGGACCTTAGGAGGAATTTTGAAGAAGGTGGTTGCAATTACAAGTCGAAGTGGGACCAGTTGCTCCATAAGCACTTCCAGCTTACCAGTTAAGCCATCACTGCGTGATTTTGGATGTCTCCCTTTAAAGCCCTGTATGTGTGAGAGGCCGTGCTACCTATCCTAATGGCACTAATATTATCAGTTGATCAAAAAGACCTGTCACCTAGGAATTACCAGCAGGAGTTAGCTAAAGAGCTTATAAGAATACAGTTAGAGGCTTAAAGCAAAATTTAGATAGCCGATCTCCATGCCAACAGGAGAGCCAGAGAAGATCTAGTTACCTGAGTTTAGCATAAGAGACAATGTTTTGTTTTACTATCTGCATGGAACCCAAACAAAGAATCTACAGGCCATTTGGACTTGCCTGCGACCGTCTTAACAAAGGAAGGATCAGAAAATCCATCCAAGATGCAATACTAACATTGTTCAACTGTGTGCACACCTGGCACCTCAGATCATTCCCAAGGTCTCATCTTAGAATGGGAAAGGTCATGGATGAGGCCATGACTGGTGCCACAAGTCATTCCTTGACCAGTGGAATGAATAAAAGTAACCCCTCAAACTGGTGGAGGTACAGGCAACCAACTCACTGCAGATGGTAGCTATTTAGGCCCTTTTATAGATTAGAGCAAGCAAGTGATTTTCAGTTAAATCAGCATGGCGTCATGAGCAATAATTTTTATTGAGAATGAGATGACATCATGCGAAATATTTTTTGCCCTGAGGAGTCGAATGATTTGATATATGAAGATGATCTTACCGCCAAAATTCCATATCAAAATTGGCCCCTTATATACCTTTGGGGGCCAAAAAAAATTTGCATTCCGCTAATGATGCTATGATTAGCAAACCAAATTACATCAACACCATTCAAGGTTCAAAAATTGTATTACAAAATTGGGCAACAATTCAATTTTGAGAGTTGCTCAAAACCATGATGCAAGGTGCACCATAAGAGTGCCATCGCTTAAACATGAATTTTGAGATGAGTATGACTAAATTTAGTAATGAACCAATATCAACAGAAAGGTACAATAAGCTAAAACCCAGAAGCGGGGACTAGTACAAAAGCCCCTGAGCATCCATGTTCAAGGATAACTATCTTAAGACAGAGCTCAAAGTTACAAAAATTATCCAAAATGGATTAAGCTACCAAATCAGTAGTCAGATGACGTCTTACTAGAGGACCTTGAAAAATTCTTGTACTGAACCCCAAATCACAATTACTTTCTCTATATCACATTTATTTTATAACTTGAATTTCCCTTGAAGTATAAAATACTATTATTTTTTATCTCAATAAAAAACCTTCCAAGAGAATCTCAGTTCATTTTTTGATTGCATTGAGTTTTTATTAAGTGAAGTTTTTTTCAGTAATCAGCCTGGGATTAACCAAACATTCTGCTTCCAGTAACCAGTCTGAAACCAGCCCTGTTGGAAGGAGACACTCTCTATCACAGATACTCCAGAGCCACGCTGCCAAGGGAGATGTTAGATTAATTTTCTGTTAATTCCCAAGGGCCAAAGTATGTCAAATAAGTCTAAGAGTGTCTACAAGTGGTTTGCAATGGCACAGACAGTTTATCAAAGCGATTGATGCTACAAAGGGTAACATTAGAAACGAATTTGCTTAGCAAGAGCAAATGTGGTGTTAGCAGAGGTTTTCAAATGCCTAATCTACATGGAATAGACCCCCTTAGAAGTTAGTCAGCCTCACAGGTTAAGTGATCAAAGGTTGGCATGCTAACTGTAGGGATGGTATCATATGGGTTGAGCGTTCCCATTCTCAACATAATGTAAAACGCCATTTATTTTTCCAAAATTGTAGGTGAGAGTTGAAAAATAGAGTATTCTTCTAATAATCTTTCAACTTATCTCCATTTCTCACTGGTTATCTCTCCCAATAGAGTTATTAACTGCAGCTACAAAAAGTGGGTGATTATATCCCAAAATTCCTTAGGCTTTCAAAGTTATTCTTGTCATCAATGGCGTCTACAGGAAGCAAGTGAACATAAAAAGCTTGAGTTTGGGCCCCACTGTTCTAGAAGTGTCAGTGAGGTTGGCCAGCAACACCAATAATGGAATCAGCATAGATGGGATCTAAAGTTCCCAGTCAGGTCAGGATTTTTTGACTATAGGGTTATAAACGCATTGTATTTCTAATAAATTCCCTGAAAGATTATTGATATGTACCCTGATGTTGACAATAACCTGGGACTTAGGCTGTAAAGTAGTTTTCCTTGGAAAATAGATAGGCATGTCCTCTTTGCTGTCTAATGCAGGAGGTGTATCCATACTTAGAGCCCCTCACATATTATTTGATTCTATCAATCCAACTTTCACTTTCTAACAGGTATGCCTGAGCTTTAGCCTCAGACTTGGCATCACGTGAGGTCTCAAAAGCCAATGAAACCCTATGTCCTAAGAGCTATGAAAATCTTTTATCATAGTGCACAATGGTGGAATAGACATAGAGAAACCGGGTTCTGAGGAGGAGGATGGAACTAGGATTCTAATTCAATGGCTGAGGTATTTAATGATAACTTGCCAAAGCAGATGGGTATCAAGTAGTAAGCCCCAATTGGCTAAGTTCAATGGAGTCCAGCTGTGCTATATTCCATGTAGTGAGGTACGTCAGGAGCTACCTTGATGCTTTTCATTGATTTAGACAAATGACATTAATAGGGGACCACTGTCAACAATGGCGTGGCCACAAACCTAATGAACTTAGACAGAAACTCATGTGACTAAACCTTTGAAATGAAGGGCAGAGTAGGAAGAATAGATGATTCATCAGAAGAAGAGTAAGTAGTACAGGTTCTCTATTATTAATGGGTACTAATTCTTCACCCCCGGGAACAACTATGTCAGACTTGTTAGAGATCGCTAAAGGTTCTTAAGGCGGTACAGGGATGTCAGCATGAAGCGCCTCATCCTACATGCTGACTGCCATTTTCCAGCCTCCTTGTCAAGTCTCTTCCAGCAATTTTTGGCATGAGATGATTCCATTGCAGTAAGTGCATTGGGGTTTGGTATTCTTATAATTTGTAAAAACCTGGACTCAAGGTCATCTCAGGGAGGTAGAAGTGGTGATTTTGGAACTCAAGTAGATGCAGGAATTTATTTGAGAGCTACCTTTAAATTCATAAATACAGGTGATGTTACTCTTATGGCTAATCATGTGTGTTTGTGGACTTCAAGATAATATCTAAACGTAGAGATAACAGTGGTTGTAGCGTCTTTCACCAAAATACACAGTGCATTTAAAGAGTTCTGGGCTAATGCTATCAAGGACATAACTTTTCATATGAATTAAGTTTTATTATTTTTCAACATACACCCCTTCCCTCTCTATACAGATTTTAGATCGCTTATACAATAATTAAAAGTCATTTGCATAGTCCTCCTTCAAAATAATGTTTAAACCAGCTGTCACGTTCTTTTGAATTGTCTCTATAGTATCAAAAGATGACCCTTCAGTGCCACCTTCATCTTAAGGAACAGAAAGAAGTCATCTGGAGGCATATCTGGTGAATAGTGTGGATTTTTAATCACTGTGACTAATTTCCAGTGAGGAATTGTGAGACAATCAATGATGAGTGGGATGGATAATTGTCATGCAGAAGAAACCACTCATCATTGATTGTCTCACATTTTCTTGTTGGAAAATAAGTCACAGTGATTAACAATCCACACTACTCACCAGATTTGGCTCCAGCTGACTTCTTTATGTTCTCTAAGCAAATATGGCACCGAAGGGGCAGCGTTTTAATAAGGTAGAGACAAACTTAGAAAAATGTGACAGCTGTTTTAAACACAATTTATGACGGAGGACTATGCGCATGCCTTTCAATTACTGTATGAGAGATCTAAATCTGTATAGAGAGGGAAGGGACATATGTTGAATAATAAATAATAAGCTTTCACATATCTGAAAAGTTGTGTCCTTAGTAGCATTAGCCCCAAAACTTTTTGAATGCACTTTGTATAGTTTGTGGTAACCAAGGGTTGTATTTGGGCATAAAATGGTTGGTGAACTCCAAAGGACTTTTTTCTTTGTTATAACTAGTGCTCATGAACGCCTCCTTTTTATTGGCCAAGTTCTGGTTGCTTCCAAATTCCTGAATTTAAACAGTATGGACTTGTTCCAATTATAACATTCCTCTAGATGGGGAGCCACAATTTCACATGCTGTGCTATTAAGACAGAAGTTTATGTGCTTCTCCTTTTGACAGTGGCCTCATCCATTAAACTCTCATAAGCATACAGAAAAAAGTCCATACTTTTCTGTTCTGGAGTAAACCCTTGCTTGAAACTATGCTTAAAGTTTTTCTCAATAGGAGTGGAAAGAGTAATGATGACAGAGACCAGGGAAGAATTAGAAATCTTGATTTCCACATAGTCAAGAGGAACATGTTGGCCCAAATTGCCGTCTTAATCCTTTTAGGTAACCTTGAACTTAATCCTAGTGGTGGTTTAGAGAGGTAACGGAGTTTGAGGGCAACTTTCACTGTAAAGCTTGAATTTTGGCACGTTGGAGGATCAGCTGATTTTCACAGTCACTTAAGTAGATTATAAAACTTTGACCGGTTTGCTCAAGTTGAGAGATGTGACTGTTGGTGAGTTTGGGAAATGCACTCAAATTAACTAAATCATCAGACAAAACATTAATCAAAACTCTGGGATCTATGCAAACCCATCTAAGCGTAGCTTGTATCCTTGAGCTACATTCTTTATTTGGTCTCATAAGGCTGCAAGCATCTTCAGGATGTCTTGTTATCAGGAGTCATGAGGATTGTCAGCAGTTGGTATAAAAGAACTGGATGGCCTTTAGGGTCCAAAGGGATTCTGGGCCTTTCTGGCCCTCTGGGGCCTTCCAGTCCTTCTTGTTCTCTTGGCCCCTCAGGCTCTTAAATTCCAGGGGATTTTTGGGAGGCTAACTCCATGTGACTTTGCTGAAGCAACTGCTGAGGTCCTTCATCTGATTGAGACGCTGGATCCAGGTGGACTTAAGAGATTGTACACTTTGACAAAGCTGGTCCTCAAGTTATCCTGAGATCTTACTATATAAAATATCAGTCGGTGTAAGCTTCATTAATCAATTGGCGATTATCTAAGATGGCTTCCTGGTTGTCATGAACATAAGAGGAGGCAAAATTATAGCGATACAAAGACTGAGTGCAGGATTTGTGTGAGTCCTAATTGTTAATCTACTTAATGATGATGTAGACCAACTATTTGTAGGATGTGATGTATATCCAGATGGATAAAGCTTTGGAGATAGCGTATAGTTCCCAACGTCAGTTATCCCGAGGGTAGCAGAGCTGAGTTATACAAATCTCACATTGTGGAAGGCTTATAGTAGTTTCAGGAACAACTAGAGCAGCCTTACAGAAAGTAGATGTGTTTAGTAATTGCTAAATAATTTTTGGTGATGTTCTCATATTAAAGTTATTACTTATCTTGATCAATGGATGATAGAGTGAATTGAAAGGTGGCCTGAAATTCTAAACTTTCAGGCTGTAGATGGGCTACTTTGTACTGAAATGTGTATTAAACTATCAAGTTACATTCTAACCAGTTAGCAGATTGGCCTTCTTGCTTGCTATCATTATCCATGTATTGTGATAGACAACTTCACTGTACAGCTTAGAGGCCATTTAGTGAGAACTACTTATGTTAGCTTATCAATTTTTGTACTGTAAGCCAAGGTATGAAATGGGACTCAAGGCTGAGGAGCTAGTGGAGAGGTCAATGAAGATTAAAAGATGGGGTAAATTGACTTTTTTATTAGATTAAAAGGATCCAATATATAGGTCAAGTGGGGACACGATGTTGGGAAGACCACCATGGTTCTGTACAATCAGTATCTTAAAGGTACTTACAAATTAATTGCTTAGTTGACGCCTTTATTGTTCTTCATCTTCAATGTCATTTTACCAGGATGATCATAGTTGCGCCTAATATAATTTGAGAAGTGTGGTGCAAATCCAGAAGGCATCTTTATCAGTTCTCATGAGCGTTATAATTACTAATTAAAATTTCCCATTGGTGCCTTCAGTGATAAGTTCCAATTATATGGACTCATGAGTCAACACATTGAAGCTTGATAAATGAAGCAATGAACTTCCCCATCTGCTATGACTTCTTAGGGTATTAGCCATGATATCATATTAAAATTCTTTACTAAGGATAGTCCCTTTGATTGGCTTTATCACAAATAAAGTGTTTAGATGTCCCCCCTTTTGGGTTGGGCCACTATTGCCATGTTTTATAATAAGGTAGCAGAGATCTTGACTCGCTTATTATCTCAAATCCTAACACCAATGAATTATAAAAATCCTCAATAGAGCTGTTTTCATGGTTTTATTTACTTGAGTTTACCATCACCTCTGACAATTGAGATAATTTAGGCCAAATGCTCCATTGTAGCTACCCTACTTATGTTGACCAACATGATTAATAATCCTGAAAAAAGGAGTCACCACTACCTCAAATCATAATAGAACTAAGATTCAGGTCCTTACAACAAAAATTACCATTTCCTTTTATTAAACCATCATCTTTTTTATACTAGCCTTTTTTAATAATTATTAAAATTATAGTTAGACTATGATTTCCTAAAGTAATTTCAAAAAAGGTTGAATATCATTCAATCTAGACCATTTTTGTCTCATATCACACTTCCTTTCCTCAAACATCAATGCATTATATCTGATGAAACTACCAGAACCTGTGCAGTTATTGCTTATACAACACCAACCGCTTAAAATTACATTTATACTCATAATAATTTGGCAAAGCATTTGTTTTAGCTGAATCAAAGGATGACCCTAATCTCTTTAAACATGAAGTCAAAGGATTTTCAGAAGTTAGTTTTAGCAGAGAAAAAGGTATGAGTTTTTGCACATGTGGCCATTGTGGCAAGTCAATTAAAACATTCTAAGTTTTCATGTAAATAATTATTTCCTCACCTCTAAGATTAAGGATCATATTTTTGGCCTTCATATCAGTTTTATATAAAACTCATGCCACCACACCATTCTCAAGATAAATGAATCAGCAGTTTATTTACTGTAAGGAAGTCATTAGATAGTTCATACTCTCCAACTTATAATCCACTAGATAATAAATACATCTCTTTCTGCTAAGCATCACTTTTCAAAAATCAATTCAGCCTCTAAATTTAGCTCCACTAAAGAGATTTACGAAAACTATTAGCAAATATGGCGGGAAACCCCGCAAAAGAACCCGCAGGCTCAGCCAAACAAGCCAGCATCACCCCTAAACGAAGCAACCCCGGTTACCCACCTCAGGGTCAACCAGAATCACCCGCTCTAAGCAGCAGCCGTGAAAGCAGGCACCACCCCCCAACCTGGAGCTACTTAACTATTGCCAGTTCACCTGATCGCACTTCTGCAACCTGCACGCCCAACAGCCCTGCGTGCGCTACCTCCCACCAACCCGCTGGGCCCCCTCCAACCAAGAAGGCCATCACCCACGCTGTTTTAATGGCGTCTGCTCAGTTGAATGCAACTCAGCTCATCCAGGCATTCATCTCCCCCATTGTGTCAGCTAATTCAGCCCATATATTTTGCTGACGCCATGTTTCTGGCTCCCCCCATGAGGGGCGATACCCAGATACCTGGCCCCCCAAACCCTCGGATGTAAGGTTGAATTAGCCGCACATTCTGGTTCACTAAGCACCAAATTGGGACAATCTACTCTTCCCAATGGGGATTCAAATGGTTCAGATTTTGGAACTTCACACCAGTTTCAATCTCACCCATCCCATTTAAACCCCATAATCGACACTTCTCAAGTTGGCACTTTATCTCCATATGCTGAAAACGACCAATTCACCATTCAGCCAGTGAGTTTTGCCCACGAAATCACAGCAAATACTCGGGGTGAATTTACCCAAATAGATTGGGATGGTGATGAAACATCGCCCTCCTCCCAATTGTCTGTAGTTAATTCCAATCTGGATGGGCCTCCCCAATTTAGCGAGGCCCAACAATCCGCCCTCAATTCAATATGACGCCAGCAACTGCTGGAACATTCCAGCAACAGGGGAACTCCGCAAACTTGCTTAAACCACCAGCTCGCATTCAACCCACAATTGCAGCCCAAAGCAAACACAAATGTACCAAAGGAGCCTCTGGGGCGTGGCAAAAACCTCTGGCACCAACGCTACCCAAAACTGATCCCTGTGAAGTGGCGTTTATTGCTGATGTTAAGAAGAAATGGGCCGAAACTAGAGCGTAAAAAGCTCTATCTCGCTCACCCTCTCCCACACGATTCACCTTTGTTATGGGCATAACCCTGTTGAATTCTATATGGAGGATTACTTCTCATACTTTGCAGCGATCGCGGAGACATTCCCAATTAACACCACCATCCATGAATCAGTGGAGGTCCACTACATCGATGTGGGCTTCACTGAAGCTGCCCTTGCTGACCATGCTGCCACCCTCCAGGTCATTATTCCACGTGGATCTCTAGCATCTCCCGCACACGCTCTCACCTGGAGAAAATTTCATGGGTTACTTTTTCCAACCTACCAACGACTGTTGATCCTGAGTCTCTTAAACTGGCACTCCATCGTGGTTTAATGGAGCTTGGGTCTGTTCTTTCAGTGGACTTTAGCGTCCCCTCTTACTATGCTCCCACACAAAGAGCTCGCACTGCTAGGGCGTCGTTCATCCCCTCCCCCACTGTATCCCGCAACATTGAGGTTATTCCTCGTGTGGCGGTAGTTGGGAATGCCCTGAATCTTTTTTGTCGACCCTGATCAGGCGCGCCCCCGGTGTTCATGGTGTAACGCCCTTGGACACTTATATAGTGGCTGCACAGCTCGAAAACAAGCCCTCTTAGCCACCACCCAGGGCCTAAACCAGGCCAAAAACGATCCCACGTGGCTGCAGCAGCAATTCCACAACCCACACAATGGGTTCCCGTTCAAGACCTGTCCCTGAGCCCTTACGCCTAGCAGTTGAAACAGCTAACCCCACTATTGGTATGGGATACCTTCGCGCTCATGCCCCCCTTCCAGTGGGCACCCCCTCCAATCTCCCAGAGTCAACTCCCTCTCTCACCAAGCGCAAAACATCTCCCACAGGGTGCCCCTCTTCAGCCACCCCACTCAGGGCTCCGCGGCACCCCCACCAACCTCAACCAGCGATTTATCGCATCAACCCTCAGCTCCCAATGGAGCTATGCCCACCAGCATGGACTGGCAACCCGCGGCCTGCGGTAGAAGTGCCACCTCAAAGAGTCCTACCCCAACCCCACAGTCCATTTCGCGCGGATCCTTTGCAGTGTTGGAGGAAGTGAATATGGACTCGGACTCATCAAATGGGGACACCGCGGAGGTCACCATTGAGCACCCTCAGGTCCTTCCCCTGCAACGGAGCGGGGGCAGCATCCTAGGATGGCTTTTGGGTCCTCCGCCCCCCACCTCTCTCCTTCCCCTCAGAACCCTCGACGCTCCTCACGGATTGCAGCTAATAGTCAAGCTAAAGGACTCAAAAGTAGCCGCCTCACAGCAGCAGGTTTAAGCGCTGGCAACCCCCCAGGACATGGAGAGGAACAGCTATGGGTCCCCACGGCAGCACCCTGGCCCTGCAATCCATCAACGCGAATGGGTTGCGGGACTTTAAGCTGAGAGCCCGCCTCCTCTGCAACTTCAGGTCAGCACAAATTGACATCGCTGCTGTCCAGGAGCCCCATATCCTCCCCCTCTAACAATCTGCATGGAATGAACAGTTTGGAGGCAACTCCTTCTGGACAAACCATGCCGCCCTTATTGTTTTGAATCCCCGGGTTAAACCCCATTCTTTTTCACAATATCTAGGTGGCCGCCTCATACTGGCCAAACTCACCACTCCTGACTTCTCTTTCTTCGCTGCAAGCATCTACCTGCCTAATGCAGGTCAGGAGCAAAACCGGCTCTTGGAAGAGCTCGTCCAACATAATCTCCCACGGAATACAGTCCTCTTGGAGATTTCAACACAACCATAAGTCGCGTCCATGACTCTTACCCCTGCAGCAAAGGAACTCCCTGGATCAAGTCGCCTCCAGGATTTCCTTCGCCTGAGTGGCTTTATGGATGCGCTTCCACCCTTCGCATCTGGCCTAGGTTGCATGACTAGGATCCAGTATGATGGAGGAGCTTTCCAGTCAGCGTCACGCATAGATATGGCACTGATTGGCCCCCTGATAATTGGCCGCGTCTCCTCTCCCATCTCTCGTGACAACCATCTGAGTGATCACAGGTCACTCACCGTTTTCCTCACCACCACGCTTAGACTATCTCGTAGGTTCTGGCCTAGGGTTGCCCCAGCTCTTCTCAACAACCCCTTCACTAAGGAGAAGCTGTCTATGACCATCCGGGAGACTCTCACTCCCCCACCCCACCTGCTTGACCACAAGGCTAGATGGGCGGTGACCAAGGAGGGCATCACCCGCATTGCTTACAACTCTGCCAAAGCCCAGATGACTGCAGCTCGCGCCGGAGTCAAAAGGGCAGAAGCCAGAATCAGATATCTGGAGCGAAACTGCTAGCCTTCGCCCTCTCCCAGTTGGTTGGAAGACTGGGAAGCGGCGCAGGAAGCACTCCGCTTGGAGCTCACACTGCAGGAAGAATGGGCAGCAAACTTTACAACATCTCGTTACTATGCTCAATGGGAACGCCCCACCCGCTTCTTCTTTCAAAAACAGAAAGCCCGGTCAACAGCGCAGGATATTACTTAACTGATGATTAGCACTACAACCACTTCAGATAAGGAGAAAATCACGCAGGAACTACACCGCTTCTACTCCAGCCTCTTCCATGCCACCCAGGTGGACCCATCGGACATCCAAGACTTCCTGTGGCGGGCTCCAGAGCCGCCCATTGACCCACGGGCTGATGAGGCTCTACTGGCGCCTATTTCCATCCAGGAGGTGATGGAAATCCTTCTGAAATCCCCACGGCTTAAAGCCCCAGTCCCAGATGGAATACCCTTTGAGGTGTACCTTCTGGAACCTGCAGTGATATCCAGAACTCTCCGCGACCTCTTCGCTGCACTCTTGGTGAATGGCGAGGTCCTCCCCAACTCCAGAGGCTCAATCATGACCCTCATTCACAAGAAGTCAGACCGTGAGAACCTGGCGAACTGGCGCCCCATAGCGTTGATCAACACAGACTACAAGCTCTTCACGAAGCTTCTGGCCAACCGCATCACCAAATGGGTGTCATCTCACCTCTCCCCATCCCAGCACGGTTTTATTCCGGGGAGGTCGTTATGGGACGACTATAATGACCTTCACGTGACTTTGACTGCTAACTCTCATAAGGTGAATGGCTTTGTGGCTCTCCTGGATATGGAGAAAGCATATGATCGGGTGGCCTGGAAGTATATTGATGCTTTCCTGGCCCGCTTCCATCTCCCCCCGCAGCTAGGCGCTGGATATCAGCGCTCTATGACCAGCTCCACACCAGAGTCCTGGCGCCAATGGGTTTTACAGTGGCAGTACCAGTTGGACAAGGTCTCCGGCAAGGGGACCCCCTGAGCCCTATCCTTTTTAACATCACCCTCAACCCCCTCTTGGCCTCCTTACAGGACAAGCTATCAGGGATTCTGGTCCCAGGTAAAGCCCACACTCGCACCATGGCATTTGCAGATGACACTGGCATTGCAATTGGCTGCCCTGGGGATGTTTCCCTCGCTGCTGTGACCATTGAGAGGTACATCAAGGCGTCCAA
This sequence comes from Massospora cicadina, assembly GCA_022478985.1. Lineage (NCBI taxonomy): Eukaryota > Fungi > Entomophthoromycota > Entomophthoromycetes > Entomophthorales > Entomophthoraceae > Massospora > Massospora cicadina. The sequence goes on from JAKSZP010010563.1 coordinate 107,701, forward strand.
CGCCATGGTCAACATCTCCAAGACAACAGTTGTACAGGTCGGCTCCCCCACCTTCCCCCCACTATTTGGTATTGAACCTGTGCGCGGTACCTTCCGTCACCTGGGCATTCACACCAACCAACAAGGAGTTGCGCTAAAAGACAATGAGGACTTGCTCCTCGCAGCAGAAAACTCCAGGATTGCCAGCTGGAACTGGCGGCACATCACCCCCAGTGTCGAGCTCTGATGGCCAATGTGTTCCTCCTCTCCAAAATCAGGTTCCTAGCGCACGTCTGCCCATTCACAGATGCCTTTTATACGCGGCTCAATGTACTCCTCTGCTGTTGGATCTAGGGCTCAAACCATCCACCAATGGCCCTCTCAACCATTGCCCGACCCTGCAATGAAGGGGGCCTAGGGCTTCTGGACACACAATCCTATGCCACCACAATCTTCCTGAAGTTCCTATGGCCGATTCTCTGCTGAGACGTGACCCCCATGCCCCAATGGGCACCCGCTCTCCGCCAGTCAGTGTCAGCAGCTCTGGGTCTTCCTAGAGCATCTCTGACCTCATTAGGGAGTGGCTCACAAACCACCCAGGCCATCGCCTGAAACCATCCTCATCCCCCTACTGGAACCAGGCTCTCCTTGCCCTAAAACGAGTAGGCGCGCGGATCCACCATGACTTCCAGTACAGAAGGGAAGGCGCTGGCCTCAGCCCCCGTCGCCATGCAATTTTGCACAATGGACAGGTTGTCACAACTCGCCTCAACCCCCAAGATCGTCCTCCCATCCATCCAAGACTCCTTGAGCTCCTCCCTCCGTGAGATTTGACCTTAAGGAATTGTGGAAGGACGTCTATCACCCCATCCTGTCAGCAAAGGTGTCCAACACCTTATGGAGGGTGCTCCACTGTTCATACAGGACAGGGGACCAGACTGGCCCTACCTTCCAGCACCAAAGCTGCCCCCGCTGTGTGGAGCCTATTGACTCCCACCTCCATCGTTTTTTCACCTGTTCAGGTGTCACCGCATTTTGGCCAAAGGCGCGCGCTCCTCCATGCTCAGCCCTGGTCTGGACACCCTGTGCAAGACCTCATGTTTGAGCAGATGTTGCCTGGTTGCCACCAACCCCTCTGTGTCCTCGCCTATGCCACAGCCATCTGGACCATCCATAACTCCTTCCTTTGTGCTGCCTTTGACCAGCAGGTGTGGACCCTTCCACATATGATCACCCACTTTCAGGTACACTTTGAGATGGCCCTGAAGGTCTGCACTATGTCACCAACCCTCCCCCGCTCAGTTGTCACTGCAGCACGGCTCTCATGCGCAAACCCCCTTCCTTTCTCGATGCCTCCTCCCTCCCCTTCCCTTGCCTCAGGCTCTTAGGAGCCCAGGCTAATTTAATAAACATCAATGAATCCTCCCCTTAGGTTGGGACCATCTAGTACTAAAAAAATAATCCACTAGACCCTGGATTTTATGGGGATGAATATTTTATAATACTTCCCCATTTATCACACCACCAAGAATGTAGTTAAAATCTAGGAAATTAACTAGGTCTTGATTAGTTAATTCTTGGAAAATCCTGTGTCCACCAAAATGGAAGCTCTGATCTTCCATGAGGGGAAGAAAAACTATTAAAAAGAACAAAATATCCAGAAAAATTTAACTAAGGAAAAATCTATTAAAAAATAAAAGATGTGAGGTCCTCATAGAGATAAATAATCTTCCCAAAAAACTTTTTTTTTGTAAATTATTATTATAATATACCACTCTTATCACATAGTGAATATAGCTGATTTAAATCTCATCTATGGTATAAGACAGCACTGTAAGCTTTGATAACTTCTTCAGATTCTTGGTTATATTTAATTATCTCATGGATCAGAAGAATATTTTTAATAAAAATTTTGAATGGTGTAGTTACAGGTCTGAAAGCAAAAGAATATATAGGAAGAACAGACAAAAAATATTATTCTTATATAGATTAACTTTCTAGGTTCCAATGAAAGATTTTCTGGCTGGTAGTCAGCTGGTCATTACTTTAATGGTCAAGAGATTGAGGCCACTTTCCAATTATAGCTCTTTTAGTTCTGAGGGGGTAACTAAAATTTGAAATGTGTACAAACAACTTACTGATTAAATTGGGGCCTGGGGATAGACTCTTGTTGACCCTCTAGTTCCAGCAAGGTCAAAGAATTTTCAGTACAAATGACCACCAACTCCATATCCTCAGTGCTATTTTTGCATCGCTATTGATAGGGGTCACTTATGGGGAGCCAATTGCTGCTAATTTTTAGGTCTCAGAATTAATCGGGTTGGAAAATCATAAAGAAGAGAAGAATTTATGTAATTGAGGTTTTCAGTTGGTTTAAGTTACAATCAAGCTCATTTTGGGTAAGTTGAGGGTCAAACAAAGATGTACCGCTTTATGGTGTCAGCAACAGGTAAGGCCTTGAAATTGCCACAGAATTTAGATAATTAGGTGTTGAGATTTCATTGAGCAGATTATGCATTTATCAAACAATGTGATATTGGCTATATAATCAATTTGACAATTGAGCTTGATTGATTTGTAGCTAATTTTGATAATTTTTAGATTTCCAAAATGTATTGGGATTGATCCCTGATAACTTTTGAATGCCTATAGAATTGTGGGCATATTTGCTGCAACTTTTGTAAAAATTGCTAATGAAACTCCAACTTAGTTACTAATTTACTTAATAAATTATAACTATGGCAATGACTTTTGAACTTTCAAAAACATCAGGCTTGTTTCTCAATAACTTTTTTATATCTAGAAATTGCAGGCTTGTTTACCACAACTTTTAGGCATTATATTGAAGTTCCTACTGAATAATATATTGTATGCTATAGATACAATGATCAGAAGTGATACAATAACTTTTTTCAACCATTCCTCAATGATTTTTGTAAACTTGGAAGTTAGGGGCAAAATTGTCTACTGTTTGAATTGCGATCTAGGTTTTTCCAGGGTTTGACCTGCTGGAAATTAAGAAGCAAATATTTACTTTCCAGCAAAGGATACCAATGTTAAATAAAGTTATTTTCTCTGTAGGAGTAAAATGTGGGCATTAAGGTTCCATTTTTAACATTTGAAGTTGGGCATTAGAGCTACAACTTGTCACTTATAAAAATCCCCATTTTTATCCTTTATAAATTATACTGACTTAGATAATTTATTTAATAGTTTTTGAATACCTCTGGAAGCTATATCTCTTAGTCTACTCATATATGAGGTGAAGTTTGCCAAGTGTTTCTTACCTGTTGTCACATTTATTGTAAAAACACCTTTTGGATCAGATTATCTTCCTGTCATCATACAGAAAAGCACCTAAGATAAAGAACCCTCCAGTAACCTGTTTAAGCACCCACTTTTTCACAATAGGGGGCCAATGGGTATACAAACTGACTCAATGAAAAGAACACATAGAACTTTTAGATTGATATCTGTTTTGGTTGACATGCTTTTAGAGGACTTTCTAAACTTTCTTATGAATTCCTGAATTTTATTAGGTCTGAAAACCATAAAATTAAGGTCAGCTGAATTGGGTTGAAGATGCTGAAAGATGTCAGTGTGAAGAAGAGGCAGTTGAGAGCTACTTAGGGAAAGGGCATAAAAAGGCTGCCAATTTTTAAAGCTAATGCCTTCTATATCTAAGAGAAATTTCTGGGTTGGTTTTGGTATTTTTATAACAGGCCTTGTAGGATTTAAAACAAGTACCTGTAAGAATGGTAGGTACATTCCATTTGGCTAAAGTAAGAAAGCCACAGAGACAAAACCCTAATAAATGAAAGAGAAGAGGGTAGTCAGGAGCATGGTGACTGTTACAAGAGGCCAACATACCCAGATCACACCTAAGGAGAGTCCTACAAGCAAAGATATTTACATAAATATAAAAGAGTGGTTGGTTAACTAATATAATAAGAGTCTTTGTAAAACCCCATTTCACTGTGAGATGATGTGGGATTCAATGATTGATCAATATGGAATTCAGTAACAAGTGTGGGATCTGCAAAGGAGGCCACAAATAATTTCTTAGATAGAGGAACTTACTTTTTAATAAAAGTATAAAATAATCACTTTTTATAATTTTTATGTTTTTTATTATAATAAGCGCGACAAAACCTAGAAAGGCCTCTTTAACAATACAAGCTTTTTCTATTTAAACTAGTTCAAATTTTGAAACCATCAATATTTGAGGTAAAAGAATGCAAAGCTCAGCTGTCTAAATTAGGGAATATAGGCTCTGACCTATAAGATTAAAGATGAAAATTTTTGAGGCAAAACTGACCCATGCGGTAATGATTGGATGAATTGTATCCAATCACCAGTGAGTAAAATCTTTTCACCTTGGTGGTGGTCAGACTCGACTGGTAATGATTGGGTAACTTGGTGATGGTCAGACTCAGATGGTAATGATTTGCTAATTGTTACCCTATCATCTTTGAGTAAAATCTTTGCACCTCGGTGGTGGTTAGACTTGGATGATAATGATTGGTTATCTTGCATCCAATAATCGTTGGGTAAAATCTTCTTGCCTTACAAAGGTTCCAATCCATGCGATATTATACTCCTCATATTTGACTGAGGAGTTGGAGTATTTCTATAATTAATACTTATCATTTTAAGTCGATTTTTATGATAAATCATATTTTTCCAATTGTTGGGATTCCACCAAGAATCCACTAGGGTCTTTTCACTGTAGGTACTCATATCGCTGAAATCCCCATTATTCTTTAATTATTGGGCAGGAGATGGGCCAATCATAATGGCAGATTCAGGAGCCCTAATACTTCCAACATTCTTTTTCCTAAGTCAAGAAAGAGAATGTCCAACAACAAGGCCATGGAGAGAACTACACAAGAGTTGGGCCTATAACCTTCTGGCGGAAGCAAAGAAGCAACAATAAAGAGAAAGTTGCTAATTTAAGAATGAGGCTAACAGTTGCCAAGGAGCCTAAGGTGTGCTTATTGGAGTTGGGAGTTGTTGAAATCTAGACTTGCATGTGCTTCAATTATGATTGGTCTAGAATTTATATAAGTGGAGATTGGGTCTGCATACAAATGAAAAGTATAGGATGACCTAGAATGTTTAACTCCCCCTCTAGGAGGTCTGCAGTATTGACCAACCAAACCTCATGTAAACACATTAAGGTTCACAACAGTTAATTATATAGGAGTAAGTTGATAAACAAGGTTTTTTCCAAAATAACTTAGAGTGATTTAGAGTTTGGGTCCCATTTCTCAATTTTCAGTTCATAGCTCATACTAACCAATGGGATTAATTTCCTCTCTTTTTAGCAATAGGTGGATGAAACTATTTTTTCTCTCATGGTGTGCAATATCTTGAATAGGACCAATCTCAATTCTGATATTGAAGGTATTTGTGTTTAGAATGATAGTCATAAGTTTTAAAAGTAGATCAAGTTTTGTATAGATAGTAATATTTTTAACTTATCTTTTCACACCATATATTTTAAAATGAAGTTTTAGTTGCTATATTTAAAGAATCATTTATAGACCTTTTAGTACTAACCTGGGCATGCTTAGCCATCACCATCATTTTTCTGAGATTTATTTTTTTGTACAGTTTTCTCTCTTGTTGCAATCACTTTTGCAACTTATTCAATTCAAGTCCAAATCTAGTTTGATAATCTCACAGAGGAAATTAGTCTACGCCCATGTCAGGGAGCAGTTGGGCAAGTAAGGTAAGAGGCACAGGTGGTCGGCTTATGACCTCAAACGTTCAAAAACGCCCCAGAGAAACTGGCAGATTAGACAATATATAAAAAACTGGTGGTTACTATTTCCCCAGAAATCTTCGCTTGACAGGCGCGATGTAACCAGTTATAACATACCGTACTCTCAACCAGTCTTGTTGGTGGAATACAGAGTCTGGGTGTTCCTGGGTATCCACCAAACAGCCCTCTGGGAAAAATTTTGTGGGGATGTGCACACTTTTTTCCTGACCGCAGTATATGTCGCACCTCATTCCATGTCACATGGTTGGCTGGATCTCAGTTTTGAAAACAAGGAGCCAGCAGATGAAGCTGCTGTGGTGCACGTAGTTATCAACCTCCCCAAAGGGCAATGGGTCATCAAAACTAAGCGCACAAGATGGACAAAATCCAACCAAATTTTTCTCACGTTCAACTTTTTGCCCACTACAGTCAAGCGTGCCATTCTGGAGCAGCACCTGAAAGAGGGTCTCACCATATATGGCGAAATACAATCCTTTGAGATGCAACGCTTCACGCTGATGCACACCTGTGCACTGGCAAAGCCATTTCAGTTCTGACTCCAACTGAGGAGATTGCGAAGGACCTAACCCAGATCACGCACTCCACTTATATTAATATCAAAGGGCATACCACCCACCCTTTCCAGGTAACCGTAGACAGCGCACCCCCTATATGCACCCACTGTGATGCATTTGGCCATAAGGCACACGCATGCCCCACCAAGGAGGGCATTACTTTCCAAGAGCACCCCTCAGCGGCCATGGCCAGCGGGGAGGCTCACTATGAACCAACCACCAATATCAAAGAGGCTTTCCTGTGGGAAGCACAAGGCTGCTACCTACTAGTAAAACCTGTATCCCCCCAAGAGCGAAAAAGCCAAACAGGCCCGCAGGGCTGCAACCAAGGAAGCAGCCAAAGTCGCCTTCGCAATCCCACACTCCCAACGCCAGGAGGACATTGAAACCTTCGCGGCAAAAAGCAACTTGGGAATCCATCAACCAATCAGATTGGGAGGCCCAAGCCAATTGGGCCACCCAATCTGAGGATCCAATAGGCAACTTGATCTCACCAGACCTTTGCAACCAAGCCCCAATTGAAACTGACTTGGTCTCCAACCTAACTGAAAAAAATTTATTTGACCTGAATGTTGGTGCACCGAACTCATCTGCACCACAAAAAATTTGGTCAACAACGGGGAAACAAAAAGCTAAGGCAAAAGCCAACGCGAACCTGTCTGCTAAATTTAACAAAACTACTGATAGTGTTGCTGCAAACACCCACACCGCTGTGAAGGCCCATGGGATACAGAGGAGGCTGGTGGGCCTGGTGCCCACCCCCTCACACCTAAGGTGTGATGGGGGAAGCCTTCACTTTAGGGACATTGAATATCGCTGGACTCAAGGCCTCGCCGTCCCAGGCTAGGAAACTGAGTTTTTTGCAAAAAAATTTACCCATGGACATCCTGGCCATCCAGGAATCCCACTGTCAGTGAGGTTCTGAGGATACTTGAAAACCATGCTCCTCCCTTCCCTATCCTTCTGGTCTGAGCACTGTGGGGTGCTTGTTTGGAAAAACAATTTTTTTAAATTTTATTATCTGAATCCTTCCTCAGTGGCTGTGTCCTCGTTGTTACATTTTTGTGGGCTGACGTGGCACATGCTATCATCAACATTTATGCCCCGACCTGTGCATGAGAGCGTCAGGAATTTTTCTCATTGGTCAAATCCCTTCTGCTACCCCCTGACCCTTTTGTAGTTGGCGACATGAACTGTTGCTAAACACACCCACAGACTGTTGGCCTTCCTCATCCCACACCCCCCAGGATCACATAGAACTTTGTGTTCTAAAGGCCACGTTTGGGTTATTAGACGCGCTGCCGCGGAAAGCTCCGCTGCTTGAGAACATGACGCGCCCCCACGTCCACAATGGCCAACTAAGGTCCATGACCTGCATCAACCTTATCCTCACGCTGGCGAAATATCGATCTCATATTTCCCACTTCCATACATCAAAAATCAATTTCTTCAACCACCGGCTGGTCTTGATAAACTATAACTTACCTGTCACAGTGGCTAGGGCTCCGCATTGGTGCAAACTCCGCCCACCTGAAATTGTGCCACCAGGATTTTCCACTTGGATGGAATCAGCGACTTTGGAAAAAGAGTTTATTACACCATTTTGCGCGGACCCAATTTCCACATGGTCAGCCTTCAAAGAGGACACCATCCACCATGCTCGCCACCTCTCCTCCCAATGCTCACGAGCTACATTGGCCATCATCTCGCGCGCTCTGGCAGAGTTGACACACCTGGCGTTCAACATCTCAGCCACAGGCTACAGCCCTGCTTGGGGCCAGAAGTGGCAGAAGCAGCCCCTCATTTCAATGCACTTACAAGCAACACAAACATTGGGTTTGTATTCAGTACAGGGCCAAACACATTACAGAGGGCGGCATGTGCACCACATATTTTTTAAAAAAAATTTGCACCGCGCCAGAGCGTGGCCTGCACACAGGTGTGGAGATCAGATGATTCTGTCACGGATACGCTGGACAAAGTGGCGATTGAAATAAAAAATTATTACTCTGAGTTGTCCCAATCTAAACCAATTCAGCCATCTGAAATGGCGAAATTTCTCAATTGTACTCACATCTGCATCGTTTCCTGATACCTGGAATTAATGAATTTGATTACTCCAAATGAACTCTAGTCCACCATCCGCGGTGCAATAAATCGGAAATGCCCAGGCCCTGATGGCATTCCATATGAGCTCTATAAGAAGTACTTCAAATATCTATCCCCACTGCTGCTAGCCTCCCTTAACCAGAGCCTTCTAGATACGCGCCTTCTACCAGGAGGGCAAGAGGCCTTCACCATCACACTCTTCAAGAAAGGGGATAAGCTAGACCTAGCCAAATGGCGCCCCATTTCTTTAACTAACACGGATACAAAAATTTTAACTAAAATCATGTCTAACCGTTTAGGAATTGTAGCATCTGCCACCATCTCCCCAGAACAATTTGGTTTCATACCCAGAAAATCGATTTGGGACAACGTGCACTCTGTGGCTAAGGCATGATAGTCCACGGCCTCTGGGGCACTTGTATTCTTGGACCAACAGAAGGCCTATGATAGAGTAAACTGGGAATACCTCAGGCCCTGCCTCCACCAATTCTGCTTGCCCCCTCGCTTCATCTACTGGGTAATGCTGCTTATGGAATCTGAAACAATGGCAATGCGTGGCCCTGGCTTCCTCACGGAAGTAGTCCGCCCTCAAAGGGCCTACGCCAAGGGGACCCCCTTAGCCCACTCTTATATAACTTCAGCCTTGACCCACTACTTTGGAACGTGAATGCCCGCCTCACTGGGGTCCATGCACCAGACTAAGCCCCAGTCAAGAAGATGGCATTTGCAGATGATTGTGTGGTCAGGGTGTCTAACAATCAAGACGCACGCGCGCTTGAAGCTCTCATCCAGGAGTATTCCCAGGTAAGTAATGCTACACTGAATGCTTCCAAAACTGAAATTATCCTCCTTGGACAATATCAAACCTGCTGGGCCCCTGCGACCAGTGCCCAGCCCAGCCCATCTGCTCGCACATGTGCTCGCCTTCCCTGCTCACCCCACACCGCCCCAGTGGTGCTCCCCTTCATGCCACGCCCTACCATAGGGCCAGTCCGCCATCTGGGTGTGTGGGTGGAGGCAGGCAGGTATGCCTCAAAAGTAATGGAAATTCATATTCTAGACAACGTGATGAAGCGCATCGCCTCCCTCAGAGCTCACCCTACTTCCCTTACCGGCAGGGTTGTTTTAGCCAACTCTATGCTCCTCTCCAAAGTCTGGTTTGGAGCCCACGCGATTGCCTTCTCCCCGGGTTTTTTTCAAATCTATGTATGCCCTTCTACAAGGGTGGCTATGGTCAGGCCGCCCACCAGTGCGGCTTGAGGTCATGTTTGGCCCTCGTCATCATGGTGGCGTGGACCTGCTCGACCTTAAAGCCCATGCTGCCAAGATCCTGGGCACCTGGATTGCAGCCATCACCGCCCCTACGCTCCCCTCCCAACACTGGTCCCACGTGGCCCGCTCTAACTTCTCTATGCCCTGGGCCTTAACAATCCATCGCACCCTCACTCCTTGATGAAAAATCTGACTTCTCGCCCATCGGCCACAGGTCCTCACAGTACTAAAACCCACTACAAACGAATCCTCCTCTCCATGCGGAGTGCAGAGTGGAGAATCTGTATTAATGGACACACAGCCCAGTGAGGCAGCCCCTCTCCTTGGTTCACACAGGAGTTACAGGGGTTACCCATTCAAGATGGCTTGATCCCCACATGGCCCCATGTCATATTCAGGATGGACTACCTGGACATGATGGACATCCCTTATTCCCTTGAGACCCAGAAGACTATTTGGTAATACGTACACCACCCTCTGTTGCAGCCTCAAATCCGTTCCCATGTGTGGCGCTTCCTGAGGCAGGTGTACCATATGGCTGAGCGCTCTAATGCTTTACACTCATCCTGCGTCGTGTGCGGCCAGTATGGAACGCTGTTCCACCGCCTGGAGAAGTGCCCTACCTCTAAAGTGATATGGCACGAAGTTCAACGTCTGCTGGGCCAGGATCAAACGCATCCCTTCAGTCTGTCAAGAGATATGATTGCTTCATCAATGGCCTCCCCCTCCCCACCCTCCCTCCATGCTCTGGTGGTTGCAATCGCCATGTGGACCATCCACACGATTGACTTAGATGCCATCGCAGGCTCCACCCCCACCCTCCCAGAAGCTGTCCACAGATTCTGGTCTCATTTGGTGGATCACTTTTCAAGCGTGGATGTTTGGATATCTCCCACCACATCACCGACAGCTGGTCTCCTCCTGGTTCCCAGTCTGGTTCATCAAATCAGACCCCTTCCTCCACACGTGCTCAATAGTGGCTACGTCCCCTACACACGTTCCCCCTTCCCATAAGTGGCTTTCCCGCTGGCAACAAGTGATAGCATCGCTTCTCTGGGGTGCCTCCCCTGGTAAAAAGTTTTGTCTCGTCTGAGTCATATTCAGAAGTGTCCGTCCCATGGTCAGCCTTCCCCGCAATAAATTTATGAAATAAAATTCATTATTTCTGGGTATTGGAAAATGGTGCGGATATGAGCTTGGTTGAGAAATTCCGCCATTTTGGCTGGCTGAATTGGTTCAGCTCAGTATAACTCAGAGTAAAGTCTCTGCGTTTTTGATAGCCACTTTGGCCAGTGTGTCCACAATAGAATTATCTGATCTTCGCACCTGTGTGCAGGCCATGCTCTGTCATGGTGCAAAAAATTTTTTGAAGAAGTATGCGGTGCACTTGTCACTTTTAGTGATGCGTGTGGCCCTGTATTGGACACAAACCCGATGTTTGTGTTGTCTTTGCTAATAAATCTTTTTAAATTTTTAACTTTTTAAATTTATTAAATTTATTGTGGGGAAGGCCAACCATGGGACGGACACTTCCGAATATGACTCAGATGAGACAAAACTCAGTACCAGGTGAGGCACCCCAGAGAAGCGATGCTATCTCTTGTTGCCAGCGGGAACGCCACTTATGGGAAGGGGGAGGGAACGTGTGTAGGGGGCGTAGCCAATATTGAGCACGTGTGGAGGAAGGGGTCCAATTTGATGAACCAGACTGGGAACCAGGAGGAGACCAGCTGCCGGCGACGTGGTGGGAGATATCCAAACATCCACGCTTGAAAGTGATCCACCAAATGAGACCGGAATCTGTGGACAGCTTCAGGGAGGGTGGGTATGGATCCGGCGATGGCATCCAAGACAATCGTGTGGATAGTCCACATGGCGATTGCAACCACCAGAGCACGAAGGGAGGGTGGGAGGGGGAGGCCATTAATGAAGCAAACATATCTCTTGACAGACTGAAGGGATGTGTTTGATCCTGGTCTAGCAGACGTTGGACTTCGCGCCATATTACTTTAGAGGTGGGGCACTTCTCCAGGCGGTGAAACAGCGTTCCATAATGGCCACACACGACACAGGATGAGTGTAAAGCATTAGAGCGCTCAGCTGTACAATACACCCGCCTCAGGCAGCGCCACACATGGGAACGGACTTGAGGCTGCAACAGAGGATGGTGTGCGTATTTCCAGATAGTCTTTTGGGTCTCAGTGGAATTAGGGATGTCCATCATGTCCAGGTAGTCCACCCTGAATAGGACTTGGGGTCGAATGGGGATCACGCCATCATGGATGGGTAGCCCCTGTACCTCTTGTGTGAACTGAGGAGAGGGGCGGCCTCTTCAGGTTGTATGTCCACTAATACAAATTCTCCACTCTGCGCTTCGCATGGAGAGTAGGATTCGTTTGTAGTGGGTTTTGGTCCCGCGAGGACCTGTGGCCAATGTGTGTGATGCGAGGTATTTCATCAGGGAGTGGGGGTTTGATGGATTGTTGAGGCCCAAGGCCCGGGAGAAGTTGGAGCGGGCCACGCGGGACCAGTGTTAGGATGGGAGTGTGGGAGCGGTGACGGCCGCAATCCAGGTGCCTAGGATCTTGGCGGCATGGGCTTTGAAGTCAAGTAGGCCCATGCCACCATGATGATGAGGGCCAAACATGACCTCTAGCCGTACTGGTGGAGGGCGGCCTGACCAAAGCCATCCTTGTAGCAAAGCATACAGGGATTTGAAGAAGCTTGGGGAGAAGGGGATGGCGTGGGCTCCAAACCAGACTTTGGATAGGAGCATAGAGTTGGCAAGAACAACCCTGCCAGTGAGGGTAGTAGGGTGGGCTCTGAGAGAGGCGATTCGCTTCGTCACATTGTCCAGTATATGGCCCTCCATTACTGCTGACGCGTATCCTCCTGCCTCCAACCACACGCCCAGATGGCGTACCGGTCCTATGGTAGGTCGCGGCACAAAGGGGAGCACCAGTGGAGCGTTGTGTTTTGAGTTAGTAAGGCGTGGACTTGGGCGAGCAGCTGGGCTGGGTTGGGAACTACTTGCTGGGGCCCAGCAGTTCTGAAACCAACCAAGGAGGATGATTTCGGTTTTGGAGGCGTTCAGTGCCGTGTTGCTTACCCAGGAATATTCCTGGATGAGGTCTTCAAGCGCGCGTGCATCTTTATTATTAGACACCCCCACCACGCAATCATCTGCAAATGCCATCATCTTGACTGGGGTTTGGCCTGGCACATGGACCCCAGTGAGTTGGGCATTCACTTTTCGCAGTAGTGGGTCAAGGCTGAAGTTGTATAAGAGTGGGCTCAGGGGGTCCCCTTGTCGCAGGCCCCTTTGAGGATGGACTACTTCCATTAGGAAACCTGGGCCACGCACTGCCATTGTTGCAGATTCCGTGAGCAGCATCACCCAGATAATGAAGCGGGGAGGTAGGCGGAATTGTTGTAGGCAGGCCGAAAGTATTTCCAGTTTACTCTATCATAGGCCTTTTGTTGGTCCAAGAATACAAGTGCCCCAGAGGCTGTGGACTGACACACATTAGCCACAGAGTGCACGTTATCCCAAATTGACCTTCTGGGGATGAAACTTAATTGTTCTGGAGAGATGGTGGCAGATGCTACAGTCCCTAAACGGTTAGCCATAATTTTTGTTAAAATTTTGGTGTCTGTGTTTGTTAGAGAAATGGGGCACCAGTTAGCTAAGTCTAGCCTATCCCCTTTCTTGAAGAGTGTGACTGTAAAAGCCTCATGTCCTCCTGGTAGGAGGCGCATTTCCAACAGGCTTTGGTTGAGTGAGGCTAGCAGCAATGGGGATATGTATTTAAAATATTTTTTGTAGAACTCATATGGAATGCCATCTGGGCCTGGGCATTTTCAGTTTGGCGCACCGCAAATGGTAGTCCATAATTCGTTTGGAGTAATTAAATTCATTATTTCTGGGTATTGGAAAATGGTGCGGATATGAGCTCTGTCGAGAAATTCTGCCATTTCGGCTGGCTGAATTGGTTCAGCTCGGTATAACTCGGAGTAATATCTTTGCATTTTGATTGCCACTTCAGCCAGTGTGTCCATGATAGAATTATCCAATCTTCGCACCTGTGTGCAGGCCACACTCTGGCGTGGTGCAAAAAATTTTTTGAAGAAGTATGCGGTGCACTTGTCGCCTTTAGTGATGCATGTGGCCCTGTATTGGACACAAACTCGATGTTTGTGTTGCCTTTCAAGTGCGTTGAGGTGGGCTGCTGCCTCCGCCCACTTCTAGCCCCATGCAGGGCTATATCCTGAGGCTGGAATGTTGGACTCCAAGTGGGCCAATTCCGCCAGCGCATGCAATATAACTGCCGATGTGGCTCGTGAGCATCTGGATGAGAGATGGCAATAGTGGTGGATGGTGTCTTTTTTGAAAGTTGCCCATGTGGAAATGGGGTCCGCGAAAACGGTGCAACAAACGATTTTGCCAAAGTTGCCTCTTCCACCCACATGGAAAATCCTGGTGATGCAAGCTCTGGGGGGCGGATTTTGCACCAATGTGGGGCCTTTGCAACTGTGACGGGTAAGTGGTATGTTATCGAGACCAGTCAGTGGTCAGAGAATTCCATTTTTGTTGTTTTGAAGTGGGAAATGTGGGGTTGGAATTTCGCCGGCGCTAGAATAAGGTCAATGCGGGTCATGGACCTTAATTGGCCATTGTGGATGTGGGGACGCGTCATGTTTTTGAGCAGTGGGGCATGTCGCGGCAGTGCATCTATTAACCCAAGGGTGGCTTTTAGAACGCGTAGTTCTACGTGACCCTGTGGGGCGTGGGGTGAGGGCGGCCACCAGTCCATTGGTGAGGTTAGCCAACAGTTCATGTCACCAATTAGGAAAGAATTGGGGGTAGCGGGAGGGATTTGACTGATGAGAAAAATTCCCAACGCTCTTGTGCACCGTTTGGGGCATAAATGTTGACAATTGTGTGTGCAACATCGGCCCATGAGAAGGTGACAATGAGCACTCGGTTATTTAGGAATGTTTCTGAAGATGTAAATTTGAAAAAATTGTTTTTCCGAATTAGCACCCCACAGTGCTTCAACCAAAAGGATAGGGATGGTAGGAGCATTGTTTTCCAAGCATCCTCGGAACCTCATGGACAGTGGCTTTCCTGGATGGCCAGGATATCCACGGGTAAATTATTTTGTAAAGAAACTCAGTTTCCTAGTCCGGGACGGGGAGGCCTTGAGTCCAGCGATATTCAGCATCCCTAGAGTGAAGGTTTCCCCCATCGCACCTTAGGTGCGAGGGGGTGGGCCCCCTGGCCCACCAGCCTCTTCCATTCCCCACGGGCTTTCACAGCAGCGCGGGTATTAGCAGCAATGCTATTGGGGTTTTTGTTAATTTTTGTAGAAAGAGTCGCATTGGCTTTGGCCTTTGCTTTTTGTTTTCCCGACGTCGGACGAATTTTTTACGGTGCGGATAAGTTTGGTGCACCGTCAAGTGGGGCAAAAAAATTTTTTGGTTGGGATAGGTCCCAAGTCAGTTTCAACTGGGGCTTGGGTGCAGCGATTGGGTGAGATCAAATCTCCCATCAGATCCTCAGATTGAGTGGCCCATTTGGCTTGGGCCTCCCAATCTGATTGGGTGATGGATTCCTGAGTTGCTTCCGCTGCAAAGGTCTCCATGTCCTCCTGGCGTTGTGAGTGTGGGATGGTGGTGGTGACCTTGGCCGCTTCCTTGGCTGCAGTCCTTTGGGCCTGCTTGGCCTTCTTCCGCTCCTGCGGGGAGATGGGCTTTACCAATAGGTAGCAGCCTTGTGCTCCCCACGGGAAAGCCTCTTTGGTGCTTGCGGTTGGTTCATAGTGCGCCTCTCCGCTGGCCATGGCCACCAAGGGGTGCTCTTGGAATGTAACGCCCTCTTTAATGGGGCATGCGTGTGCCTTATGGCCAAACGCGTCACAGTGGGTGCAAATGGGGGGCGCGCTGTCCACAGTTACCCAGAATGGGTGGGTGGTGTGCCCTGCGATGTCAATAAAGGTGGAGTGCGGGATCTGGGTTAGGTCCTTCGTGATCTCCTCAGTTGGGGTCAGAACTGCGATGGCTTTGCCGGTGCACAGGTGTGGCATCAGCGTGAAACGTTGCATTTTGAAAGATTGTATTTCGCCATATATGGCGAGACCATCTTTCAGGTGTTGCTCCAAAATGTCACATTTTACCATAGTAGGCAAAAAGTCAAACGTGAGGAAAATTTGGTTTGATTTTGTCCATCTGGTGCGTTTAGTTTTGATGACCCATTGCCCTTTGGGGAGGTTGACCACTACGCGCACTGCTGCAGCCTCGTCTGCTGCTATTTTTCTTTCAAAACCTAGGTCCAGCCAACCGCGCAACATGGAGTGAGGTGCAACATACACTGCAGTCAGGAAAATTTTGTGTACATCTTCACAAAATCTTTCCCATAGGGCCGTTTTTTGGATGTCCAGATACACATGGACTCCGAATTCCACCGACAAAAGTGGCTGGGAATGTGGCATATTGATGTACTGGTTGCATCGTGCTTGCCACGCGAGTATCTCCGGGGAAATTGTGACCGCCAGTTTTTTTAGATTTTTTTCTATTCCGCTGGATTCTCTGGGGCGTTTTCAAACGTTAGAGGCCGCGGGCCTTCCGCCTGCTCCTCTTGCCTTGCTTGCCCAACTGCTCCCAGACACGGGCGCAGACTAATCCCCTCTATGAGATTATCAAACTAGATTTAGTCTTGAATTGAATGGGTTGCAAAAGTGTTTGCAACGAGAAAGAAAAGTTTACTAATAAATCTTTTTAAGAAGCTCAGTTTTCAATGTTATCCGCCTCCATTGACCATTTAACCACTAAGTATGGAGTGACTAAAATAAGCAAGAAAAAATGCTTGCTACAATTTCTAAAATAATAAATGTTTTATCAAATTACCACTTTACTCAATGGGTCCAAAACGTACAGGATGATCTTAACAATTTACATCAACAGGTTGACCGAATTTCTACTCAAGTCCATATCCCTGAGTCTGAACCCTCTAAAGCTGATCCAGTCCTGGTATCAGGCGTTCATATTAAGCAATGAACCCATCTCTTTAGAGCCTAATTTTAAAGATAAGTATGAGCCAGGTGAAGGTAGTAAACACTATTTTTTATTTGTACATGAGTGAGCGATGGATGGAGCTACTGATCAAAAAACGTTTTACATATTACTTCTTGTTTAAGTCAATCTTCTTAAGAAATTATGGTCCCTCGCCTTAAGGTTTTTCAGTTGTGTGTTCAAGTGAAAATTGCTCTTATTAAGTAATTTGGAAGTGAACAAATCCTGTCTAATAAATATTAAGCCTTCATTAGCATCCAAGTTAAGCAAGAAGAATCAAAAAAAATGCTAAGCGAATTTATCATTATTAAGTTCAACTAGATATGCTCGCTGGTGCTAATTCTAGTGTAATAAAATTGGATGGTACCATTAGGATCTGCATTATTGTTTATACAGGTCAAACCCACTGAGCAACAGACAGATGATGTGGAGATTGTCAGTCTTTCAGACACACTTGAAAATATACTAAAATAGGAGCAATTGCCCCAATAGACTCTTTTATTTATTTTAATAGATACAGCAATCTTTTGCTGTCCCGCTCTTTCTCTACTATTTACAACCTTCTTCTCTCAATTGCCCATCTCGCTTAATACAGAAGCTTCAGGCGATACTGCTCTCATAGCTTGGGCTATTCTACTCCGCCAATTCTCCTCAAATTTGGCTTGTTGTTCTCTAATCCTCTATCACCCTAATTTTAGGCGACTTACTTCATATTTGTCAAATTTTGCCATCACCTTATCGCCTTATTGCCTTATTTAGATGCAATCTAATATTACCCCATCATATCCCAATATTGCCTCATCTTGAGGCACTCAAAATAATCATAACTGATATAATGTTTGGTGTATTCTTTCCAATCCGCCCTAGCTGTCCCATAATTATCATCTAGTCATATTGGAATTGTGACATTACCCCCTCCTTAACTGGACGATAAGGCTCTTATTGCTTATATGCCCAGAGGAACTTTGCATGCACTCAGTTGATGATTTGACCACTAACGGGGTCCTTGATAGTATATGTGTTGACCCAAGTTTTCTCTATAACTTCAAATGGACCTATCCAAGTGCTGGCCAGCTTGTGAATCCGCCTGAACCCATATTAGTCATGGAAGGGAACCATATCGCCTTCCTTGAATTTCACCAACCTGCTACAACATACCTGATTAGCAGCCTGATTCCTGATCTTCTTGGCTAAGCTGAAGGAATAGGCTTTAGTTTGCAATTTGATCAGAGTGTTCACAAGGTTAGTCAAATAGCGTTGGGGTTCCATTCTGCCAGTGTTTTCTACACATGAATAAAGTAATGCTGGAAGGGCTGGGTTTTGGCTGTATAATAGTTGGAAGGGACTCTTCCCCATGGTGGAATGGTAACTAATGTTATAGGCGAACATGACAGTAGAAAGGAGAGAACTCCAATCGGAAGGTCAATCTGTTACTAATTTTTGTAGTATGTTCACCAGAGTCCCATTCACCTGTTCAACCATTCCATTAGATTCAGGGTAGTACGGGGTCATCAGAACCCGCAGATTCCCATAATCTCATTCAGCTTGGGGAGGATGTGCAAGGTGAAGTTGGTTCCATTATCAGTGAGAATCAATGTAGGCATTTGTGTCACTGAGTAATTCATTCCATCACGAACTTAGCCACTTTAACTGCCCCCAAATCTCATATTACTCTTGCTTTGACCCACTGGGTCAAATGGTTGATAGCCACAAGAATGTACTTACACCGGTTAGCTCCTGTTGGCAAGGGACCAACAACATCAAGAGAGACTGTGTGCCAAGCAAAATGTGGTTTCACTACCCAGTATGAAGTCCTGCAGCAGAATGGCTTCTCCACTTGGCACTGATGGCAACAGGAAATAGTTTTGAGCACATAGAAGCTCATGCTTTCTCAATAGTACTGAGGGCGCAATGACTCCATTGGCTTGCGCACCCCACCATGTCTGACTGCCCTGTGGGTTCTCATAATGATTTTCAGTCGTTCTGAAGATCATGGAAAATTCACCGTAGAATTGACAATCCGCTTGTACAGTTCCCCATTACATTGGAAGGTATTCGTTTGCATCTTGTTTAACAATTTGATCATTTGGGGCAGCTCATCATCATATTTTCTTCTGAGCATCTTATTGTACATTATGTTGCTGAGGTCCGCCATCACCACAATAGTCAGCAATCAAGATAAACAGTCAGCGTTCTGATGCTTTATTCCTGGCCAATGGAGAATCTCAAAGTCATAAGCCTGCAACTTAAGAGCTCATTGAGCCAAACAGCCTTTGGGTTCTTTGAGGCTCTGCAGCCAGCGTGATGACGCGTTATCTGTAACTACTTTAAACTTTACCCCATGCAGATAGACTATGAATTGCTTACATGTGTAAATCACTGCCAAGCACTCCCACTTGGTCACAGTATAATTATGCTCGTGATAGTTCAGACTTCAACTACAGTATGCTACAGGATGTTCCTCTCCCTCGTCACCTTTCTGAGAAAGTATTGCCCCAACACCAGAAAGGGATGCATCCATCTGAATAATAAAGTCCCAATCAAAGCTCGGATATGTATCACTGGTGCGCTGATCAACGCTGTATGAATGTATCAAAAGCAAATTTACAACGTTCCATCCATTCAAACACAGCGTCCTTTTTTAACAACTCGTTTAGTGGCCCCCCAATACAGCTAAAATTAGGGATAAAGCGCCAATAGTAACTTACCATTCCCAAAAATACCTGTATGTCGCATTTACTATTGGGAGTAGTCATTTTGCTGATGGCCTCCACCTTAGCTGGCTGTGATTTCAGCCTATAGAGTCTACCACGAACCCCAGGTATTCCAGCTGATCTTTGAAGAAGTTACATTTTGAAGGTTTAATTTTAATGTTTGCCTCAGCCAGCCAGCAGAATACTGCTTCTAGGTGGTCAAGATGCTCTGAAAAGGTTTGAGAGAAACTGTTAATATCCTTGAGGTATACAAGGATGCATGACAGTTTCAGATCACCAAGAATAGTATCCATGGCTCGCTGAAACGTAGTTGGGGCATCGCACAGCCCTTGAGGCATCCGCATAGGTTGAAAAAGGCCTTTGGAGGTTATTACAGCACATTTTTCCTATTCTGCCATGGGTAACTCGATTTGCCAGTAACCTGATATCAAGTCCATCGCAGAAAAGTAATGGGCTTCCCTAACTGATATAAAGCATCATCAATCCTTGGCAAAGGGTATGAGTCCATTTTTGTAATACAGTTAAGCTTCCAGTAGTCTATTAGTACCCGGTTGGTGCCGTCCTTCTTTTTTTCAATTAGAACAGGAGAAGACCATGGGCTTTTGGACAGTTTGAGCATCCCTTGCTCTAGCAACTTGTCAATTTTGTTAGTGACAACGTCTTTCACTGCTCTGGATAAGTGGATTGGGTGAGACTTTATAGGAGGATGATCTCTGGTGTCTACTCGATGTACCACCCCCCAAGAACACCCTAAGTCATGATTGTCAACAGTGAAAATCCCCTTGTACTTCTGAAATAAAGCTATTGCTTGGTTTTTTTGCTCTTCTGACAGTCCTATTAAATTACTCCATGGTACTACTGTTAGTATGCCGTTCAGTGCCTTGATTAGTAGACCAAATTCATCCAATGACCCGAAATCATGAACCTGAAGGACTTTGTCTATTGGAATTAAATGTAAATATGCTACAATTTGGTGTCAGCAGATTTGCATTGGTTCATTCTAGAGGTTTGCTAATAAAACCTTAATCTCTTCATGTCCTGGAAGTATAATCTCTGGAGCCACATGTGGCTCAAACTGCGTTTGATGATAGAGCCCAATGACTTTTACATATAGCCCAATAGGCACTTCCACAATAACTTGGTGTTTACTAGGACTTGATGTCCAGAAGGAATATATATGGGCCCTGCAGCTCAAATAGGTACCCCTTGAAATTCATATATCTGCTGGGGAAGGGGCCGAGTCTTGCGTTTTAGTTGGTGATAGCAAACTGGCATCACCCCATCACTATAGGCAAGGTTGATATGGCTCATATGCACCAGATACTTTGGTACTCCGCTAGTGGTAAAGTAATTTGGGATCCGCTGACCCAGAATGGCGAGGGTCTCCTCTACCATATTAATGACAGTCCCAATACGGTGCAAGAAAGTAGTTCCAATTTACAGGTCATAGTTTTCATTTGGCAGCGCAATTGCTGGAGCTACAATGACAATAGACTCAAAACGCAGATGTAGCGCACTGTAAGCCCCCTCAGAGACAGTGCTTACTGATCCAGCAGTTCCATACACCATTTGATGGTCCACATCAGTTTTTAACGTCAACTTTGTCATTAATTTAGTGGAAACTATGTTGTTTGGAGCAACAGTATCTATTATAGCGCGAACTCTATCTTTTGCTACAAAAATATTACAGTATGTACACTCAGAATAAGAAGAATATTGACTTTTTAATATGTGAACATTTACAGGCTCTCTTTTTCAAGAAAACTCATTACCCCTCACTGACTTGGGCTATTCTTTGACAATGGCATCTACCAGAAGGGTGATGTTTACTCCTTTCAGAGTTGGCACAGACGGCAGAATCAAGTTTGTCCAAGGATGCTTGATCAAGAATTTGACAGGCATATGTCTTTGATTCTTCTGGGGACTCTTCTTCTGCCGCCGCTTTGGCTTGAGCTCGTGTCACTATGTTTACTCCTCCAACTGGCCTCTGATATAAAAGTCCGTCATTGTGCTGAGGGATTTCCACAGGGTATACTACTATTGATTCAGGGATGTGTTGAGTTGGTATCGTGGAGGTAGAGGGTCCCATCTCTACTCTGCTCTATCTTTTCCCTGATAGTATTGATCTTAATGCACGTATTTCACAGGGAGGTTATGGAAGAATTTTGCCAAATGACCAGGGCGGCCGCATTCATAGCAGTTAACCCCATATGAGCCATGTCCTTGATTTTCATAAGAGGGTCCAGAGTGGAAAGTTTGGGGACATTCAGCATAACAAGGCCCAGGTCAGTAAGATGATTGTTGACATTCAGAATAGCTAGGACTGGGTTGATATCTGAATTGGTGACAGTTTTTGTGACTAGCCCATTGATAATATCGAACTGTTGAGTATAATATAGCTGAGGATGAG
The DNA here is from genome assembly GCA_022478985.1 of Massospora cicadina. Lineage (NCBI taxonomy): Eukaryota > Fungi > Entomophthoromycota > Entomophthoromycetes > Entomophthorales > Entomophthoraceae > Massospora > Massospora cicadina. The sequence continues at coordinate 129,598 of JAKSZP010010563.1, forward strand.
GCACAGAGTTATAGAAAGGCCGAGGATTACTAAATGGAGCTGGAGTTGGTTGAGAGTATTTTCCTGAATAAGAGGGTGCAGTAGCGGCAATAACCTTCTGTTCCATATTTGGCGGTGGAAAGTTAGGAGTATGCGACGCAAAAACTGTACAATCTTTAGCAGAGGTACATCATCATCCAGAAGCGGTGAAATGACATTGTGAAGCTCTTGATATAGCTTCACTGCAGAGGTCATGGCAATGCACACATCAGCTTCCGCTAAGTACCCTGCCTCAATCAGCATGTGGGCTTCCATTGTGAATCAATCAGTGAGCTCCAGGAGAGTCTCGTTTTGGTGGAATCCAATTGTTAAGAATTCTGCTTTCCACTGCAACATATTAGAGGTACCCCCAAACAGGTGGAGTACGGCATCCTTCACATCCTTATAGGTGACAGAGCTACTTGGGAGGTAACAGGTGACCTGATCTGCAGTCCCAATGTCCAAGGCAGATATTAACAACTTAGCATTCTATCTATCAAATGCACCTTCTGTTGCAAACTCAAACCATTTGAAGAACCCATGAATGTTCCCATTTCGATCAATTGATAGTAATTTTTTGATATTTACCTCCTAATCCCGTTCATGGGGTTTTGGCCCATACTGAAGAATGGGTTGAGATCCAAAATCAGCTTCCCAATGAGAAGCTGGATCAGCGGAAGTTGGGATGTTCACCACTTCAGGGGTAGCATGACCTTCTACCATGGGCGGTACCACCATTACTTGAGGGAAGTGACGTTCTGACTCATATTCATATTTAGTACTACCATCCTGGGTGTAGTAGCTCCGACTAGCATCATATTCTTCCTCATATGATGCACCCTCTTGATGGTCATCCTTGTCCCAGCGAGAAGACTGAGAGGTATTGATCAATCTTTGCTCTGCGCACTGCAGCAGTTCAGTGGTATCATTCAATTGGTTGATGATCTCTTTGTTTTGTTGTCCCAAGATTTGCGTTTGGCTAAACGTGGTACTAAGCTGATGCATGACAGCATCTCGTTCTTGAAGGAGTTCATCTTGGTTTTTAGCACCACCTCTAAGGTAAGTTTGAGTTCCTCATATCTGGCTGGTGTAGTGTTCCATAAAGATTCTCCAGCAACACAAGCTGTGTAAGTCATGGCTGGCAACTGGAGTTCCAGAGTGTTTGGTGGTTGATCAATGGCCCCCCTGTAGTGAGCACCACTGTTATAAATCAAATAGTACCATTAGGATCTGCAATATTGTTTGTACAGATCAAACATAAGTGCAATAGACAGATGATGTGGGGATTGTCAGTCCTTTGGACACACTTGAAAATATACTAAAAATAGGACAAATGCCCCAATAGTCTTTTTTATTTTATTTTAACATATACAGCAATCTTTAGTTGTCCCACTCTTTCTCTACTATTAACAACCTTCTTCTTCCAATCGCCCATCTTACTTATATACAGTGGCTTCAGGCGATACTGCTCTCATAGCTTGGGCTATTCTATTCCGCCAATTCTCCTCAAATTTGGCTTGTTATTCTCTAATCATCTACTGCCTTGATTGTAGGCGATTTACTTTGTATTCGTCACGTGTTGACATCGCCTCATCACCTTATCACCTTATTTAGAGGTTATCCAATATTAACCCATTTATATCCCAATATTGCCTCATCTTGAGGCACTCAAATATTTGTAACTGATATCATGTTCGGCAGATTCTTCCTAATCCGCCCTAGCTGTCCTTCAAATATTGTCCAGTCATATTGGAATCATGACAGCTGAGAAACCCAATAAGGTGGCTGACTGTAGGAGGCTATGGTCAGCTGAGAGGACATGGGCTACTTTAGATGCAAGGTTGGAAGAGACTTTGTTCATTAGAATAATATAACAACTTGAATAAAATAATATGAATATATTCTGCTGAAAAAGTACTTAATTAACAATAAGAAATTACTATTTATAGTACTGTTAAAAGTATAAGGTGAATTATGATTCATTAGGAATGGTGAAGAGTGATACATCATTCATTCTTGATTCCCACATGGCCTGTCCTTCATTGCGTCCCACCTTGAAGTCCAGCTGAGCTTCTTAAACTCCTGGTGATAGCTTCATAACATAGTCTAAATTAATATTAACCTTAAGTAGGACCTCTATAATAGTCCAGGTGTAAAGTTCCAATCTGTTGGCTTCCAGAATGAACAGCTTGTACAGATATTAGGAGCTTTAGGCCACAGATGGTGGAGTTGGGTGAATGTGGCCTCATAATTAAAAAATAATTGTGAGCATAATTAAAATGATCTTAGGTCAAATTTGGAGTAATTCAATTAATTCCCTGAATTCAAAATATGACCTGATGACGAGGGATTGAACCTTAATTGGACTTATTGAAATAACTGAATAGTTTGAAGGCTATGTCCCACATGCTCATATCTGCTGATCTTATCCCCTGGACAAGGCTTACACCTTGTAAAGAGAGAATCCTGACATATCCCCTCTCAAGCCTTGTCCAAGGGGAGTAAGTCTTGGTCTCTGCAGATATAATGGCCCAATTAGTAATTGAGGTATTAACAATATATCATTGTTGTAAATTGGCTGGTAAGTTTTATTAGGTTTCTTTGACTGATGTATTTTTGCTCAGGCCTCAAAAATATCAATATGATGATGGTTGGTTAAGGTCTGAGCTGGCAAAATTGTAAATATTGGCAACATTTCAAGCTGCAAGCTGATCCAGGTAATTTAGATGCTCAATTCTGATAATATCTTGCTCAATTTTTGGAGGATAGTTGTTGACATTAATAGATGATAATTTTGACATTGTGAATCAATAACTTATTGATTCTTGAGCTGAGGTAAGTCCCAGGTAATTTGTCCAGCGCTTTTATAAATTAAAGGTGCTGGATGTATTAGGGAGCATCCACAGGGCTCTCATGTCTTAATTCCAGCCTTGAGTTTAGAAATTATCTCTTGAGGATTAATATTAAGTTAGTAATTTAGCTTTCAACTTTTCCCAAAGTGATCAGAGCTTCCATGGGGCTCTTGAGACTTAATTTTGATTTGGTAAATTAGCTCTCAACTTTTCCCAAATTGATAAGTTTGATTTGTTTGTTGAGGCTCATTGGTCAAGTTTGATTTGCCGTTTGACAATTTTGGGTCCAAAAAGGCAATGAGCTTCATTTCCACTTTCTGCTCTGAAACAGCAGAGGGTGAGAAGCCTCATAATTTGAGACTCGTTTTGTCACCTAATTAAATATTAGTTTTAGTACTAAAATTAACTGTTTTTATTAAAATTTGAGCACTTTGATTATTTTGATATTTTCTTTTTTGACTGGAGGATATGTTGTAGCTTGGCAAAAGACTTTTTGGTCTTATTCAAAGACGAAAGATTTTAAACATAACTTTCTCATCACAGTAGAAAGGTCCTAGCATCCAATAGTCATTCCACTGTATATTATCTTTAGAAATCTTCTTCTCTCCTAGGCATCTCACATCCTCTTGAAAAGTGATGCTTGATCTTTGTTATATTGCCTTTAGTAATCTTTTTTCTTTATAATGCCGGCATTTTTGCTCAATAACATCTTTTTCAAATTCTTTAGGAGTTCTTAACAGGTTAAGCAAAGATTTTAATTGAATGGGAGTTCTGAAGTGCACAAAGTCTTATGGGATACAATTAAAGGGTTTCTTTGGAAAGTTGATTCCCACTGTAACTATGTTTTGGCTATTCCAGAGGAGGTAGTTCTGAAGATCAGTATTTGGAGTGCTCACTAAAGATTGACTTTCTTCGTCCAAGGTTGAGGGTAACTACTCAGGGCGCTCCTTGGATGCGCCCCTGTAGTGAGCGCCAGATATTGGTCTACACTAGATATGCTCGCTGGTTCTAATGCTGGGAAACCCAATAAGGTGGCTGACTGTAGGAGACTATGGTCAGCTGAGAGGACAGGGGCTACTTTAGATGCAAGGTTGGATGAGACTTTATTCATTAGAATAAAATAACAGCTTAAAAAAACAAGATTTAAATTTAAATTTAAATTTATTGTGGGGAAGGCTGACCATGGGACGGACACTTCTGAATATGACTCAGATGAGACAAAACTTAGTACCAGGGGAGGCACCCCAGAGAAGCGATGCTATCTCTTGTTGCCAGCGGGAACGCCACTTATGGGAAGAGGGAGGGAACGTGTGTAGGGGACGTAGCCACTATTGAGCACGTGTGGAGGAAGGGGTCTGATTTGATGAAACAGACTGGGAACCAGGAGGAGACCAGCTGTTGGTGATGCGGTGGGAGATATCCAAACATCCACACTTGAAAGTGATCCACCAAATGAGACCGGGATCTGTGGACAGCTTCAGGGAGGGTGGGGATGGATCCAGCGATGGCATCCAAGACAATCGTGTGGATAGTCCACATGGCGATTGCAACCACCAGAGCATGGAGGGAGGGTGGGGAGGGGGAGGCCATTGATGAAGCAAACATATCTCTTGACAGACTGAAGGGATGTGTTTGATCCTGGCCTAGCAGACGTTGGACTTCGCGCCATATTACTTTAAAGGTGGGGCACTTCTCCAGGCGGTGAAACAGCGTTCCATACTGGCCACACACGACACAGGATGAGTGTAAAGCATTAGAGCGCTCAGCTGTATGATACACTCGCCTCAGGCAGCGCCACACATGGGGAGCGGACTTGAGGCTGCAACAGAGGATAATGTGCGTATTTCCAGATAGTCTTTTGGGTCTCAGTGGAATAAGGGATGTCCATCATGTCCAGGTAGTCCACCCTGGATAGGACTTGGGGTCGAATGGGGATCACGCCATCATGGATGGGTAGCCCCTGTACCCCTTGTGTGAACTGAGGAGAGGGCGGCCTCTTCCGGTTGTATGTCCACTAATATGAATTCTCCACTCTGCGCTTCGCATGGAGAGTAGGATTCGTTTGTAGTGGTTTTGGTCCCGCGAGGACCTGTGGCCAATGTGTGTGTGATGCGAGGTATTTCATCAGGGAGTGGGGGTTTGATGGATTGTTGAGGCCCAAGGCCCGGGAGAAGTTGGAGCGGGCCACGCGGGACCAGTGTTAGGATGGGAGTGTGGGAGCGGTGACGGCCACAATCCAGGTGCCTAGGATCTTGGCGGCATGGGCTTTGAAGTCAAGTAGGCCCATGCCACCATGATGATGAGGGCCAAACATGACCTCTAGCTGTACTGGCGGAGGGCGGCCTGACCAAAGCCAACCTTGTAGCAAAGCATACAGGGATTTGAAGAAGCTTGAGGAGAAGGGGATGGCGTGGGCTCTGAACCAGATTTAGATAGGAGCATAGAGTTGGCAAGAACAACCCTGCCAGTGAGGTAGTAGGGTGGGCTCTGAGAGAGGCGATTCGCTTCGTCACGTTGTCCAGTATATGGCACTCCATTACTGCTGACGCATATCCACCTGCCTCCAACCACACGCCCAGATGGCGTACCAGTCCTATGGTAGGTCGTGACACAAGGGGAGCACCAGTGGAGCGGTGTGTTTTGAGTTAGTAAGGCGTGGACGTGGGCGAGCAGATGGGCCGGGTTGGGAACTACTTGCTGGGGCCCAGCAGTTCTAAAACCGACCAAGGAGGATAATTTCGGTTTTGGAGGCATTCAGTGCCACGTTGCTTACCCGGGAATATTCCTGGATGAGGGCTTCAAGCGCGCGTGCATCTTTGTTATTAGACACCCCCACCACGCAATCATCTGCAAATGCCATCATCTTGACTGGGGTTTGGCCTGGCACATGGACCCCAGTGAGTTGGGCATTCACATTTCGCAGTAGTGGGTCAAGGTTGAAGTTGTATAAGAGTGGGCTAAGGGGGTCCTCTTGCCTCAGACCCCTTTGAGGATGGACTACTTCCGTTAGGAAACCTGGGCCGCGCACTGCCATTGTTGCAGATTCCGTGAGCAGCATCACCCAGTTAATGAAGCGGGGAGGTAGGCGGAATTGTTGGAGGAAGGCCTAAGGTATTCCCAGTTTACTATATCATAGGCCTTTTGTTGGTCCAAGAATACAAGTGCCCCAGAGGCTGTGGACTGACACACATTAGCCACAGAGTGCACGTTATCCTAAATTGACCTTCTGGGGATGAAACCAAATTGTTCTGGGGAAATGGTGGCAGATGCTACAGTCCCTAAATGGTTAGCCATGATTTTGGTTATAATTTTGGTGTCTGTGTTTGTTAAAGAAATGGGGCGCCAGTTGGCTAAGTCTAGCCTATCCCCTTTCTTGAAGAGTGTGACTGTAAAGGCCTCATGTCCTCCTGGTAGGAGGCGCATTTCCAACAGGCTTTGGTTGAGTGAGGCTAGCAGCAATGGGGATATATATTTAAAATATTTTTTGTAGAACTCATATGGAATGCCATCTGGGCCTGGGCATTTTCAGTTTGGCGCACCGCGAATGGTAGTCCATAATTCATTTGGAGTAATTAAATTCATTATTTCTGGGTATCAGAAAATGGTGTGGATATGAGCTCGGTCAAGAAATTCCACCATTTCAGCTGGCTGAATTGGTTTGGCTCAGAAAACTCAGAGTAATATCTTTGCATTTTTGATTGCCACTTCGGCCAGTGTGTCCACAATAGAATTATCTGATCTTCGCACCTGTGTGCAGGCCATGCTCTGGCGTGGTGCAAAAAAATTTTTGAAGAAGTATGCGGTGCACTTGTCGCCTTTAGTGATACGTGTGGCCCTGTATTGGACACAAACCCGATGTTTGTGTTGCCTTTCAAGTGCGTTGAGGTGGGTGGCTGCCTCCGCCCACTTCTGGCCCTATGCAGGGCTATATCCTGAGGCTGATATGTTGGACTCCAAGTGGGCCAATTCTGCCAGCGCATGCGATATAACTGCTGATGTGGCTCGTGAGCATCTGGATGAGAGATGGCGATAGTGGTGGATGGTGTCTTCTTTGAAAGTTGCCCATGTGGAAATGGGGTCCGCGCAAAACGGTGCAACAAATGATTTTGCCAAAGTTGCCTCTTCCACCCACGTGGAAAAATCCTGGTGACGCGAGCTCTGGGGGGCAGATTTTGCACCAATGTGGGGCCTTTGCAACTGTGACGGGTAAGTGGTATGTTATTGAGACCAGTTGGTGGTCGGAGAATTCCATTTTCATTGTTTTGAAGTGGGAGATGTGGGGTTGGAATTTTGCTGGCACTAGAATAAGGTCGATGCAGGTCATGGACCTTAATTGGCCATTGTGAATGTGGGGATGCGTCATGTTTTTGAGCAGTGGGGCATGTCGCGGCAGCACATTCATTAACCCATGGGTGGCTTTTAGAACGCATAGTTCTACGTGACCCTGTGGGGCGTGGGGTGAGGGTGGCCACCGGTCTGTTGGTGAGGTTAGCCAACAGTTCATGTCACCAATTAGGAAAGAATTGGGGGGTAGCGGGAGGGATTTGACTGACAAGAAAAATTCCCGACGCTCTTGTGCACCATTTAGGGCATAAATGTTGATGATTGTGTGTGCAACATCGGCCCATGAGAAGGTGACAACAAGCACTCAGCCATTTAGGAATGTTTCTGAAGGTGTAAATTTGAAAAATTGTTTTTCCAAATTAGCACCCCACAGTGCTTCAACCAAAAGGATAGGGATGGTAGGAGCATTGTTTTCCAAGCTTCCTCGGAACCTCATGGACAGTGGGTTTCCTGGATGGCCAGGATATCCATGGGTAAATTGTTTTGTAAAAAACTCAGTTTCCTAGCCCGGGATGGGGAGGCCTTGAGTCCGGCGATGTTCAGCGTCCCTATAGTGAAGGTTTTACCCATCGCACCTTAGGTGTGAGGGGGCCCCCCCAGGCCTACCAGCCTCTTCCAGGTCCCCACAGGCTTTCACATCAGCGCGGGTATTAGCAGCAACGCTATTGGGGTTTTTGTTAATTTTTGCAGAAAGAGTCGCGTTGGCTTTGGCCTTCACTTTTTATTTTCCTGACGTTGGACGAATTTTTTGCGGTGCAGATAAGTTTGGTGCACCATTGAGTGGGGCAAAAAAAATTTTTGGTTGGGATAGGTCCCAAGTCAGTTTTGACCGGGGCTTGGGTACAGCGATTGGGTGAGATCAAATCTCTCATTGGATCCTTTGACTGAGTGGCCCGTTTGGCATGGGCCCTCAATCTGATTGGGTGATGGATTCCCGAGTTGCTTCCACCGCGAAGGTCTCCATGTCCTCCTGGCGTTGTGAGTGTGGGATGGTGGTGGTGGCCTTGGCCGCTTCCTTGGCCGCGGTCCTACGGGCCTGCTTGGCCTTCTTCCGCTCCTGCGGGGAGATGGGCTTTACCAATAGGTAGCAGCCTTGTGCTCCCCACGGGAAAGCCTCCTTGGTGCTTGTGGTTGGTTCATAGTGCGCCTCTCCGCTGGCCATGGCTGCCAAGGGGTGCTCTTGGAATGTGACGCCCTCTTTGATGGGGCATGCGTGCGCCTTATGGCCGAACACATCACAGTGGGTGCAAATGGGGGGCGCGCTGTCCACGGCTACCCAGAATGGGTGGGTGGTGTGCCCTGCGATGTCAATAAAGGTGGAGTGCGGGATCTGGGTTAGGTCCTTTGCAATCTCCTCAGTTGGGGTCAGAACTGTGATGGCTTTGCCAGTGCACAGGTGTGGCATCAGCATGAAACGTTGCATTTTGAAAGATTGTATTTCGCCATATATGGCGAGACCATCTTTCAGGTGTTTCTCCAAAATGTCACGTTTTACCGTAGTAGGCAAAAAGTCAAACGTGAGGAAAATTTGGTTTGATTTTGTCCATCTGGTGCGTTTAGTTTCAATGACCCGTTGCCCTTCAGGGAGGTCGACCCACTATGCACACCGCTGCAGCCTCGTCTGCTGCTATTTTGCTTTTGAAACCTAGGTCCAGCCAACTGCGCGACATGGAGTGAGGTGCAACGTACACCGCGGTTGGGAAAATTTTGTGTACATCTGCACAAAATTTTTCCCATAGGGCCGTTTTTGGATGTCCAGATACACACGGACTCTGAATTCCACTGACAAAAGTGGCTGGGAATGTGGCGTGTTGATGTACTGTTTGCATCATGCTTGCCACACGAGTATCTCTGGGGAAATTGTGACCGCCAGTTTTTTAAGATTTTTATCTATTCCGCCAGATTCTCCGGGGCGTTTTCAAACGTTGGAGGCCGCGGGCCTTCCGCCTGCTCCTCTTGCCTTGCTTGCCCAACTGCTCCCAGACATGGGCGCAGACTAATTCCCTCTATGAGATTATCAAACTAGATTTAGTCTTGAATTGAATGGGTTGCAAAAGTGTTTGCAACGAGAAAGAAAAGTATCTTAAAAAACAAGATAAATAATATATTCTGCTGAAAAAGTATTAAAAATAAGAAATTACTATTTATATTACTGTTAAAAGTATAAGGGAAATCATGATTCATTAGTAATGTTGAAGGGTGATTCATCAGTCATTCTTGATCCCCACATGGCCTGTCCTTCATCACGTCCCACCTTAAAGGTCATCTGAGCTTCTTAATCTCCTGGTGATAGCTTCATAGCATAGGCTAAATTAGGATTAACTTTAAGTAGGAGCTCCTCCAATAGTCCAGGTGTAAAGGTCCAATCTGTTGACTTCCAGAATGAACAGCTTGTACAGATATTAGGAGCTTTAGGCCACATATGGTGGATTTGGGTGAATGTGTCCTCGTTATTAGTTAAAGTAATTGTGTGCATAATTAAATGTTTAAATCAAATTTGGAGTAAATCAATTTATTCCCCAAATTCAAAATATGACCTGATGACGTGGGATAAGCCTTAACTTAGGACTTATTAAATAAATTGAATAGTTTAAGGCTATGTCCCACATGCTCATATCTGCTGATCTTCTCCCCCTGGAAAAGGCTTGCACCTTGTAAAGGGAGATTCCTGACAATCATGATGCCCAGACTCTCACCACTTGTGATCATATTACTTTAGATGATATTTTGCTGTGATGAGTGCGTTTGCTTCACATACTCAGTTGTTAGTTCATTTTAAATCTTTTAAAGGTAATTTTCAGTCTAACTTCAACATAAAATAAGCATTATAGGAGTTCTATAATGGTGTGGTGCATCCATCTTCTGCTCATAATCCTCACTCCTATGTCCATGCAGTGTTTCCTAAAACCAAACTTAGTTCTAAGAAGTATTTCTACAGCTACTGCGGACTGGTTGGTCATATGGAACACCTATGTTGGAAGAAGCAAGTTGACAAGTCTAAAAAAGAGGAGTTAGCATAGGGCAAGAGGCTCCCTGTGCTGACATTCCTCCTGTGCCTCAATCTCAAACTTCTAATACTTCTAAATATTGTATGTAATATTTGCTCCAGGAGAACTTATTATTCCTGACGATTTAGTCAACAAAGATCTATGTCTTCTTATGTTTCTATTTCATCTTCTAATTTAATTCGACCAATTAGTACTTTATTATTTTCAATCCCACTTTTGGTACTGATGTAACTCAGGAGGAGGCTATGGTACATAAAGTAAAAGTTTTACCCATCATTAACATGATATATCCCATAAATGTGATCTCATCCCAGCTTAAGAAAAAAATAAAAAGTTGCACTGGATCTAAACCACTCTCAAGGCTATGGAAAGGCTGGTCCTTCTTATATTAAATCCATAAAAGCTTATTCTTCTCTTCCAATGTTGTCCAGAAAAAGTTATTATGGCCCCTGCAGTAGTGTTGACCATAACTGTATTACTTGCTTTTGGAAACCAATTTTATTTTTAATTTTTATGTGATAATTAGTCATAAGGATAATAATCTTTCTTTAAATTGATTACTGAATACCTTTAATTCTAAAAGATGTCCCAAATGACAAAGGCAAACTTAAAAATGTGCTTGCCTATTTAAATATCCTTATTCCATCTATTATCTTGAATACCGAATATTGGGACCTAAGACTATTCTTCCACCTCAATCAGTTTGTGCCTCTAAATGAACGCCTTTATAATTTATTAACATGATTACAAAACCTCATAAAGCTCAAGTTATAATTGATACAGGAATGCAAGTATTAGTGCTGACTTAACATTTAGTAGAGATTTCTGGTAATATTTTTTCTCCCATCTAGAGGACTTAATCTGTCCTGGTATCCTTGATCCTGCATATAATAAAACTGTTCTAGTTCTATTGTTAAATATCACCTCTTGATCTATGAAATTAAATTTGAAGTAAACTTATCACCTATGTATGGCCTACCCCTGTACATGAAATATTCTCTATCACTGGATGTGGGGAGTTGCATGATTTTAGTTTGGATGACCTACCTATTGTAGCTAGAGTTGAAGTTTATTTATGGAGACTCACTTACTCTGGAACAACAACAAGCAGCTGAGGTTATAATTGAAGAGTATGCGGATATATTTGCAAATGGCTCTGGAGATTTTGGGTTATTGAAAAATGTGCAGCATCTGGTAAACCTGGTGATACACCACTATTCAATCCCAGCCTTATCAAAGTCTAAAGTTGAGGATGTTTAAGTTTCAGTGGAATTAAAAAAACTCCTTGAAGATGGGCTATTAACGCCTTTTTTAAAGTCCTTGAGCTTTCTCTCTAATTCTTATCCAAAAAGAAGGATGGAGTTCATAGGGTGGTTATAGATTATCATTGTCTTAATTCTGATACCCAAAAAGACACATATCCATTACCTTACATTGATGATTCATTAAGACTACTGTCTGGATCACAGTTCTTTTTGGCCATGGACCTTGCTAATGGTTACTGACAAATTGAAATGGCTCCCAAGGATCGTCAAAAATGTGCTTTGATTTCTAGTGAGGGTTTATTAGAACCTACTCATATGCCACAGTGGCTTTATATTGACCCTGCTACCTTTCAAAGGGCCATAGATGACTTATTTGGTGATTTCTAAACTTTTGTGCATTCTAGTTATTTAGATGGTGTTACTGTTTTTATCATACTTTTAATAAGCATTTAGCCCATTTAAAAGAAGTATTTGGCCAAATGCGGCAAGCTTCTATAAAGCTAAAACCATCTAAATGTGCTTTTTTATAATTGAGATGGAATTATTAGGCCATAAGGGTAATTGAGACGGGATTTTACCCTTGTCTAATAATATTTAAGCCATTATGGACATGCCTGTTCCTAAGAGCTTAAATGATATTCAAGTGTTTTACTGATGGTTGATTATTACCAACAATTTATACCCCATTTTGCTGAAATTGTGGAATCTTATTTACTGTTATAAAATTGGTGATACTTGAGAGATACGCCAACAGATTTTGCACAGGGTTCGACCCACTGAGCAATTAGGACCAATGATATGATGATCATTGTCCTCAACATGACAGAATAAACGTATAAAAAATAAATAAATATGGAGCACTCGCTCCCTCAACTCTCTTTAATTTATATATTAATACAGCGGATCCTCACTGTTATACTTACTTTTAAAACTACTAACAAATTCTCTTTTCTCAATCGTCTCATCCCACTTGTATGGTAATGACTTCAGATGGTACTGCTTTCATGGCTTAGTAATTCACTTCGCCATATCTCATTGGTTCCACCAATTATTCATTCATCAATTCACAATCGCCCAATTTGGCCAATTTCCCAATATTCCCAATATCGCCTCATTTTGAGGTGCTCAATTAATTGTATTTGTAACAACTCGGCAGATTCCATCCATTCCACCATATTGACTTAGTGCTTATCATCCAGTCATATTGGAATTGTGACATTACCCCCTCCTTGACTGGATGATAAGGCTCCTATTGCTTATATGCCCAGAGGAACTTTGCATGCACTCAGTTGATGATTTGACCACTAACGGGGTCCTTGATAGTATATGTGTTGACCCCAGTTTTCTCTATGACTTTGAATGGACCAATCCATATACTGGCCAGCTTGTGTTTCCACCTGAACCCATGCTGATTGTGGAAGAGAACCATGTCGCCTTCCTTGAACTGTGCTAACCTGCTTTCAATGTACCTGATCCGCGGCCTGATTCCTGATCTTCTTGGCTAAGCTGAAGGAATAGGCTTCAGTTTGCAATTTGATCAGAATGTTTGCAAGGTTAGTCAAATAGTGGTGGGGTTCCACTCTGCCAGTGTCTTCCACACATGAATAAAGTAACGCCAGAAGAGCTGGGTGTTGACCATATAGTAGTTGGAAGGGACTTTTTCCAGTGGCGGAATGGTAACTGATGTTATAGGCAAACATGGCAGTGGAAAGAAGGGAGGTCCAATCAGATGGTCATCTGTTACTAATTTCCGCAGGATATTCACCAGAGTCCCATTCACTTGTTCTACCATTCCATTAGATTTGGGGTGGTATGGGGTCATTAGAACCCCGTGGATACCCATAAGCTTGTTCAATTTGGGGAGGATGTGTGAGGTGAAATTGGTTCCATTATCAGTGAGAATAAACTGAGGGCATCCATGTCACTGAATAATGCACTCCATCACAAACTTGGCCACTGTAACTGCCCCCAAATCTCATATTGCCCTTGCTTTGACCCACCGGGTCAGATGGTCAATAGCCACCAGAATGTACTTACACCAGTTAGCTCCTGTTGGCAAGGGACCAACAACATCCAGGAAACAGTATGCCAAGCAAAATGGGGTTTCACTACTGATAAGAAGTCTTGCAGCAGAATGGCTTCTCCACTTGGCACTGATGGCAACAGGAAATAGTTTCGAGCACATAGAAGCTCATGCTTTCCCAATAGTACTGAGGGCGCAGCAACTCCATTGTCTTGCGCACTCCACCATGTCTGACTGCCTTGTGGGCGCTCATAATAATTCCCAGCTAGGCTGAAGGCCGCGGAAAATTCACCGTAGAATCGCCAATCCACTTGTACAGTTCCCCATTCCATTGGAAAGTATTTGTTCACATCTCATTTAATGCTTTGATCACTTGGGGTGGTTTGTCATCATACTTTATGCTAAGCATCTTGTCATACATCACATCGCTGAGGTCTGCCATCACTGCAACAGTCAGCAATCAAGATAAACAGTCAGCATTCTGATGCTTTGCTCCTGGCCAATGAAGGATCTTGAAATCATAAGCCTGCAGCTTAAGAGCTCATCAAGCCAAACCCCCTTCAGGTTCTTTGAGGTTTTGCAACCAGCGTAATAATGCGTGGTCTGTTACAATTTTGAACTTTACCCCATGCAGGTAGACTCTGAATTGCTTATATGCATAGATCACTGCTAAGCACTCTTTCTCAGTCACAGTATATTTATGTTCATGGCTATTCAGACTTTGGCTGCAGTATGCCACGGGGTGCTCCTCTCCTTCATCATCTTTTTGGGACAAAACTGCCCCCACAGCGGAAAGAGATGCATCCATTTGTACAATAAATTCCTTTTTGAAATTTGGGTAGTGTAACACATGCGCACTAATCAGTGCCATTTGAAGTGTATCAAAGGCGAATTGGCGCCATTCTGTCCATTTAAACATGGCATCCTTCTTTAACAGCTCAAACAGCAGCCCTCTGATGCAACTAAAATTGGGTATGAAGCATCAGTAATACCCCACCATCCCCAAAAACACCTGAATGTCCCATTTACTAGCTGGCTTTGTCATCTGCCAAATAGCCTCCACCTTGGCTGGTTGAGGTCTCAGCCTGGTCGCATCCATCATAAAACAAAGGTATTCCAAATGATCCTTGAAGAAGTGACATTTCCTGGGCTTAATCTTGATATCGGCCTCAGCCAGTCAGCAGAATACCTCTTCTTGATGGGTAAGGTGCTCAGTGAATATGCGCGAGATGACATTATTATTGTCAAGGTACACCAAAACAAATGACAGCTTCAGATCCCCCAGAATAGTGTCCATCGCTCATTGGAATGTAGCTGGGGCATTACATAGCCCTTGTGTCATATGAGTTGGTTGAAAAAGCCCTTTGGATGTGATTATGGCACATTTTTCTTGTTCCGCTGGGGGCGACTCAATTTTCCAGTAACCAGATATCAAATCCATTGCTGAGAAATAGTGAGCTCTACCTAACTGATCCAGAGCGTCATCAATCCGTGTAAGAGGGTATGAGTCCTTCTTGGTGATACTATTAAGCTTTTGGTAGTTGATTACTATGCAGTTAGTACCATTTTTCTCTTTGACAATTAAAACAGGTGAAGCCCAAAGACTCTTAGATGGTTTGAGCGTTCCCTGCACTAACAGCAAATCAATCTCCGCATTGATGACTTCTCTAATGCCCTTAATCAGCGGATTGGCTGAGACAAAATAGGGGGATGATCCCCAGTGTCCAGCTGATGGACAACCCCCAGGCGCACCCTAAATTGTGATCATTAACAGCAAAGATCTCTTCTTATTTTCGAAATAGGGATTCTACTTGATCTTTTTGGTCTTCCATTAGCCCCCTTGTTGAATTTTCAGTCTATTAAGGATGGCTGGTTCTTCTTATGCAGCAAGGCGGAGTTTTGAACATCTATTGTATGAAGACAACAGACCAGATGGTGACTATAGTTAAGATATAACTCCTTGATAATTCTACTTGAAGTTGTATTCTTCTGTCATTACTTAGACAATGGCACGCTGCCCTGATCTTCCTGATCCCAAGTAAATCATCAACTTAATACAATGTAAAGTATTAATACTAAAAGCTTATAAATTAAACTATAGAACTGTATGAATAATAATGATTGATATTTGATTTTTGATATTTGATTATTTTATTAGTATTAACTTGGGATAATATATAGGGTTTGATGTTCACCACATCTTACCCATGATACCTCAATTTCAATGGCACTTGGCCAGAGAAAGTAACAAGTTCGCTTGAGGATCTACAATCCATTCAACTTGAGACATCCCAAATGTCTCAGAGTTGGTCTCAAACTTGGAAATATACTCAAGATAGCTTTTCTAACGCATCTGCAAATAGCTGAACTGATACTCATCTCAAGAAATTGGCAGCACATAACGAGGGGATTTGTACCACTAATTAGTAATTAATTCAATTGAAAACTTGATTGACATTAACCGCTCAAAGTCACTTTTGAGCGATTTTAAATTTAAGTTTATTTATCCACAGCCATCTGTCCAAACCTATTCTATGATGTCCTTGGCTCTGCCGCCTGCCACCCCAGTGTGGGGCAGCAGTGCACCCCCACCTAGCGTTTTCCGCCCTGCAGGCAAGCACATTCAGATGGGTTCAAACAGCCCACCCACTGCTTCCAACCGTTTTGTCCCCCCACGAGACTTAGCGCTCCACCTGGCGCGCGTCCACCCTTCTCGCCCCCATCCTCTCGCCCTCCCTCGCTCTGCTATTCGCTATTGCCTCAGAGTGAACTATGGGCGTTTGTTCCCATATGCCAATAAGGCAATTATTGACCTAGTAACTACAGCCTTTGCGTCAGCTGGCTTTTTAGACTTCCGCCCTTTTAAGGGCTACTTTGTCGTTGGGTTCCAATCTGAGGAGGATGCTGAAGCGGCAGCACAAACTCCTCTAATTTACAAAAAAAAACCCATTCCCACAACCCGTACTCACCTCCCTTCAGACACCACGCTAGTGGTATCCTTTGCAAATCTCCCATCCCACCTTCAACCCCAGGTTTTGTATGACCAGTTGGTCGCGGGGCTCATGGCTTATGGCACTCAGCCCAACCTCATCTTTGCCATTCCATCTGGTGCAGAACGCTTTTTGCTCCTCGTGCAACAGCCACCATCATACCACACCAGCCTACCATAGCCCAACAAATCCCTCCCCGCGCTAGTGTGGCTGCAGCGCCTGATCATTTCTTTAGGCTCAGGTTGATAATGGTAGGCAGATTTGTTCCCTCTGCTTTGGCCTCAACCATTCAAAAAGAGCGTGCCCTAAGGCCAAATCCGCTGATGCAGCTTCTGAGCCCCCTCTGGAGGTTCAGTATGGGGCGCTTTGCTGCCCCCTCCCACCCTCCAATCTCGTTCAGTGGGCCCACATGGAAAATCAGCCCCACTCAAAACCTCCATCCTCACTCTCCCACCTAAATCTACGCCAGCCAATCAGAGCAATGCTTGGACCAACATTCACACCCAAGCAGCTGCCCATTCGCCCAATCCTACCCACTCAAATTTAAACGCCACTATTCCAGTGAACCAAAATCCATGGGATCTATTGGCTGAAACTGATGAATCAGGTAAATCCTCATTATTAAGCATACAGGTCAACCTCTCTGCCATGGCGATTATGGTTGGGCAGAATTTTTCCTTCCCAACTTTGATGAAACCCCTACCCCTCGCCATTTTGCTCCTCTACCCAATACAGCCCCCTTCCAAAGTGACCACCAGCTCACCTTAGCTGCGGTGGCCTCTCCTCATTGCCCAAAACTACGCACCGTGGTGGCCCAGTCAGTGGCTCAGCTCCAGCATGGCCTGCCCACCATCTTCTTCCCCCCAACTTCCCTGAATCTCCCTGCAGTGACATCTCAAAACTATTTGATGATGCTGAAATCGCTGTTATGAATGTTGCAACGCTTGCTTCATTCAGCCCCTCAGCCAAAATCACCCGCCACAGTATCTCCCTTTTCACCCAACTTCCTGAAGCCCGCAAAGAAGCTGAAGTTCTCCTCGCAGCTTTTGTTGAAACACTTTCCCATCATTATCTTGATGCAGAAGTGGAAAACTCCTAGTACGCTGACCTCAGCCCCCACTATGCAGATGCCCCAACGCCCTGGCTCTCTGCTCTGATCTGGTACTGTAACCAACACCCCTTGATCAAGGTGGGTCTTTCTGAAAACCAACCCCCCGACCCCTCCTCACCCTCTGCCATGGTGGGTTAAGCAGTTTCTGCTTCCCACCTGGTTATTAGTTTGTTTTGCCATTTTGAGTGTTGTGATTGGTACTGTTTATCCCCTGGTCGGCATACCTCAAATAAATCTAAAACTTGATTGACATTAAAAACTAATTTTGACATAGACCAAAAAGCCCACATGCCCAGGTTATTTAGTCAGCTACTATTATAGGTCTAACTAAACCAATAAAGCCCCTGTGCCCATGTCATCATAGTCAAATATTATTAAGTGGAATTGCTAGGCCACAAATCCCAAGTTTGGCTATACTTAGGATATTTTTATGTATAATTACCAACGATTTATACCCAGTCAACCATTCAACACTTCCCCCTCCTTGACTGGATAAAAGCGGAGGTATTCATTTTCTCTTAGTCACAACATCTTTTTTTTCTCAACCTTCAGAATAGGATGCTACATTAAAAGCTGAATGCTACAGTTTTTTCATGCATTTGCCTTCATTTCTTCTATGCCTGATGAGGCTCTAGCAATCTTTGGCAATCTTGAACTAGCCCCCTTGGCTTCAATTTCACTCTTCTCCCCCTCCCAAAGATGAGTTTCTTTTTTTCAATAAAGATGAGGCCACATTTTTTTATAAATACTTATATTTTACTTATTTCTTAAATTTTCTATACTCTTACTGTTTTATTAGTATTAATATTATACATTATTTCTTATACCTTTCTCTTATTTTGATTTTTCTTTTTTACTTTTTTTATCATTATTATATTTTTTATTCTTTATGATATGGACAAAGAAACTTAGCATGTACTCAATTCACAACCCAGCTGCCTTGATCCTTTATGGTATATACATCTTTGGACAATTTCTCCAATACAATAAATGGACATTTCCAAAGCGAGGCAAGCTTGTGCACGCGGCCTGCGCTATGAGTATCACAATATACTACTAAATCTCCCTCTTTAAATTTAGTCACTGCTGCTCTTTTAATGTCATCATAGCTCTTTTGAAAAGTTTTTTGACTAATTACATTTTTGGTAAGCTTCAGATTGCAACCTGATTAAAGTCTTTGATAGATGCTCAACATAATTATTTGGGCTAATTGCTTTGTTGAACTGAGTACTGAATATAATAATGGAGGCAGAGATGGCTGTCTACCATACAGAAGTTGAAATGGAGAGTGGCCGATACTGCTGTGGTGTCCAATATTGTATGCAAACATGGTAGAACTAATAGAGGTAGCCCATTGTGAAGGCGCTAAGGTTGCATTTTTGCATAAAATGCTGACTAGAGTGCTATTCACTCTCTATACCATACCATTAGTCTCAGTATAAAATGGTGTTGAAAACATTCCTTTGATAGACATCAACTCATTTAACCGTTGTACCATATGAGCAGTAAAATTTGCGCCATTATCCATCAAGATCTTCTGTGGGCATCCGTGCTTGTAAATTATATTATCCATAATGAACTTGGCAGTAGTTAAGGCCCCAACGTCTCAGATTGCTTTTGCTTCCACCCAACTCGTTAGATGGTTGATAGCAACATATATGTATTTGTTGCCTAGGCTGCTCACAGGAAAAAGGCCAACTACATCTATCAATACAGTATGTCAAGCCCAGTCAGGTTTGATTAAACAATACTTCACATCCAACTTCATAGGTTTTGTAATTTGGCAAGAATGACATTTGTCAAGTACATCTTGAATATCAAATTGCATTTAATTCCAGTATAATTTGACCAAATTAATTCTAGCGTTTTGGTTAATCCACCATGCCTCACGGCCTTGTGCACTTGTTTAATAATTATCATTTGTTTGAAAGGTTTTGGGAAAATTTTATGCTGCCCATCGGGCCTGAGCTTGTATAAAACTCCATTCTTATACTCAGTGTCAGTTAATACTTTTTTGATCACTTTTTTTACTTCAGTTGGCTCATCTTCATATTTCCAGTTAATCATCTTTTCATGAAGTTCATCAGCTAAAGTGCTCAGGACAGCTACAATAGGAAGTCTTGATAATAAATCTGCATTTTGATGGGCTGCTCCAGCTCTATGAATAATTTCATAATCATATGCTTGTAATTCTAAAAGCCCAGCGGGATAGTCATCCTTCAGGTTCCTTGAAGTTGTGAAGCAATCTTAATGAGCTGTGATCCATTACTTGAAATTTGGTGCCATGAATGTAAACCTGAAATTGTTTACATGTGTATATTACAGCTAAACACTCTTGTTCAGTCACTGTATAATTATACTCATGCTTATTCAGCATCCTGCTGCAATAAGCGACTGGATGCTCCTCTTTATCCTCCCCAATCTGTTAGGAAAGTGTCTATAACTCTCCAATTCCAAGAGGGGCAGTGCTTGGTGCACAAGACCAACGTTAGGGAACTAGCCGTTAAAATCAAATTAATTATTGCCCAGCAGAGGGTGCTTGAGCAATAATAATTTAAGCAGAGAAATGCTAGAATTAAACAGCCAAAATTGTCACAGTGCTCATGGAGGGAAGGGGTAATTGACCCAGGTTAGAGGGTACCTGGGCAGACAAATGGTGCACGAGGTGAGAGTTGGATTGTGTTTATTATGGCAAGGTTAATGAAGTGTGAGACCTCCTTGAAGAGGTTTGCAAACAGGGTTGTTAAAAAAATCATATAATAAAACGGTATATGGGGTAAAGGTTTATTTGGAAAGTCGACCAACAAGAAATGTTGGTCAGGGGAAAAAGTATTTAAACTCAGATGGGGAAATTGGGGTTATGCCACAGTGGGCCCAAGCAGCGACTCGCCAATAGGCGATACTTCCTTCCAATTTAGTACAATAGACTGAAATCAACTTCACTCAAGTTATTGACTGAAGTTGAATTTGACCTGAGCGCATTATCTCATAGCAGGAACGGGTTTTGAACCCTTGTTCCAAAACTAAGCAAACTGATCCATCCGCCTTAATTTGGTAGATAGTTCGTTTTAACACTTGGGCAGACATCAGGGGCTGGGCGTTTGGCACACCACTGGTTCTAACCTGGGCATATTTTGCCCAGACCCAGCGTTGGTCCAGGGTGTTCTTCAGGTCAGGAAGGGCCTGCAACCTCACCTTCTGGGCCTCCAGACGCCCAGCCTTGTCTTTGGGGTTAACCCCCACTATTATGTCTTGTTCACATGACATTGCCCTCTCCTCCCGATGGGGCTCAGCCCCCCCCCTCCAGGGGCTTGCACCAGGGAAAAGTTCTTATGGGTGGGGGCCAACTTCATGGCGGCGACAGTTAGTTGGGGTTGGGATCTGCCAGCTTGGGAAACCGCTGGTGGAAGGTATCAATCAGATCTTGGGCATGCACACAGTCACATGCTGGAACCCAACTGTTTTCAGCAGCATCAAAGCCCTTCCAGGATACCAGGTATTCAATTCTTTGTTTAACATGGCGAGAGGCAACTATCTCTTCCAACTCCCACTCTGTCGCCCCATCCACGAGATAGGCCTCAGGATTCTCTGGTGGGGGCCCTCAAACAATGTGAGTTTGCTCTCATGGAACACCGAGAAGATATGAAATGATGGGGGAAGATCCAGCTGGTATGAGGCATGGCCCACCTTTCTAACAACGCGGTAAGGTCCAATTCTCTTAGGGACCAGCTTTTTGCAAGGCTTCTTGATAGGGATGTTCTGTGCATCAAGCATCACGAGACCCCCTTCCTTGTATGCAGGACTTACTCGGCACTTCCCATCAGCGTTCTCCTTATACACCTGCATTGCCGCCTCCGAGATTGTGGAAACCCCTGGTGGACCTTCTTGATGGTCTTGGCAAAGTCCACCACCGCTTCAACATTTGACCCACAACTGGGCTCCATGTTAAAGGCGGGGTTAAATCCATGGCTGGCAAAGCATGGGGAACAGCCAATTGAAGAGTGAAAGGTATTATTGTAGCTAAACTGGGCCAAGGGAAGGTGAGAAGCTCAATCCGCATGATCTGCGGTGGTGTAACACCGCAGAAACTGTTCCAAGCATTGGTTTACTCGTTCTTTCTGCCCCTTCTGATTGAGGATGATAGGCAGTTGAACGGCAAAGGGCGAATCTGAAGAGTCTTACACAACTCTTCCAAAAAATGGAGGTGAATTGGGGTCCCCAGTCACTGACAATCTCTTGGGGAACCCCATGAAGTGCAAACACATGGGCGACGAAAAGCCTAGATATCTCAGCTGCGGTTATCGTGGTTCTGCAAGGAAAATAGTGGGAAAACTTTGTAAACCGGTCCACCACCACCATGATGGCATCATAACCATCTGAGACTGGTAGCTCCACAATGAAATCAACTGAGATGGAAGTCCAGGGCCCATCAGCCTTTTGGACTGGTACCAGCAACCCTGCTAAAGGTTGCCAATTGGGTTTCATTTGATTGCACACCAGGCACTCCTTACAATACCGCCCCACCTGAGCAGGCAAGCCCTTCCAATTGTAGGTGCGGCATATCAACTCCAAGGTTTTTGCTTTCCCCAGATGCCCAAGGGTAATTCCATCATGATGGTCCCAAATAATGTCCAGGCGCAGTGGCCCAACAGGTACCCAAAGGCGCCCCTGAAACCACACCATCTCATCCTTTATGTGATACCCTCTGGATAGATCCTCTTGATTTGACGCGATTTTTGCAAGGACCATGGCATATTCGCCTGACAGAGGCTGAGAGAGGACGACCTTTCTAAACATACCATATTCCTCCACGTTTTCCAGAGGTGCAAGCGCTGGTCCGTTGGCCAGGGAGAGGGAAGCAGCGACAGAATTTTACTTGGAGGGATTATAGCCTGGGTGTTGTGCACCTCGACCTCCTCGAGGTCAGGGGCTAAAGCAGGGTTGCGGCTCAAAGCGTCCGCCAAACCATTATCCTTGCCCTTGGTGAACTCATATGTGAATGCGAATTGGGCAAGGGTCTCATGCCAATGGGTCTGCCGTGGGGTTGGGACATGAGGCGCGCGGTAGTACAGCAAGGCATGGTGGTCTGTTCGCCACAGAATGGTTGGGTAGAGCCATGCAAGTGGTGACGCCAATAAGTCAGCGCCTCCACCACTGCTAGTAACTCCTTGTCATAAACGGCGTAATTCAACTCTGGCAAAGACATCTTCCTAAAAATATCCCACCAGATGCTCTATCCCATCTTCGCCTACTTGTAACAAGGCAGCCGCTATGGCGAAGTTGGAGGCATCAGTTGACACAATGAACTCCTTGGAAGGGTTGACATGGCGAAGAACAGTCGTGGATAATAGGGTGCACTTCACTGCTTGGAAAGCATCCTCCAAAGTGGGGGACCACTGAAGCACCTTGGCACCACTAGCCTTGTATAGGGGAGCCACCACCTCAGATAGATTGGGAGTGAATTTCTTGAGGAACGTGAACGTCCCCAAAAAAGCTCCTTAATTCCTTAACTGAAGTAGGGGTAGGCCACTCACAAATCGCCTTCTCCTTGTCTGGAGTTATCATGTGTCCTTAGTCGAACACAACGTTGCCCAGAAACGTGACCTGGGACTTAAAGAACTCGCACTTTGATATCTTCAACGTAAGGCTGGCTGCCTTTAACCGCTCCACCACCTGCCAAAGGTGACCTGCATGAGATTCCTGATCAGGGGAAAACACCAGGATATCATCCATGTAAGCGACCGCGCATACCCCTAACAGGTCCCCCAACCCTGCATCAATGCGGCGGTGGAAGATAGCAGGAGCATTCTTAAGCCCAAAGGGCATGACCTGAAACTGGAAGATCCCTTTTTGGGTGCAGAATGCAGTCAACCACTCTTGTCCCTTTTTAATCTAAATCTGATTGAACGCGTTGAAACAATCCAACTTGGAGAAGACCTTCGCTTTCTCCACATAACGTGCAATCTGCAAATACAAAGGTATGAGATGGAGGTCTGCTACAGTAACATTGTTAAGGTTACCATAGTCTACGCATGGGCGTAAGGTACCATCAGACTTCTCCACGAAGAGTAAGGGGAGCATACAGGGGAGGTACGCTGAAAAATCGCACCCTTGGCTAATTATTCTTTCACCCACACATCCAACGCCTCTTCCTCCCGGACAGTTAAAGGGTAAATAGGAGAAGAGATACTCACTAGATCCACTGTGAGCTTGAAATCACAATCAAACTCAGATTGCTCAGGGAGTGCGTTGGCAGATGCTGCATCAAAAGAAGATTCCAAACCCTCCAAGCAAGAAGGTATAGGGATTTCCACTGAGGGTATCTGCATTGAGGCAAGGATACAAGGGATATGGTGGGGCCAGTGGGGCAAGTCGCCTGGGGCGTTTTCTTTGGACAAAGGCACACAAATGTGCGACCATTCTTCATGGTGAGAGACAAGGTATTCTCCTTCAGGTTAGTTCTTACATCAAACTTCCACCACCATTCCACACCCAAAATGATAGGGAACAGAGATTTTGATTGCACTGAAGTGATCATACAAGTGGTACTTGCCAACCTGATAATCCACTGTTCCAATGATCTTCAGAGTGGGAATACCTTGGGACGCCCTCCTCTAACCATAACACCTGGAAAATAACTCAGCCCAAGGTAGTCGGCTAAGTACTGGTCCATATAGTTTCCAGTAGCGCCAGTATCCACCAAAATAGTAGTGGTAAGTTTCCTAAAGGTGAGGGAGAGGGTGGCAGTCAATAGAAAATACCTGGAATGGTCTTTATTTATGGAAGATAATGACAACACTTCACCAAAGTTCTCATCATCTAGCTCAAGCCTGCACACAGAATGGGTTTGGGAATCAAAAAAGGGGTGGATATTTGGCCACTCCTAATACTGAGGCCACATACCCCACCATGCCTTCTGCAGGTGCATATACTTGATTATATCTGAAACGAAGTTCCTTCTCCACCTCCTGAGTGCCCCAGATCATGGTAGAGGTCAACCGTGGGTTCTCAGGGGTAATTTGATACACAGAAATAGAGTCCTCATCCAAGCCATATGACCAAATAAAAGGTTCAGAGATAGAGGCCAGGGTTTCATTATAAAACGCAGTTTTAGATGCAAATGACCCTATTCCTGAAACTGGGATGAAATGCCCAAAGTTATCCAAGGCCAACACCACCAGGCCCATCTGCGCTGATTCCGCTGGCATTGTCTGAATGCGCTGGGGATGGAAAATTCGTTTCTTGGAATTAAATCTAGTAATTTTGGTGGAAAGTTGGGGAATCACGACTTTCAGACATCGAAGTGTCTAACTCCACCAGTTATGAACATGAAGGGTGGATACTTTCCAGTTGGAGGCAACCAAAATAACGCTGAGCTGCTCCAACCTTCAGGAAAATGAGGAAACAGCGGTGCAGCTAATGACAGCCAGAGCCCACAGCTGATGGCCACTGTTTCCCCTTTGGAAAAGTTCCACGCGGAAAAAGTTCGTGCACATAAGAAAAGGAGGTTAATTGACTAATGTTAGGAGAGTGTCTATAACTCTCCAGTTCCCAGAGGGGCAGTGCTTGGTGCACAAGACCAACGCCAGGGAACTAGCCATTAAAATCAAATTAATTATTGCCCAGCAGAGGGTGCTTGAGCAATAATAATTTAAGCAGAGAAATGCTAGAATTAAACAGCCAAAATTGTCACAGTGCCCATGGAGGGAAGGGGTAATGACCCAGGTTGGAGGGTACCTGGGCAGACAAATGGTGCACGAGGTGAGAGTTGGATTTTGTTTATTATGGCAAGGTTAATGAAGTGTGAGACCTCCTTGAAGAGGTTTGCAAACAGGGTTGTTAAAAAAATCATATAATAAAACGGTATATGGGGTAAAGGTTTATTTGGGAAGTCGACCAACAAGAAATGTTGGTCAGGGGAAAAAGTATTTAAACTCATATGGGGAAATTGGGGTTATGCCACAGTGGGCCCAAGCAGCGACTCGCCAATAGGGCGATACTTCCATCAAATTTAGTACAATAGACTGAAACCAACTTCACTTGAGTTATTGACTGAAGTTGAATTTGACCTGAGCGCATTACCTCATAGCAGGAACGGGTTTTGAACCCTTGTTCCAAAACTAAGCAAACTGATCCATCCGCCTTAATTTGGTAGATAGTTCGTTTTAACGCTTGGGCAGACATCAGGGCTGAGCGTTTGGCGCACCACTGGTCCCAACCTAGGAATATTTTGCCCAGACCCAGCGTTGTTCCAGGGTGTTCTTCAGGTCAGGAAGGGCCTGCAACCTCACCTTCTGGGCCTCCAGACGCCCAGCCTTGTCTTTGGGGTTAACCTCCACTATTATGTCATGTTCACATGACACAATCTGAGATAGCACTCCCCCAATTGCAGTCAATGAGGCGTTGGTTTGTATGATAAAAGGCCTACTGAAATCTGGATATTGAAGGGTAGGCGCGGAGCTCATTCTGGTTTTCAAAGCCTCAAAGGCCTGTTGGCATTCTTCTGCCCAGAAAAATTGAACTCCTCCTTGCAGCAAATGGAATAGGGGCTCAGCAATTCTCGTGAACCCTTCTAAAAATCTTTGATAGTACCCTACCATGCCTAAGAACACTTGAACATTCCTCATACTCATTGGAGGTTGCATCTTGTTAATTGCCTCCACCTTTTGAGGTTGAGGCCGCAAGCCTTTGTTATCAATAACAAACCTAAGGTGTTCCAATTGTTCTTAGAAGAATTGACATTTTCTAGGTTTTATCTTCAGATTAGCCTTCAACATTCATTCACACTTGTTCAAGGTACTCCAAATGTTTGGAAAATGTTCGTGAAAAGACATTGATATCACCCAAATAAACCAGTATGCAGGATAATTTAAGATCTCCCAAAATTGTGTCCATTGCTCATTGAAAAGTTGCTGGTGCATTACACGGCTCCTGTGGCATGCGCTTCAGTTAAAATAGTCCTTGAGTAGCAATTGTTGCGCACTTCTCCTGCTCCTCTTGAGGCACTTCAATTTGCCAATATCCTGAGATAAGGTCCATTGCAGTAAAGTATTTCACCCTTCCCAGACGATCCAAGGCATCATCAATTCTAGGCAAAGGATAGGAATCCTTTTTTGTAATGGAATTTAGGCGTTGATAATCAATCACAACTCAATTGCTGCCATCTTTTTTCTTTATGATTAAAACTGGACTGGCCCATGAGCTCTTAGATGGCACTATCATTCCGCTTTTTAGCAACTTTTCTAGCTCTTCTCTGACTATTTCATCACTAGCCCTGTGGCACCAAATTGTCCTCATTTTGATAGGTGCATGGTCCCCAGTGTCAACAAAATGCTGGACTCCTTTTTCACAACCTAAATCTTGATCATCTTTGGCAAAAATTTCAGAATATCGTTCAAACAACTCTAGTGCTTCATCCTTCTGTTGTTCTGATAATCCGGTAAAAGATTCTCAAGGGATTACAGTATGTGCCCCAAGGGTTTCATTTGGTAATCCTAGCTCAGATAAATCGCCAAATTTGATGGCTGATTTTGTTCATCCCTTGGAAACAGATGCACAAATGCAATCACTTGATATTTCTTGACCTTAATAATTTGGCTGGTCTAATTTGCTAATAGGACATCAATTTCCCCTTGCGCTGGTATAAGTATTCCAGGCGCCACACAAGGTTCCATATGAGAACAATGCCACGGGGACATAACCTCATCATATAGTCCTTCTGGAATATCTAGCGTGGTCCCAGTCTTCATAACCAGTTGATGGCCTGGAGCTATTGTCGCATCCTTATTCACATGTAGGGGTATTCCTCAATTTTCATTTATAGCAGTCAGCATGGAATGGCTTTGATTTCCCCGCTGAATATATCCTATGGGTATTATTCCATTAGCATAAGATATATTAATAAAGTTTTGATGATGGCTTGCGGGCTTCATATTGTCACAAGAGTAATAAATCAGAAGTGATTGGCCTAATATCGTTAAGAT
Source organism: Massospora cicadina (assembly GCA_022478985.1). NCBI lineage: Eukaryota > Fungi > Entomophthoromycota > Entomophthoromycetes > Entomophthorales > Entomophthoraceae > Massospora > Massospora cicadina. The sequence continues at coordinate 157,192 of JAKSZP010010563.1, forward strand.
GTTTTCTTTAAAATTACATGAGATCCCATAGGTCCTTAAAAAACTCATTCCAATTAAGATGTCATAATTGGTGTTCAGAAGCACTATTGCGGGTGCTGCTACTACTAAAGCTCCAAATTGCAGTGGCAAGGCGCTGTAAGCTCCTTCACTCTTAGTGCTGTTGAGGCCTGCGGTTCCATATTTCTGATGATGGTCAATGTCCAGTGCAATTTTCAGATTCTTCACCAACTTCATGAAAATAATGTTTACAGGTGCTCCGCTATCAACAATAGCAACTACTTTGATCTTGTTGACCAGAATATCCATGTAAGTGCACTCAGAGTAGTAGTAATTGATAGAATTTACTAAGTGAATATGTGAAGAATCCAGAGAATTAAGAGTGTTCTTCAGAGTATTTCCAATACTAGGACATTTATAGATGAATTTGTCAATTGGCATTGCTATATTGACCCCTTTCAGACTTGGGGTATCAGATGCATTTCTTGGACCTTCTGCTGGAATATTTTAATTATTTGTTGCACATACGGTTTAGCTACTACTTCAGAGGCTTCAGGTATGACAACCTTACTCTGAGAGCGAGTTACCACATATAAATTTATAGAATCTTTAATAGGTACTAGAATGGAATTTGTTTCATCATTAAGCAAGGCCCTGTGGCCTGCATTTTCTTGTCAATCAGGAGGGACTGGTTTTTCTGGCACAATAGAGCGTCCTGCATCTATTGTGCTTGTTCTTTCCCTTCTCCTGCACATTATTAGGAAGGACTACATTGACGTTGCTTTGACAGCATCAAGAGGCAAAGTGCCCTTTATGGTTTCATTTATAGCAATAATATCATTCATTGAGTGTGTGGGCTTTGTATCTGAGTTCTGCTCAGTTTTCACAGGTGAATCATTTTCAATCTTCTTATTGACTTCAATGGGTTTCCCAACAGAGGCAGGTCCTGATTTGTATCCAGTATTAGGAGGGCTGTAATTCTGTGAACATCTGCAAAGATAGTCAACTAGTTCAGATGTTTTAAGATTTTGTACAAAGGCAGGCATTAAAACGTTCAACAAATTTTGGTAAGGTTGTACCACATGCTCTAATGCAATCTTAGCATCAAAATTGACCATAGCTTTGGTGCCTAGGAGAACTTACACTTCACAATAGAATCAATCCGCAAATTTGTGAATGGCTTCATCTTTTTTTAAATCAAATATTCATAAATTTAGATTTTCTGGTTGACATCCATTCTGGACCTCTGAATTTGTAAAGCACAGCCTCTTTGACTTCATCATAGGTTGGATTTTCATTGATATGTGGCATAATCAACTCAATGCTCCACTGATCCAAGCAGTTAATCATAGTAGCTGCTTTGTTGCAGTTGCTGGACCCATACATAGCCAATTTGAGGCGTTTGACATTGTGGTGATACTTTCATTCTTATCAAATGCAGGCAGGTTCGCTGGTTTGTAATTATTGCTTTCCCGCCCATAGTTATCAGAATATCTTCTTTGTTGGCTTGGGCCAGATGTAATAGGGCTTTGAGGCACTGCATTACGGCTAGAGGAACTTGGGTTGGCCAAAGCATCCATTCTATGTGGCAGTTCATGACGTGGTTCATATTCAATTTCATAATGTTCAGATGCATCACTATCCATATTTTTGCTTTGGGCGTGCTGGCTTTGACAATCCTTCAACATTGTAATTTTCTCATTTAAATTGCTCATTTGCAATTGAAGTTCAGAAATGACTTGATCTTTTTCTACATTTTCTTTTTTAACTCATTCACTTCTTTATGTAAATCATTATTTGCCTTACTAATAAAAGTAACTTCCTCAATAAGATTATCAATTTGATGACTCATTATGTCCGCTGAGTCTTAAAATTTGTAAATTCATCCTTTAAATTTGTATAGCCAGGGGTTGCTCCCCTGCTCTGCATGTTCACCATCTGCATTCCCAGCTGTGAGCGCCACTTGTTGAATTTTTGGTCTATTAAGGATGGCTGGTTCTTCTTATGCAGTAAGGCAGAGTTTTGAATGTCTATTGTATGAATACAACAGACCAGATGGTGACTATAGTTAAGATATAACTCCTTGGTAATTCTACTTGAAGTTGTATTCTTCTGTCATTACTTAGACGATGGCACACTACCCTGATCTTCCTGATCCCAAGTACATCCTTGACTTAATACAACATAAAGTATTAATACTAAAAGCTTATAAATTAAACTATAGAACTGTAGGAATATTGATGATCAATATTTGATTATTGATATTTGATTCTTTTATTAGTATTAACTTGGGATAATTTATAGGGTTTGATGTTCACCACATCTTACCCATGACACCTCAATTTCAATGGCACTTGGCCAGAGAAAGTAACAAGTTTGTTTGAGGGTCTACAATCCATTCAACTCAAGACATCCCAAACACCTCTGAGTCAGTCTCAAACTTAAAGATATACCCAAGATAGCATTTCTAACGCGTCTGCAAATAGCTGAACCAATACTCATCTCAAGCAATCAGCAGCACATCCCAAGGCAATTCATACCACTATTTAATAATTAATTCAATTGAAAACTTGATCAACATTAAAAACTAATTTTGACATAGACCAAAAAAGCCCACATGCCCAGGTTATTTAGTCAGCTATTATTATAGGTCCAACTAAACTAATAAAGCCCCCATGCCCATGTCATCATAGTTGAATATTATTAAGTGGAATCTCTAGGCCACAAATCCCAAGTTTGGCTATACTTAGGATATTTTCAATTTATAATTACCAACAGTTTATATCCAGTCAACCATTCAACACCCCTTAAGTTTTTTGCAATACAACTGCCATTATGACAGGCTGTGTTTCAATGGGAAGGCCAAATTCATCCAATGAACTGAACTCATGAGCCTGGAGGACCTCTTCAACTGGAATAAAATGTAAGTATGCCACTATTTGGTGTCAGCGGATTTGCAATGGTTTAATCTGAAGATTTGCTACTAAGACCTTGATCTCCACATGTCCCGGAAGTATAATGCCTGGGACTATATGGGGCTTGAACTGTGATTGCTGATAAGGTCCAATGACCTCCCCATAAAGCCTAGCAGGCACTTCCACTTCTAACTCAGTGTTTATGATTACTTGGTGTCCAGAGGGAATAGATATAGGGCCCGCAACTCTAAGTGGTAGACCTTGATATTCATAAATTTGATTGGGAAGGGACTGTGTTTCATGCTTTAGTCAATGATAGTGAACTGAAACCACCCCATCACCATATGCAAGGTTAACATGACTCATGTGTACCAGATCTTTTGACATTCCGCTGGAGGTAAAGTAGATTGGGATTCGCTGCCCCAGAATTTCAAATGTCTCTGCAGTCATATCAACAACAACTCCATAGTGGCGCATAAATGCAGTTCCAATTAAAAGATCATAATTATTATTTGGTAGCACTATGGCTGGGGCTACAATGACAATTGATCCAAATTGCTAAGCTAGTGCGCTGTACGCTCCTTTGAGACCATGTTTTCTGTGCCCACAGTCCCATACACCATATGATGTTCCACGTCAGGCTTTAACGCCAGTCTTGCCACCAACTTTGTGTACACTATGTTGATTAAAGCACCCATATCAATTATTGCACAAACTCATGTTTTTGCTATGACAGTGTCACAGTAAGTACATTCAGCATAAGAGGCATTCTGATTGTTTAGAACATGGACATTTAACTGATCTCTTTTTCCAAGGAAGCTCATAATATCCTTCACCACTTTAGAGTATTCTTTAACAATAGCATCCACGGGGAAGGCCACGCTTACTTCTTCCAAAAGAAGCGCATCAGCTAATGGATCTGGTTCATTGGTAGAAAGGTAATCAAATATTTGACAAGCATAAGGCTTTGGTTGTTTCTGAGAGCTTGCTTCCGCCATGTTCATGAATCGCGTTCATGTCAGCACATTAACCCTCCAACTGGTCGCTGATATAAGAAGGCGTCATCATACTGAGGAACTTCCACTGAAGGTACAGGAATAGGTTCCAATGGGACGTTTTGGGTCAGAATAGCGGAGGTAGAGAGTCCCATCTCTACTCCGCTCTGACTTTTCCCTGGTGATACTGCTCCTGCAGCAGGTACTGAACCTGCCATTTGTGACAACTTCAAGACAGGTGCCCCAAGTGACCACATGAAAAGCAGATGCCCCCAGAAGACCTGCAACCTTGATTGTTGTAAAAGGAGCTACCCCAAGGGTTGGGCTGGAAGCAGGGCTTGTATTGATGATAAGGCTAGGGGATGCCAACTGATTGCTGAACAAGGAAGGATTATTCCTATGGAAAAAAGGCTAGCAGTGGAGGTGCTAGGTTTCTGCTCTATATTGGGTGGAGGGAAATTAGAAGATAGATGGCGTAGAATTTGAACAATTTTGAGCAAGGATACATCAACCTCTAAATATGGAGCCAATGTATTAAAGAGCTCTCAGTATGGTTTCACAGCAGAGGTCAATGATATGCTTATGTCACATTCAGTTAAAAGCCCTGCCCCAATTAACACATGGGCTTTTGCTGAGAATTGATCAGCAAAGGCAGTGAGGGTCTCTTTAGGCTGAAACCTAATGGTAATAAACTCAGCCTTTTGTAGCACCATTTTTGAAGTTCCTCCAAACAGCCACAGCACATTTCTCCTTCACTTTCTGATAGGTAATGGAACTGCTTGGAAGGTAGAAAATAACTTGGTTGGCACTACCTACATCCAAAGTGGACATTAGTAATTTGGTTTTTACAATAATCTGATACCCATTCTACTGCAAACTCAAAATCATTTAAAAAACCCATGGATGTTCTCATCACGGTCAAATGGAGGCAGCTTATCAATACAACACTCTTGCAAAAATTCTTTTTTCCAATTGAGCACAGCGTCTAAGGCAAGCTTGAGTTCTGTGTAGTCAACAGTTGTAGTATCTTGAGATGATTCCTTAGTGAATCAAGCAGGATATGACATGACTAGCAACTGATGAACGCTTTTTAGTTTATGTGATTGATCAATGGGCCCCCTGTAGTGAGCACCACTGTTATAAAATTGGTGGTACTTGAGAGATATGCTGACGGATTTTGCACAGGGTTCGACCCACTGAGCAATTAGGACCAACAATATGATGATTGTTGTCCTTGACATGACAGAATAAATGTATAAAAAAATAAATAAATATGAAGCACTCACTCCCTCCACTCTCTTTTATTTCTCAAATTAATACAGCGGATCCTCGCTGTTATACTTACTTTTAAACTATCAACAACTCTCTTTTCTCAATTGTCTCATCCCACTTGTATGGTAACAACTTTGGATGGTACCTCTTTCATGGCTTAGTAATTCACTTTGCCATATCTCATTGATTCCACCAATTACTCATTCATCAATTCACAATCGCCCAATTCAGCTGATTTCCCAATAATCCCAATATTACCTCATCTTGAGGTGCTCAATTAATCATATTTGTAACAACTCGGCAGATTCCATCCATTCCACCATATTGACTTAGTGCTTTTTTAGTACTAGATGGTCCCAACCTGAGGGGGAATTGACTTAGTGCTTATCATCCAGTAATATTGGAATCATAACATTTACTAAATAAGGAAGTTCCTTTCTTATAAGAGTAGCAACATCAAGCTTTTGATCTTTTATGCCAATCTCTAATTGGTGCCCCAATTTTAGCTCATCCTGATTTTTAAAACCTTTTCTCTTATTTACAGATGCCAGTGATGTTGCTATTAGGGCTATTCTGGCTCAGCGCAACTTTGATCTAATAGATCATCCATTTGCTTTTTATAGTAGAACACTTTCCAAAGCAGAACACAATTATAGCGTTACTGAGAGAGAGTGCCTTAAAGTCCTATCAGCCATAAAAAAATTTTGCCCTTACCTCTATATCAAACATTTTAATATCATCATGGATCATGCATCCCTAAAATAGTTACAACAAATGAAGGATCCTGATGAATGCTTAGCTAGATGATCTCTAAAGCTTCAGAATTACAACTTTTCAATTTAACATTGTGATGGAGCCATACACTAAAATGCAGATGGACTTTCTCAATTAACTATACTAACTATATTCACTGCTGAAGAGGATCACATCTATGCTATAATTGGCAGACCTGAACTATGGTAATGTGAAATAAAAGGATGTTATAGCAAAGCTATAATCTTTAACTGAGTGTACTAAAATTAAAGAGGGTTCTCTTTATAAGAAGTTGGGACTTAAATGGCTAACTTTTATTTGGCCTTCTTCTAGGACCAATATCTTTATGGAGGCTCATCAAGCTGTGGGGCATGAAGCTGTTTCTAAGACTTTACAGTGGTTGAAAGATCATTGTTACTGGGATAACATGCTGGAAACTATGCATGATGTGTTGGAGACTTGTCTCACTTGCCAAAAACAACATAGTAGAAATCTGATTTACCAACACAAAATTGTGGGACCTTCAGAACCTTTTTCCACTGAGTATTGATGTGATGGGCCCTCTCCCTACCGCTACTTATGGACATCATTATATTATATTAGCTATCAACCATTTTACCAAATGCATTGTGCTGTCTCTGTTTCCACTGTCACCACTAAGTCTACAACATCATTCCTTTTTAAGCAAGTTTTTATCTGGCATGGTAGCTCAAAAGTACTATTATCTGATAATGGAAATAAATTTGTTTTGCAAGTAGTATCTGAGCTTACTAAATTGATAGATACCTATCAGTCATCTACAGCTCCTTATAATTCTTCTACTAATGGTGCAGTTGAATGAGCTAATGGTACCCTGGTAGCATTACGAGAAAGATGTCTTCAACTGATCCTAGTAGATGGAATCTATACTTACCTAGCGTGATGTTAGCTTATAGGGTTGGCTATCATTGTATAATTGGAATGTCTCCTTTAAAGGCTCTGTATGGTTAGGATACTATTTTACCATCCAGTGTACAACCTATACTTTATACTGCTACCCCTCAAACTAATGAACTAAATATGAGAAGGTTAGCTGATGATATTATCAGAGTACAAGCCTTAGGTTTGAGTTCTCTTGCTACTACAACTAAAAAAGAATGAATTAGGACCAATGCTACCCAACCTACCTTACCTGAATATCAAATAGGTGGTCTTGTACTCTTTAATTAGCATATACCTGGAGGACAAATTCACAAACTTGAAACCTTATGGTCTGGACCCTATTGTATTAACTATCATCAGAATATTGAATATTCCATTTCAGCTGTTGACACTAGGACTGTTATCAATAGAGTTCCTAGTACATTTTTATAAGTATATGCCCCTAGGCAAAATCTTGAGGAGTGCATTGTTGGAAATTTATCTGTGATAACTAATTATATTTAGAATTGAGGTTTAGTGTCTCAGTCTAATAAGATTATAAAAAGCCTGGTGGATATATCCAATTCTCCTTTAGACTGTCAATCAACTCTTTGAAGTTATCAGTCTCATCTGTCTGAAGGTGCTAAGCCTTCTGAGGAGGCTAAGCATTCTGAAAGGGCTGAGTCCTCAATGAGAATATTGATATCGTCTAACAAAAATCGTATTAGATCAGACAATCAGCAATATTGGTCCTCTAAGAGAAAAGATCTTACCTTGTTTGAAGCATGAAGATTTTTACAAAGATCTACTAAATCCCCTTCTATAAATATCCATAAATTTTAACTAATAAAAACACCAAATATTTTGTTTTGCATAGTTAAATTTTGGCAAATTTAAGATTGAATATCTTTATACCATCTAGTACTAAAAAAAGATTGAATATCTTTATTCTGATTGGAATACATTATTGCAATGAAACTAATAATTTTGTAGCCTTTGTAGCACCTGCATATCAAAATTTATCGTGATATTCCAATAAGAGGTCTATTTTACTATAATCTATTAATTAGTTTATTTTATATTTAATAACTTTATCATTCTTTATATGATCATTAAAGTTCAATTTCTAATTATTTAAGGCTACATAGACTTATAAGCTACCAGATATCATTAAGAGAATTTATAAGTTTACCAATTCTTAAAGATATCATATAATATACATACTTAATTATACATATACTTAAAATGTCTTCATTAAAATCTTCTGATTTTCATTTTTACTTTGCCTAAACTACCAAAAAGATGGATATGGTTATCTATTTTATAGATAGCAGGCCTTGGAATTGACACTACCAATAGCCAAAAAAGATATATAATATAGATTAAAAAGAAAAATATATACATGTCGAATAGAGAACCTCCTTGTTTTTCAAAGTCGGTTAAAAAAGTAAACGAGGCGGGTCAACCTTGGGACAAATACTACGCCGAGTTTTTAGCCTGTGCAGGTTTCGAACCTATTTCAAACAAAACCCGACCCAAAATGGAGCAGAAACCATCCAGCTATGCTACCACTCCTCCATAATGTAGATTAAAGCTCTTACTAAATCAAAGCCTGACACACAACTTTTAGCAAATTTTCCACTAGCACATTTTCAAAGATATAAACTTTATTGGGGATTTAAGCTTAATATGATATAGCACTCAGTAGTTCTTTAGATTAAGTCTCATAAAGCAGTGGTAACGCTTGTCTAAATAATTAAAGAGTATCCATTCATGATATGACTAAAAATGATTGTATATTAGCTTTTGATAAATTAGATGATAAATCATCTCTTTTTATACGTGTTATTTTTATCTTTATTCACAGCTATCGTCATCAAAGTACAGGATTGTCTTTTTAAGTTTTAAAATTAGTCAAATTCATTAGACTAAAAGATACAGAGATAAATTTGAGTTAAAAGTATGTAAACCTCAAAATATATTTATCTAAAAATATCAGGTTAAAACATGATAAATGATATAGTAAATCATTGAAATATAGAGTAATTTCTGTCAGTAAAACAGTCTGGGCCTAAAAAGTTTGATATTCTTTATAAGACTATTTTCGCTGTTAATCTAAAAGCTCTAAAATTGATAGGTGAAGCTTTAATTGTAATAAGTATCTATCTTGTAGCATCTAGTAAAACTTAAACGCAAGAAAAGCGTATATACCAAACTTCAAGTATGAAGATTATATAGTTTAAAATTTATGGTAAGCAATCAATAAGTGTTTAACCCGATACAGATTCAAACGCATGCCAAGTAAAAATAATTGTATCCTAGAAAAGTAGGAGCCTATACCTATACTAATTTATACAAGCAACGTATATATATTAATAGCTCTTAATTTGCCTTTAAAATCAGGATTGAGTTGTTTAAAAGATTTATAAAATAATATATCGACGATAACTTTTTCATAGACAAAATAACTTTTATGAAGAACTGATAATTGTGATATTGAGATCAATATTTGAAGAGTCTAGCTAGAACGATGAGGAGGGAACTGGTAAAATACAGAGCCATCGTGTAAATGATAAGGTACCGGAAGTCAGACGTTAGATCAATTATGGCGCCGGCGAGAGTAGGGCCGATGAGATCTCCTAAACCAGAAGGGGCGTAGGCTACCCCCATTATGGTGGCGAGATTCTCGGTGCCAAACAGTTCTGCACATGTGGAAGCGAAACCGCCGGCAAAGCCTCCAGATGGAACCCCATACAGGATAGAAAAGGCTACGAGAGGATAGAACTTGGTGCTAAAATACCAAATGAGAGTTGACAAAGAAGACAGAACGAGTGCAGTTATAAATACGTTGGTGTGGCCAAAGTAGTCCCCAAGTATTCCAATAAGGATGCGGCCAATGGCAGAGGTTAAGTTGATAGCACCCACCAGCCATGCTCCCTGCCTAGTGGTCAGCTGGTTCTCCTCAGCAAAGGTGGGCATGTAATAAATCGGCACAAGGAAACTTAACCCCGCGCTTAGCATAGCCAACCCAAATACAATTAGACGTGGTTCGAGGAGCGTGGCTAGTTTGAATGGTGGTCGCTCCTTACGCCACTGGGTGGGCCGAATAACTAGGGCACTGGTCCCAAGTAATCCGGTAAGAAGGACAGCATTAATGATCAGGCAGCTATGGCGTCCAAGCCGTTCAAGTAATTCATCATTCAATAAGCTAAAAAATAAGCCACCTAATCCAGAGCCTGCAGTTGCTAGGCCTATGGCCATACCACGCTTGTGGGTAAACCAATCTGCCACAATACTATTGGCCGGTACATAAACCAGTGCACCGCCTAACCCGAATAACAAGCCCTGAGTCAAGGCCAGCTGCCATATTTGGGTTGAGAATGCCGCGAGAAGCATCCCCAACCCAGACATACAAGCACCCAACAAAGCACAAAACCGCGCCCCAATTAAGTCGCATAACCGCCCCGTCAATACCGAGCCAAAAGCGATGGCAGTAGGCCCCACCGTGCCAATGACTGATAGCTCAGCTTTAGTCGCCGATGGAAAGGTGACGCGGCTATAATACTCAAAGAACACGCCAAACCCACTCACCACCCCAAACGAGCATGCCTGCATCATAAAGCTGGCAGCTACAATCACCCAGCCGTATCCGCCCTCTTTGTTTTCAATCGTCATACGCTACTGGTTTATGCTTTTGGCTTTTAACCCATTCATGATGCTTAAAATTTGAAACTGCAAATCGTATCAGCGCTTTCTCTTATTTCCCCCGATCATTCAATTGAGCTTACATAAATGTCATTGATTAGGTACCTTCCTAATCTAGAAACTGTCCAATTTTTTTTAGTACTAAAACTGTCCAATTTTAATCAACGTTACTTATTTAATTCAACTTTAATAACCTCTGCAACAAAAAATAATCTGCACCAGATCTGAATATCAAAACTTACCTTTTGAGGACCATCTAGTACTAAAAAAAAAAACTTACCTTTGAGCTGATAACCTATTTACTCAAAATAGATAGGGTTTTACAAGCCAATTTGAATCCATTACGTTCAATCTGGCATCCGTTATGGTCAATCTCACATCATTACATATTAAATACTATGAATAATATACAAATTGCCCTGTAATGGATATGAAATTGACCATAATGGGTGCAAATTAGCTTATAAAACCCTGTATATTAAAAACATATATCAATAGTTTATAACTTTAAGAGAGGATATATCCGGAATAAAACTGCCCTCTTAAGGATAAGCTGGATTAATAGAACTTACCTTGAATAAAGTAGTTACAGTCAAGGGTGGTTAGCCTGGCAGGTAAAACTGCTTCCGCCCTAGCGCAGGTTTCAAGTTTGAAACCTGTACTTGCTAGAAAAATTCTTGGTGTGGTATATCTGTCCCAAGGTCAACCCACCTCAAATATTAAAGTAGTTACAGTCAATCCAAACTGCTGAGTCAGGCTTATCCTATTTCTTGCATTTGACCTTTGAAGTTTCTAATATAAAATTATAGTCTCTAATACTCAGATTCTAACAGTTTATAGAATCTAAAATATAGATTTTGAATGAATTAAGATCTGTCATCCAAGGGTGGTTAGCCTGGCAGGGTAATTCATGCTTCCACTCTAGTATAGGTTTTATTCAACATATATTCAAAACCTGTACTGGCTAGAAAAATTCTTGGTATAGTATATTTATCCCAAGGGTGACCCACCTCAATTAAATTATAGATCTGTCAACTATCCAGCTATTTTATTATAGTAATTTCTAAATCTATCTATAAATTTAGATTCTTTTCAAACAACTGTAAAGTTCCACTTGGTTTAATTTAAAACTTGTAATTCATAATAAGAGTATTCAAGGTGGGTATGGGACCATCTAGTAAAAAAAAAAAGTATTCAAGGTGGGTCAACCTTAGGATAAATATACTATATCTTGTCTAGCCATGTATATAAGTTCAAACCTATATATATCCAGGTGATAGTGGTTAGTTATTACTACTAAGCAACCACCTTATAATTTATAGTAAAATAAAATCAATCAAATTATAAGTATATGAATAGTATTATCAGGACAGATAGGAAGAAATATCCAACTGTCTTAAAATAGTTTAGGACCTTTGAAGTACTCAGTAGAATAAATTTATTTATATTAAAGGGAAATATCTTTGGTACAAGAAGATGAATTCTTAACTTAGCTAGTATTAATGATAGCCAGCAGAAAAATAATAATATCAATTCCTTTATTTTTTGAATAGTTTAATATTTAGATGTTGCAGGGGTAGAAAGCAAGTCAGTAGGGTATACAGCTACCAACCTGACAGTTGCAGGTTTGATTCTTGCCCTTCACACATCAATCAGGGTACCAGGTAAAGGAGCTATTGGCAGTTAATAGGTCTAATAATATAAAAACCTTACCCATGATATAATCAGAAAAAAAGAGTCCTAATCTAGAGATAGAAAATCTTTTTATGACAGAGTTGACTCTGCTCAGGTTTTATAACATTATTTACTTTCTTCCTTTTTGGTAATATCCATCCCCTGATCAGCTTGCCTCTAATAAAATAAATTGATATTTAGATGTTGCATCAGAATATTAAGCCAATTTGGGTACCTTCAAGACCTATGACCAGATCTCCCAATCTCAACTTGCCTTTGTTATTTAATTTTTTATAAAAAGATTTGGTTGGACTCAGAATTGATAGGGCTTGGTTTATTTTGCCATGCTTAATCAATTATGAGAACTCTGAATCCTGACAATGCACCCTTCTTAATCTTATCATAGGAGAATAATATTTTGGAGATATTTACTGCAGACCCAGCTTACTACCTTGTCCTATGAATTATTGACAAAGGTAAGTTTATTTTCTCTCATATTCAAGTAGGTATCAGTATGGTATTTGGAATGAAGAAATATAACCATATCATTAATAAAAGGATCAATGTCCTCTTTGGCTTCAGGAGTTTATTCAGTGATGAAGCTACATGGCATAAGCCATTTATGATTATTGCACTTAAACTGCTCAGTCTGGTTGTCAATCAAACAGTAGTAGTTACTGAACTTGAGCTCAAAATAATCTTCCTCATCTTATACAAGTTCTCCTAATGTATTCTTCTTGTAACTGTAAACACACTCTCCTTGTTAAGCCAATTCACCTGCAAAATAAGCATGCTATTGTATACCACTTCTCACACTTGGTGCAGACAATTTGAGTCTCTGACTTGGGTAGCAGCATATAGAATGAGTAAAAGCGCCTACACTTGGTCAGTTCTAATTGAAATTGTTAATGGTTTTGGGTGAGGCGATGAGAGTGGTGTGGCTTGCAAATTGCACTTCATAAGCTTCCTTGATTTCATATTTACCCTTGGAAGTGGAGACAGAAGGTGAGGCAAATCCTTTTTGTTCATCTAATTGACTATAAAAAAGCTTGTAAGCAGCAGCTCAGAATATTTGAATGAATCAGGCACCGCATCTATCACCACTAGCTCAGAAGTGTTATAAATGGCACAGGCTTGAGGTTTGAACTGCTTATCAACAACATCCAATTTGTTCTCATTGATGGCCTTGGTGTTAGTACCTTGGAACAAGGACACCCCTAATATTTTAATGACAAGATCATAGACAGCGGGGGCACCGCAAACTGGGGCAATCCTGGGACATTACTGGCAAAATTCGTTGCCCCAAAGGTTGAGCTTAGCGCACCCTTGTCAGTAGGCTGACTTATAGATCTAAATAAAGTTTTGAGGCTAGGTTCTCAATTTTATTGGCCTTAAATTTTGATTCAGATGGCCTATATTTTAAATCAATTCTGTGGCAAAAATTATTGGTTAGACATCTAGAATTTATTTAAACTGGTTTGATAGGGTATTTATCTGGAATTTGCTTCTGATAAAGTCTATTGGTAGGGGTAACCAGTTAAAGGCTGTTGAATATGTACCCTTTGGCTTCCTCATGCAAACTCATTTAGTTGAAGATGACCACCTGCTTTGGAAAACCTTCAAGTTGAAACCCATCGCTTGGTGGAGCCTTGTTGGGTTTACTATTGTACCCTCCATCCTTGGTGGGATCAGGATCATCACCTTGGGAGGCTTGAGCTTTGGGAGTAGCTAGCTCAGTACCTTGAGGTATGAATCATTATCCACATTGTTTTTATACTGAATAAATGGCATTGGGAATCCCATGGTCTTCAAAGAGTCATCCTGAGGGAACTTTGGATGAAATTGATAAATTTCATCAACTTTGACATTGAACAGTTTGATGCTATTACTGATGACTTCCATAATACTATTAAAATTCTTTCCAGATTGCTGACAATTTTGAGCATATCTGTAAAGTTATACATTATATTGCTCACTAAAAACTTAGTACAGTCCTAAATCATAATGGGCTAAGTTTTAACATAATGTTTTTTAATATTAACCTCAGATTCTAACCTATTTCCAATTGGTGTCTCTTTGTTGGTTAGGGTTTATTGATTCCCCACCAATTCAGTGTGGATTTGAATTCTCACCAAGAGTCTTTTCTTTGGCTTGCCAAATTGAAATTTCTCTTTGAATATTCCAATTGATTGGGTATCACAAATAGATTGTGCCCAGCCAATCTTCATACTCCAGATCATTAGAAAATTAATATTCAGGTACATGAGAATTTTAAGGCAATTCAATTTCAGTGTTAAAATGATAGTCTCATCATAATTAATTTTTTATGGTTAAAATCAGCTCCAAATCTATAAGCATTTGTTGCTCTTTCCAGATTTGTTCTAGTTGTTCTCAAAAAGCTTATCAGTATCAAGCTAAATTTTGGGGCAGTCTGGAATCCATTAATTTCCTGCAGAAGGGTATCAATTTTCCTTCTGTACTAACTAAGCTTAAAGATCATCTAACTTAACAGCTCTCAGAACATCTATTACTGTTTGATGCTGTTGAAAATTGATATTGCCCAATTATATATGATCATCCCAAAGCTATCTATATTATCTAACTAATTATATCATATAAAAGTTTTTAATTAAAACTATGACACTGTATTAGTGTCAATTCATATTGTTGACTTTGATATCAACTGGCACTGTCTGCCATATTGACATAAACTTTTTGTTAATTCGTCAATATGGTTAATGCAAAATGTCATCATATTAATTGTATTTGCCCAATTTGAAAAATCACATTATACTGATGCAGATTTTCTAGCTTCCCAGATTTTCTAAGTAGTATGCCAGTTAACCTGAGAGTCCATATAATAGCCAACACACCATAGCATTTGTGATATTAGGCTCTTAAAGATCAGTAAAGTATTTAAATAAGGGATAGACAGTTTAAAGAGGGATCTTGAATTAAGTAGGTTTACTTTAAGCTCTGGAAACTCAGCAGATATTACAAAATATACTCTATATCACAGAGCTGGCTAATGAATTTTGAGACTAGCCTATCAGTTGTGGTTCATTAACACCCAAAATAAACTAAAATACTGGGGTCTTAGACATCCATATAGCCTGTTAACAGGCTGGAAGAGAAACAATTGTGGGATGATGGCTGATGACCACCATTAAAACTATACCTATCAACAACCAAGCTGTTGCCACCATGATGGCCACAGATTCTGCTGTTGTAAGTTCTTTAGTCTATGGGTGGCCCAAACTTGCTGTGGTGCCGCAGACTATTGAGCACATAGTAAAGTCACAAAACTTTATCCAACAGGAGAAAAATTTTAGTATCAAAAGTATATCCTGATGCCAGATGGTATCTAAAGGTGGGGAAATCCCAAGAAGCCACTAAGTCAAAATCCTTATTTAAGGAGAGAGGGCAGAAATGTAGTGATGTTGGCTACTAGGGCCCAGTCATTGCAACCTTAGGGAATATGGCAATGGGAGGTGGCAACTTATACAAAGTGATAATTTTAAACCAAAAAATTTTTGAGTGGGAATTTATTTATAAAACAAAATTGGAAGATTGACTGACAACTGTACTTGTGGGGATGGTTGTCTTAAATGCTAGGGGCTTTGAGAATAAATGTAACATGTTTAAACTGAGCTTTGCACAACCTATTTGATTTCAATGATACAGAATTTCAAAACTAGTTTGACACTTAATTGATCTCCCACTGGATAGCTGACTCTTGATTGAATTTTGAGACTATATTTCCCCTCCAAGCGCAATTTCACTTGGCAGTTCAGTGATGATTTGTTTGGTGGGCAACTGGTTGTGCCCATGGTCTGTCTACATAAGGGTAATCCTAATGGGTTTCAAGCAGATTTACACCCTTAAACCCATTGCTGTTGGACCCACTACTTCCAGTAAAATGGAAATGCCCTGGTGAGGTTCCAAACTCAATAATACTGCAGACTGCTTGATTCCACTGCAACTCAGTTTATTTAATTAAATGTCACCCTCATTAAAACCAAAATTATTGTGAAGGAGAGATGGCCACCATTTGACTTCTGGTGGTGGCCCCTCACATCCACCACCTCCACACACAACCTGATTTGCTGCACCAAAACATGGATGGTGAGTTAAAGGTGAAAGGGGGCTTGTCATGTTCACATGACATTATTGAGGAGAATAAATGCCATGACAAGGTTGGACATCAAAAGAAAATTATATAAGCTACAGGACCAATAACTCAAGGAACACCTTGGACCAACGCTGGGTTCAGGCAGATATGCCCAGGTTGTTTCAGGGAAATGCAATATATCCAGCCATGTGTTAAGGCAGTGGTGTTAAAATGGATGAATTACCTTCTAAATGATGACAGTTTTGTTCAATTGTTAGAAAAATGTGGTTTTGAAACCTGTTCAAATTTCAAAGTTTCCCACTCAGGTCAGCCTTGCCTTCAATTGATAACTCTATTTTAGTCAGTCTCTAAATATAGTACTCTGCTTAATATAAAAGTGCACTTATTGGTGCACCTGGGTTTAGCACCAATTCCACCAATTGATGATTCCCCAGTAATTGTTTAAGTATAATTATTTGAGACCAACCTTCTTCATTGGTTGTCTTCCCTTTAAATAAAACTCCTTGTTAGTTTACATTTTTTCTCATGTTAACTTGGGCAAACCTGTGCACAGACCTCTTTGAGAGAGGTCTCTAGCAACATTTAGCTGTTTGATTTTCACTAAATTTACAACTGCATCTGGAGAACCGCTGGGCCACCCTGGTCCCCTCCAGACCAGGTCACCTGAACATTCCTGCTCTGATCTCAGCTTGGATATTGACACCCCTTTGGGGCCCAACAAAGTTTTGTCATTTGTTTGCTAATTATTAATAAATACCACGTTGCATACCTTAGTCCTTTCTTACTTTTTCTCCAGCACCCTCTATGGAGCTATTCTCACCATAATACTAAAAATTAGTTACCTGGCAATGTGTCTGTTTACCATGCACCATCTCACTGGGAACTGTAGAGTTACAGACACTCTCTTGACATTATACAACAAACCTATTTTTTACATGTACTAGGTAATCCGTGTGGGACTTTCACAAAGTGTGAGTTAGGTGCACCAGCTGTTGGTCATGGCTACGGTGGGGCTCACCACCATTTTCACATTTTGCTGATGTTCAGAGCATCTTGGCGTTATTCTAATTACCTCCAACTGGGAAGTACCCACCCTTCTTGCTTGTACATAGTGGATATGGATGCTTAGCAATCTGGGAGTCATGATTCCCTGACTTTCCACTGAAATTAACAAAATTGATACAATTAAAATTTTTATTTGCTTGGCACTGCATTCAGATGGTGCAGGCAGGATCATCAACAAAGGTCCTGGTGGTGATGGCCTTGGATAACAATGCACAACCCATTGCCAAAATGGGTATGTGGTTGTTTATGGCCTAAATTGTGTTGTTTAATGACACTTTTTATATAAAATAGAGCCCAATATCTTCTCTTATGGCTCTGATATGGAACCCATCTCAGTATACTATATCACACCAGAAAACCTGCGCTTGACCCCTATCATGATCCGCAGAACACAGGAGGTGGAAAAGGAATTACTTCCTCATAATAAAAATGTTTATGCAATTGCTGAATATATGGTGAGATATGTGACATCAGTATTAATGGCCAACTATTTCTCTCCATTTTATGATGCAGAAACATACCATGGTGGCATGATTATGTCTAGAAAGATTTTTGTGGTGAAGTGTTGGCGTTGTCTGCTATGAATAAAGACCATTCTGGATATTTTTTGTTAACTGTTACCCTTTCATCTCCTTCAGGTAAAATCTTCACTACTATTTTGGTGGATATTGGAGCCTCTGAGAATTTTATTAAACAAGACCTAGCTGAATACCTTGAGCTGAGTTACTTGCCAGGTGGTATGGTTAAGGGAGGGAATTCCTAAGGTAAATCCATGATGAAACTTATAAAGTTAGTGAATTATCAATTTGGCAAATACCATTTGGCTGACCACTTCCAAGTGATCAAAAACCTCTTGTACCTCATTATTTTGGGTGTAATGTGGCGGTGAAAGTTTGACATCAGAACCAACTTGAAAGACAATACCTTGTCTCTAACTTTTGTATAATGGTCATGAATTAGTTGTACCTTTGGCTGAAATAACTTCTCAGGGCGATCTGCGTCACTGGCCCAATATCCACACACTCAGTCTTGCTCCGTTGCTGAATCCTCTCTCTGAGGTAACCTTACCTTCCTGTTTGGAGGAGTTTAAATCTTTGTTTGATGCGGCTTCAGTCAATGTACTACCAGCTCATTTAGAGTTTGGCTGCAGATTAAGCTCACTGTTGATCTGGTGCGTATATATTTGCCAATTTAACCCTTGAGTGTATGAAGGAAGCGGAATTGGATGTGTGAGTTAAGGAGCAATTAGCCAAAGATGCAATTTTTCAGCGTACCTCTCCTGTATGCTCCCCACTTTCCTTTTTGGAGAAAGCCAATGGTATATCACGCACATGCATAGATTACAGGAACTTAACCAACGTCACTGTACCAGATTTACATCCCATTCCATTGGACTCTCAGATTGCATGCTATGTGGAGAAGGCTAAAGTATTATCTAAACTGGATTACTTAAATGCGTTCAATCAGATATGGATCAAGAAGGGCCATTAGTGGCTCACTGCATTTTGAACCAGAAAATGAGTTTTCCAATTTTGGGTTATGTACTTTGAGCTTAAAAATTCCCCTTCTATCTTTCAACGCCATATTGATGTGGCTTTGGGAGACCTGCTGGGTATGCGCGGTAGCCTACAAGGATGATATTCTGGTGCTCTCCCCTAATAATGAGTCCCATGCATTGCACCTGTGGCAAGTGGTGGAGATTTTAAGGCAGCCAACCTTATGCTTAAGATCAGTAAATGCGAGTTTTTTAAGTCCCAGGTCACCTTCCTGGGCAACGTCATGTTTGACCAAGACCACATGATAACTCCAAAAAAAGCAGGCGATTTGCAAGTGGCCCACCCCAACTTCATTTAAAAAATTGAAAAGTTTTTTGGGAATGTGTACGTTCCTTAAGAAATTCACACCAAAACTTTCTGAGGTGGCGGAGCCCTTGTATAAAGTGAGTGGGGCAAAAGTGCAACAGTGGTTCCCAACTTTGCAAGATGCCTTCCAAGAGGTAAAGTGCACCCTGTTGTCCACGTCCGTCCTTTGCCATATTAAAACAATAAAGAGTTTACTGTGGCTACTGATGCCTCTAACTTTGCCATAGCAGCTGCCTTATTACAAGTAGATGAAGATGGAATAGAGCATCCAGTGGGATATTTTTCCAGGAAAGATGTCTTTGCCAGAGTTAAATTATGCCAAATAATGACAAAGAGTTATTAGTAGTGGTTGTGGCACTAACTTATTGGCGTCATCACTTGCATGGCTCATCCCAACCCTTCCTTGTACGTACAGATCACCATGCCTTACTGTACTACCATGCACCTCATGTCTTGACCCCATGAAAAACCCGCTGGCATGAGACCCTAGCCCTTTTTGTGCTTTCCAATGAGTTTACTAAGGGCAAAGAGAATGGTTTGGCAGATGTTTTGAGCCACAACCCTGCACTAGCTCCTGATCCTAAGGAGGTAGAGGTGCATAATACCCTTTTGATGATTTTACCAGTAAGATTGTGTCTAAATTTCCCTCTCCCCTGGCCCACAGGCCAGCTCTTAGTCCTCTGGAAAATGCAGAGGAATATGGTATTTTCAGAAAGGTAGTCCTTTCACAGCCTTTGTCAGCCAAATATACTATGGTACTTGCTGAGAGCGCATTAAATCAGGAGAACATTACCAGGTGTTATCACGTGAAGGATGAGATGGTGTGGTTTCAGGGGTGCCTATGGGTTCCCTCCAGACCACTTCACTTGGAAATTATTTGGGACCATCATAATGGAATCACCATTGGTCATCCTGAGAAGGCGAAGACTCTGGAGCTAATTCACTGCACTTACAATTAGAAGTGGTTAGTCGCTCAGGTGGGAATGTATTGTAAAGAGTGCCTGGTCTGCAACCAAAATGAAACTGAATTGACAGCCACTAGTGGGGTTGTTAGTACCAGTTCAAAAAGCTGAAGGGCCATGGACTTCTTTATCAGTGGATATTATTGTGGAATTGCCTGCATCTGATGGCTTCAATGCCATCATGGTAGTGGTGGACCAATTTATAAAATTCGCCCACTTTATTCCATGCAGAACCACAGTAACCGCGTCTGAGATGGCTAGGCTCTTCGTCACTCATGTGTTTGCTCTTCATGGGGTCCAACAAGTAATCAGCAATTGTAACCCCAGTTTACCTCCATCTTTTGGGAAGAGTTGTGTAAGAATCTTCAGATTCACCCTTGCCATTCAACTGCCTATCACCCCCAATCAGATAAAAGACTGAACGAGTGAGCTGGTGCCTATAACAGTTATTGAGGTGTTACTTTGCCGCAGATCATATAGATTGGGTTTCCCATCTCCCCATTGCCCAATTCGGTTATAACAACGCTTAGCATGCATCAATTGGTTGTTCCATCTTCTTTACAAATTATAGCGTCAATCCCACCTTTAAAGTGGAGCCCAGTTGTGGATCCAAGATGGAAGCAGTGGTGGACTTTGCAAAAGTGATCAAGGAAGAACACCAGGGGATGAGAATGAATTTAAATGTGGCCATGCAAGCTTACAAGGAGCATTATAATGGTAAGGGATGGGTTGAACCTGCGTACAAGGAAGGAGATCCTATATTCCTGGACGCTAAAAACATCCCAATAAAGCAACCATACAAAAAATTGGGACCTAAGAGGATTGGGCCATACCGCATTGTCAAAAAGGTGGGCCACACCTTGTACCAGTTGGATCTTTGCCTCTCATTTTAATTCTTTTCAGTATTCCATGAAAGCAAGCTCACGTTGTTTGAGGGCCCCCTCCAGAGACTCCTGGGGCTTATCTGGCGGATGAGGCTCCAGAGTGGGAAGTGGAGGAGATTGTAGCACTCATTAGATAAGAAGAAGGCTTGAGTACCTAGTACCTGGAAGGAATTTGACGCAGCAGAAAACAGTTGGGTCCCATAACGTGACTGCGCCCATGCCTGAGATCTAATCAAAGCATTCCACAAGCGTTTCCCTGAGGCTTCAGATTCCAAGTTTAAGCAAGTCGTTGCCACCATGAAGATGGCCCCTGATCACAAAAACTTTTCCTTAGCAAATGCCCCTGGATTAAGGTGAAGCCCAAAAAAGAGAAGAAGGTAATGTCATGTTTACATGGCTTTATTGAGGATAATAACTGCCATGACAAAGCTGGGCGTCAAGAGTCAAATAAGGTCAAGTTACAGGACCTCTCTAACTTAAAGCACACCTTGGACCAACGCTAGGTGCAGGCCAGATATGCCCAGTTTGGTTCAGGGAAAGTGCAAGATGCCCAGCCATGTGTTAATGCAGCAGTGTTAAAACGGATTAATTACCTTCTAAAGGATGACAGTTCAGTTCAATTGTTAGAAAAATGTGGTTTTGCGCCTGTTCAATTTTTGAATTTTTTTTGAATAGGTTGGCCTTGCCTTCAATTGATAAACCAAGTTTGGTCAATCTCTAAATATAATACCCTGCCAAATGGAAGAGTGCGCTTATTGGTGCACCTGGGATTAGCACCAATTCCACCAATTGATGATTTCCCAGTAATTGCTTCAGTATAATTCTTTGAGATTAATTTTATTCATTGGCTGTCTTCCCTTTAAATAAAACTCCTTGTTAGTTTACATATTTTCTCATGTTAACTTGGACAAACCTGTGCACAGACCACTTTGAGGGAGGTCTCTAGCAATATTTAGCTGTTTTGATTTTCACTAAATTTACAACTGCATATGGGGAACCGCTGGGCCACTATGGTCCCCTCCTGTCATGGAAATGGCTGATAAGAATTAGAATGGGCTCCCAGTCAAGGTGTGTGAGCACCCAGTGGAGAGCCCAGAATGCCAAGGGCACAACAGTCCCTGTGACTAGAAGAAGGGGGATCTAGTAGGGACATGAGGAAAGTAAATGTTTATAAATGCACTGAAGGCCCATAAGGCAAACCAGATGGTTGTAATGGGGGCAACCGCAAGTCTTGCGGGGCAACCCCCAAGGGCGGGAGAGGTGGGGAGGATGATGACTCCTTCAGGGTGCACGGTTGCTGGATTTTGATTATGGGTAGGTGGGTCTGTGCGCCAGAGAGGGGCGGCACAAGACCCACCGCGCGGACAGGGGTGCTGTCAGAGGGGAAAACAGGCCCAAGACAAGTGTTAGGGCTGAGTTCCCCTTGATCAGGGTGCTCTGGGGCCCTTAGGTAGGTGGGATCAATGGCGGACTAGCCAGGTGTGGGGGTTGAGCTTGCGGGTATTGGGGTGGGGGCGCCCTGAGGCTACTCTGATAGGGGATCACTCTCAGAGAAAACCCATCGGCAAAGCAAATGGATGGGTTCACATTTAATGGATACACAAAAATGGACAGAGAGTTGACTCCATCATTGAGAGCAAGGTGGTTCACCATGGATATGATCCACTGCCATGTGGCAGGGTCAAGCAACTGGACGACCCATTTGGCAATCATCAGGATAATTTTTGGTGGTGGCACACTTTGCTGGATTGATCAGCAGAATTTTGATGTGGGAAAAACAAACAGGTGGATTCCACGACAAGACATCAGGGTAATTGGCTTTATTTTGGTGCAAAGTGTGAGGAGAATAGAGAATGAACTGACAACTGCCCATCAACAGAGCAGTTGCCTTAAGTGTTGGGTGGTTGGGGATTGGCAATGGGGTTTGGTTGGCTGGCGGGTGGGGGAGTGGATGGATGGTTTTCAAAATCTTGGAAAAATAAAAAAACTTTTGCTGATTTTCCCAAATTTTTGGGGCCAGACCAGGTCAAAGGTCCCAATCTGGGCCTTAACCATTTGAGTTGGGCAGCTCAAGTGGTTCAAATTTCCCAGATTCATCCTGGGGGGCTGTACCCTTGGTACTCAGTTGTCCGCAACCTGGTCCAAACTCTCAATTTGATTGTCTATGTGATCCAAGCTTCTTGGATCTGTTCTGAGGGGTGGGGGCAACTGGTCTAAGTCACTGGTGGCCTGGTTCAAAACCCAAATCGAGTTCTGGCCTGATTTTCAGACCCAACCAGTCTGGACTGGCTCTATTAGCTCAGAATCTGCAGGCTGGGCTCTGATACTTGCACTGGCAGTTTCTTCAAAATTTTTGGTAAATTTTTCCTGGTAAGTGGGGGTCCCAGGGGCCCGCCCAAGGCCCCTGGCCTGCATGATCTCCTGGCAGGTCCCCTCTATTAATTTTATCAGGGTTGGGGAGGGGGAGGAGAGAGATTTGGATAACTCTAGGTGGAAGGGCAGTTACCCAGCGCTCATCAACCACGTGCGCCAGGTCGCTCAACTGCAACAGGGGGTCCACTTGGGCCTTTGGCCCCCTTTTGGTCCAAAAGGGATGCTGCTCCCTATCCAGTTGTAGGGGCTGGTCCCCAAGAATTACACCTCCAGACCAAGTCACCTGAGCATTCCTGCTCTGATCACAGCTTGGATATTGACACCCCTTTGGGGCCCAACCAAGTCTTGTCATTTGTTTGCACCTATATTTAAATAGCACTTTGCACGCCCTAGTCCTTTGTTACTTTAGCTCCAGCACCCTATGCGGAGCAATTTTCACCATAATACTGACAATTAGTTACCTGGAAATGTGTCTGTTTACCATGCACCATCTCACTGGGAATTGGAGAGTTACAGTCACTCTCTTGACAGGGAAACTTTGTTAGGATTGCTGTCACCCACCTCTCATCCACCATATGAGCTAAATTTCCCTGAGTTATGAGAAGGGCGGCCAACTTCTTCATCCTCTTCTTTGTTCAGAACAGAAAATTCTCATGATTGATGTGCAGGGGATGCTCCCCTGGACTTACACTCAATATTGCATTATGACCAAGATTAAAGTATGTATAAGACTTGTAAAAATTTTGGTGCAGGGATGTCAAAAGTTTCTCAGCTACTGATACAGTATAATAACAATATGAATATTGCTACTGCTCAATGGCATGAATTAAAAATAATAATTGCAGGGTATGCTTTTACTTGTGATAGAGTTAAAATAGTTAATTTGTTGGATCATAGAAAAAGCTGATACCTTGTAAACCTTGCTGCTGACTTTCCTACCTTACCAACATCTCTACTGCTAATTGCTCTTAGGTTTGAGTCAAAATCTTATTACTGCATCAGCTCAGTAATCATTTTTTGGGTTGTACTTAGTATAAATGACTAATTACTGCATTGATGATAAGTAAAATAAAAAAATTTATACATGGGTGCAATCTAGGACTCTTGTTCCTAACATATCCAGTCATATAAGAATAATCATAATGAATGTTATAGTGGATACTATGACTAAGAGTGTTAATTTCCTTAACAGACTTTTTTAGTAATAGCTGTTGAGCAGGTTATAATTGGTTTAAATTATATAATTTAATGAGCTTTCATCTTGGTGTGAAAACCATCAGGATTTAAATTATTGTAGATTAGTTGGGGCAGAAATTCAGCGCTGATTTTCTTTCCTGGTAAATTGTTAGTATTGCAATTTGATTGTAATGCTAGATCAATGTCTAATGATAACTTCTTAGGCTTATTGGTCAGTCAACCCAATTTTATGACATTTCTCATTCTTGACTGAACAATGCGTATACCAAGTCAAATATATTTAATTTTTAGAGGGCTATTAATGGGGTATCACAGCAGCAAAACTAGGAAATGAGCCATGCATTTTGTTAGGGGAATATTTGGGGTCAGCAAGGTGGGCACACCACTAATGGATGTGGCATCCAGGAGTGGAAGCATTAAGGGAAAGGGTTAAGACTAATTAAAAACTTTCTTGTAATGAATTTAAAACAAAAATGTGCAATAGAAATAAAAATTATAAAAAAAATAAAAAGAAAACAATAGTGTAATTAAAGGAAAAAATAAGAAATAAAAACAAAATAAAGGGAGGTCAAGAGTAGATTTGAGTATAGAAATAAATCAGAATGTGAGGGAGTGGAAGGCGAGTCATTAAGGAGTATGGCTACCAACCTGAAGGTTGTGGGTTTGATTCCCGCCCTTTGCACATTGACTAGGGTGCCAGCCAAAGGAAGCTATTGGCGGTTAGTAGGTCTAATAACACGAAAACCTTACCCATGACGTAACCAGAAAAATCTGAGCCCCAATCCAGAGGTGGAAAACTTTCTTTGATGGATTTGACTCTGCTCAGGTTTTATGTCAATGGTTTCTTTCTTTCTCTGTTTTAGTAATGTCCGTCCTCTGGTCATCTTGCCTCAAATAAATATAGGAATAAGTCAGAATGTTATTATATAGCCAAAAGTGAGACTTTGCGTGTGTCTTTTGGGGTTTCAGTTATGTAGTTCTAAGAGTTTTGTGCAATGAGTGATGTTTGGGGTGTACCCAATTTGTGGATAGTCCTATGTAATCAAGCCTATTGGTTAGGTTTCATTCACTCCCTTTAAAAATGGTGCACTGGCAGAACACCATGCTCCTTTGTGGTATGTAGAAATTTTAAAAGCCTTTTGCCTAATCACTCTTAGCAATTAGCACCAATTAAAACTCTCTGGGATGCTCACCTTGGCTCCCACTTCTACTGCGCAAGTTCTTGATAGCCGCGTTGAATATTACTATTGTTATTGACAAATCTGGGTAGTAATATTATGAGGACTATTACTTAAGTTTAGTTTTTTGAATACACGTTGATTAGAAAGTCCAAAGCTAAACTGGCGCACGCCCATCTTCTTTTTGCAGGTATCTTCAAAATGGGCAGGGAACTCTTTTCTACTCTCTTCTTCCCTATTCTCTTCTTGCAGATCCTAGCAGAGATTTTGATAGACAACTACAATAGACAAAGGATATCCTATCCTTAAACTCTTACTTTAAGAGCCAACTATACAAACAATGTATAAAAGTCTAACCAACAAATGTAATTTGCAAATCTATCTTATCTGATGGAAAAGCTAGGGTACATATAGAAAATCAGCACCAACTTTAGTTGCTGCCTTATTTGAGGAGATGGCGGACTTTTCTGTTTGATCAGACTTCCTTGGGTCACAATCTCATGGGATTCCCTCAACAAGATAGTCAGGTTTGTCACCTTCTAGCCCCTTAAACTTCTCTAGTTTACAATAAATGCTTCCCTGCATTCATTAATTCCACCAGAAGTTGTTTTAGAAGCGTCAATAATACTTCAACAACTTCACTTACCTTGTCAATCAGTAACTAACCCCAATTGATTTACATGAAATTAAATTATCAATATAAAATATACAACTTAATTACTCATCTGTTGTTGGTGATCATCCCTAACAAGAATAAGCAATCTGAAATATCGATCTAGCAGACCAACCACAGAAAATTACATAATAATCATTAGGACAATCCCGCTGAACAATAGTTATCATTAAAAATGATAATTCCCATATACACTAGTGGGAAAATCCCTAGTGAATAAGCGCTTATCATAATTAAAGCAGGTGGTTAATATAAACATATCAAAATTTTGAAATATCCACCGTTTGCATAGATTACTCAGCAAAAAATAAGAACTTTAGGAAAGAATTTAGCCTCAGGCCATGGTCTTCAAACTTCAAATCAATTTCATCAGGAGCACGGCTCTATCCACACACAACGCTACTCTTGCCAACCTTTGGCAACACAACCCATCTTCATTGCTTATTACTTCTTCTGCTTCTATCAAGTGCAATTCCCATGACATCTTGTCACGCCAGAACTATGTCAGCCATCCTCATCGAAAAAATGGGCTGGCCAACCTGTAATAACCCCATGATGGGTTCCCAATGACACCTCATTGTTCAATCTGTACCAACCCCAGGACAGGCCCATAATATTTCCTCGCCATTCAAGAACCCAGGGACTACTCACAGTGGGCCCAGTTTCAACCTGAGATGGTCCTCCTGATACTCATAAAGGGACTCACCTGGCAAATCTAGTTTCAGCCTATACTGATCCTGCCAAAAAATCATTTTTCTTAAGCGCCCTGGGACTTCTTCACAGCAGACCCAGGTACAGCCTGAGCTGGCCCTGCCAAGCATTGGGACTTTTTCCCATCATAATCTTCCCCTTACTCCTCACTTGGTAGGTGGGAACACCACTAGATGCATTTCTGTGGCAAAAAATAAAAAAAATATTTTAATCATTTTTTCATTATATATTTTTTCTGTATGATTTATTTATCTTTTATCTTTTATTATTTCTTTTTCTTATATTATATTTTATAAAACATCTATAAAAATTTACAGCATTATTTAATGACTCAAACTTTCAGTTTAGTTTCACTGATAGATTTGTAAATAATCCCCAACTTGAATGGATAATTTGGTAACATATTTTCTATATCCGAATTTTTCTGTATTTGATACCATTTCCCAGTATTTCTTACCTTTCACATTAGTTGAATAATTTGTGATTAATTGACTTCATCCACTATCTTTGGATTAATTGCCTTCCTATTTAATCTCATCTAGTACCTTGAGACTTCTCACAGATGACCCAGTTGCAACTTGAGTTGGTCCTGCCACCCTCTCATTATAAACAGATTTCAGGCGGAACAGGTTATAAATCAGTGCTAGATAGTTCCACATCTAAACTGCAATGCCTTTCCCTGAATTTTAAGCAGTTTCTCCCTCCTGAGGAAGCACAAAATTCACAAGTAATGCTTTCTCCTCCTCACTTTAGAAGGCAAAATGTCCTTTTGCTCCACTCTTCTAATAGTGGCTAGTTAATTTATCCTTCCTATTGAATCCATTCGATTTTTCCCATCATAACTTAATTCAGCTGATCAGCAAAGGATTTCATTATACTCTGGAATGGCACCTTCCAATTCTGCCTTAGTTTGATCATCCTTGGCTGAATTTTCTCATTAAATTGTTTGGGTGGATCAAAAGTTTCTCCTAACATATTAAGATGATATATCATCTGAGAAACAGAAGTTTCTTTTCACAGCAATGAGGTCATAGGTTGATGCAAGTTTTGGTAAGCCCAAAGAGCTTCTTGCATTGAAATCTTATATCAAATCTGATAGCATTTTCGCCCCAGCTGGGATCTGCAACTACTGACAAAAACAATCAGCAAAAGCAACCAGAGTTTCATCCTTTCTGAATTGTATGTGTAAGTCTGAGGGAGCGCCCCCTCCTCTTGGACTAAGTTTTATTCCATTTCCCATCAAAAAAGGTTTGAGAAGGCCAGCTGCCCCTCTCATCTCCCAGGGCAACCTTTACCATGTGGTGAATGAATGGCGGGTAACAGCTTACCCTTTGAGGACCCAGCCATCTATCCCAGTCTAACTTCAGCTGAATTGGTACTGCAAATCAAGGGAATTTGTGTCAAGCTATCAGGGAGTTGGCATCCCCATGGGGTGAAAGGTTCACATGAAGTTGATGGCAACAAGTTTTTGGCATCAGGGCCAGAGAGCACCAAACCATCAGAAAAAAGGCCTGATGGGTGTATACCTTTGGTGTAAAAAGCGTCCAAGGTCAAAGACTCAGTAAAACTCACCAATGGCATCAGGGCATTAGTAAAAGTTGCTGTCAGCTCCAAAACTTCCCCAAAAGTAAAAATTATTATCCAATGAATCTTGCTTGGTCAAACGGATGCTAAAGTGACCGGGTATAGCAGTTTGGGCATCCCAAACCTGTTCCTGACCACTTGGTGCCATCTCTACATGGGGTGACCTTGAGATGTCCTATTACCTGTTGGGCGATACACCATCACACTAATTGTCAAAACTGCAGTAAATCTGAAATTTGGGCATCTGTGGATAGCTGACAATGACTTGGCTCACTGTCAATAATTATAGAATATGTTCCAAATAAGTTTGTCTTTCCTCTCGCTTATAGTTCTCTTGATTAGGTCAAATCTTGAGGGCACCAATCCACACTTTCTAAGCTATTTCCCAAATTAATCATCTATTTAAGAAGTTATAAAACACTGTGAAGATTGACATTCAATTCTCTTATTTTATATTCATTAAAAATCTTCCTGTGAGCCATTGTATTTTATTGAGTTCAAATATTTCTTTGCTAAGCCCCCACAACATCTCCAATGTGGCCTCACAGGCCTCATATTTACTGTGCTATCCCAGAAATGTTAGTAACTTTGCCCCCACCACAGTCAATTGGGCCTATCATGTTGAAAATTTTTGGAACATTTTCCAATCACCGAGACCATTCATTATCAGGCTCTCGTTATTTTGTGGGTTCAACTATCCCTTCTCCAGGCATGGATCCACCCCATCAATGTTGTCATACCCAATTCTCCTATGGGGAACACCAAAACACCCAATCTAATCTTGCAACTCCCTACTCCCAGGCTCATTGTCCCTGGAGCTTCAACAGCCTGGTTTCTCGATGGGTTGCTTTTTACACTCACTTCATGTTGGCATTCAATTGTTACCTATTTCCACACACACTTTAACGTTGTTTGAGCAGCAATGCCCCTGGCATTCTGGCTCACCTTTTGGGAGTTTCTGCATCCTAACTGGTAAGCCAGTCTAAACTTTATATGCCGTTTCCCTGACAGTATGCTCATAAACTCTTGTTTTTGGCTGGCCATTCTGATAGGACTTCTGAACTCCATCATAATTGCTTTTTTGCTTCAGAGTATGATCAATTGTTCCTGTTCAGGTGGAGCAACACAGATTATTAATCAGTGTCAAGGCACTTCATAACATTTACCACTTTTTAAAAGTCCACAAACCTGATCTGTGCCTTCTCAAAAAGCTGAAAAATGCCATTGCGTTATCCTGATGAAATGCAGGCAATTTTGGCACATCTCAAAACTCTTAATCTCTCTATTTGTAGAAATTCCCTGGCGACAACCCAACTAATTGATGTAACCTTGGGAGTAATCTCTGAAATAACAGCAAATGATCCAGGCACCTTTCTTGATGGGAGTGCCTTCCCAACTGAATTTAAGGGCATAACTTTATTGTCTAAGTTAGCCTTCACATGAGTGCAATCAAACCTGTGATTCTTTGATTCCTCAGATATGCTTCCACATGCATGCCATGTCTTATGAATCTAGCGTAAATGTTCACTGTCTGATTATATTCATTCTTTAAATATAAAATGTCCTGAAAAATTCGCCCTCATTTTGAGTCAAGGTGGCAACTTTCCTGCAGAGGTCATTATTGCCTATTCCGACTTGCTCAACCTCTTCATCAGCTATTATCAACTAATCCTCTGAGGCATTGAGATCAGCTTGTGTCACCAAGCTTAACATGTTCTTATTGATGGTATTCAACTCAATTCAGAGTATTTTAAGTTTGCTCATCTTTAAATTTATTGCGGGGAAGGCTGACCATGGGACGGACGCTTCCGAATATGACTCAGATGAGACAAAACTTAGTACCAGGGGAGGCACCCCAGAGAAGCGATGCTATCTCTTGTTGCCAGCGGGAACGCCACTTATGGGAAGAGGGAGGGAACGTGTGTAGGGGACGTAGCCACTATTGAGCACGTGTGGAGGAAGGGGTCTGATTTGATGAACTAGACTTGGAACCAGGAGGAGACCAGCTGTCAGCGACGCGGTGGGAGATATCCAAACATCCATGCTTGAAAGTGATCCACCAAATGAGACTGGAATCTGTGGACAGCTTCAGGGAGGGTGGGGATGGATCCAGCGATGGCATCCAAGACAATCGTGTGGATAGTCCACATGGCGATTGCAACCACCAGAGCACGGAGGGAGGGTGGGGAGGGGGAGGCCATTGATGAAGCAAACATATCTCTTGACAGACTGAAGGGATGTGTGTTTGATCCTGGCCTAGCAGACGTTGGACTTCGCGCCATATTACTTTAGAGGTGGGGCACTTCTCCATGCGGTGAAACAGCGTTCCATACTGGCCACACACGACACAGGATGAGTGTAAAGCATTAGAGCGATCAGCTGTATGATACACCCGCCTCAGGTAGCGCCACACATGGGAGCGGACTTGAGGCTGCAACAGAGGATGGTGTGCATATTTCCAGATAGTCTTTTGGGTCTCAGTGGAATAAGGGATGTCCATCATGTCCAGGTAGTCCACCCTGGATAGGACTTGGGGTCGAATGGGGATCACGCCATCATGGATGGGTAGCCCCTGTACCTCTTGTGTGAACTGAGGAGAGGGGCGGCCTCTTTGGGTTGTATGTCCACTAATACGAATTCTCCACTCTGCGCTTCGCATGGAGAGTAGGATTCGTTTGTAGTGGGTTTTGGTCCCGTGAGGACCTGTAGCTGATGTGTGTGATGCGAGGTATTTCATCAGGGAGTGGGGGTTTGATGGATTGTTGAGGCCCAAGGCTCAGGAGAAGTTGGAGTGGGCCGCGCGGGACCAGTGATGGGATGGGAGTGTAGGAGCAGTGATGGCCGCAATCCAGGTGCCCAGGATCTTGGCGGCATGGGCTTTGAAGTCAAGTAGGCCCATGCCACCATGATGATGAGGGCCAAACATAACCTCTAGCCGTACTGGTGGAGGGCGGCCTGACCAAAGCCAACCTTGTAGCAAAGCATACAGGGATTTGAAGAAGCTTGGGGAGAAGGGGATGGCGTGGGCTCCAAACCAGACTTTGGATAGGAGCATAGAGTTGGCAAGAACAACCCTGCCAGTGAGGGTAGTAGGGTGGGCTCTGAGAGAGGCGATTCGCTTCGTCACGTTGTCCAGTATATGGCACTCCATTACTGCTGACGCGTATCCTCTTGCCTCCAACCACACGCCCAGATGGCGTACCGGTACTATGGTAGGTCGCGGCACAAAGGGGAGCACCAGTGGAGCGGTGTGTTTTGAGTTAGTAAGGCGTGGATTTGGGCGAGCAGCTGGGATGGGTTGGGAACTACTTGCTGGGGCCCAGCAGTTCTGAAACCGACCAAGGAGGATGATTTCGGTTTTGGAGGCGTTCAGTGCTGCGTTGCTTACCCGGGAATATTCCTGGATGAGGGCTTCAAGCGCGCGTGCATCTTTATTATTAGACACCCCCACCACGCAATCATCTGCAAATGCCATCATCTTGACTGGGGTTTGGCCTGGCACATGGACCCCAGTGAGTTGGGCATTCACATTTCGCAGTAGTGGGTCAAGGCTGAAGTTGTATAAGAGTGGGCTCAGGGGGTCCCCTTGTCGCAGGCCCCTTTGAGGATGGACTACATCCGTTAGGAAACCTGGGCCGCGCACAGCCATTGTTGCAGATTCCGTGAGCAGCATCACCCAGTTAATGAAGCGGGGAGGTAGGCGGAATTGTTGGAGGCAGGCCCTAAGGTATTCCCAGTTTACTCTATCATAGGCCTTTTGTTGGTCCAAGAATACAAGTGCCCCAGAGGCTGTGGACTGACACACATTAGCCACAGAGTGCACATTATCCCAAATCGACCTTCTGGGGATGAAACCGAATTGTTCTGGAGAGATGGTGGCAGATGCTACAGTCCCTAAACGGTTAGCCATGATTTTTATTAAAATTTTGGTGTCTGTGTTTGTTAGAGAAATGGGGCGCCAGTTGGCTAAGTCTAGCCTATCCCCTTTCTTGAAGAGTGTGACCATAAAGGCCTCATGTCCTCCTGGTAGGAGGCGCGTTTCCAACAGGCTTTGGTTGAGTAAGGCTAGCAGCAATGGGGATATATATTTAAAATATTTTTTTGTAGAACTCATATGGAATGCCATGTGGGCCTGGGCATTTTCAATTTGGCGCACCGCGAATGGTAGTCCATAATTTGTTTGGAGTAATTAAATTCATTATTTCTGGGTATCAGAAAATGGTGTGGATATGAGCTCTGTCGAGAAATTCTGCCATTTCAGCTGGCTGAATTGGTTTGGCTCAGTATAACTTGGAGTAATATCTTTGCGTTTTGATTGCCAATTCAGCTGGTGTGTCCACAATAGAATTATCCGATCTTTGCACCTGTGTGCAGGCCACGCTCTGGCGTGGTGCAAAATTTTTTTGAAGAAGTATGCGGTGTACTTGTCGCCTTTAGTGATGCATGTGGCCCTGTATTGGACACAAACCCGATGTTTGTGTTGCCTTTCAAGTGCGTTGAGGTGGGCGGCTGCCTCCGCCCACT
Source organism: Massospora cicadina (assembly GCA_022478985.1). Taxonomy (NCBI): domain Eukaryota; kingdom Fungi; phylum Entomophthoromycota; class Entomophthoromycetes; order Entomophthorales; family Entomophthoraceae; genus Massospora; species Massospora cicadina. The sequence continues at coordinate 190,548 of JAKSZP010010563.1, forward strand.
TCTGGCCCCATGCAGGGCTATATCCTGAGGCTGGAATGTTGGACTCCAAGTGGGCCAATTCCGCCAGCGCGTGCAATATAACCGCCAATGTGGCTTGTGAGCGTCTGGATGAGAGATGGCAATAGTGGCGGATGGTGTCTTCCTTGAAAGTTGCCCATGTGGAAATGGGGTCCACGCAAAATGGTGCAACAAACGATTTTGCCAAAGTTGCCTCTTCCACCCACGTGGAAAATCCTGGTGACGCGAGCTCTGGGGGCGGATTTTGCACCAATGTGGGTCTTTGCAACTGTGACGGGTAAGTGGTATGTTATCGAGACCAGTCGGTGGTCAGAGAATTCCATTTTCGTTGTTTTGAAGTGGGAGATGTGGGGTTGGAATTTTGCCGGTGCTAGAATAAGGTCTATGCGGGTCATGGACCTTAATTGGCTGTTGTGGATGTGGGGACGCATCATGTTTTTGAGCAGTGGGGCATGTTGTGGCAGTGCATCCATTAACCCAAGGGTGGCTTTTAGAACGCGTAGTTCTATGTGACCCTGTGGGGCGTAGGGTGAGGGTGGCCACCGGTCCATTGGTGAGGTTAGCCAAAAGTTCATGTCACCAATTAGGAAAGAATCAGGGGGTAGTGGGAGGGATTTGACCGATGAGAAAAATTCCCAACGCTCTTGTGCACCGTTTGGGGCGTAAATGTTGATGATTGTGTGTGCAACATTGGCCCATGAGAAGGTGACAACGAGCACTCGGCCATTTAGGAATGTTTCTGAAGATGTAAATTTGAAAAATTGTTTTTCTGAATTAGCACCCCACAGTGCTTCAACCAAAAGGATAGGGATGGTAGGAGCATTGTTTTCAAAGCTTTTTCAGAACCTCGTGGACAGTGGGACTCCTGGATGGCCAGGATATCCACGGGTAAATTGTTTTGTAAAAAACTCAGTTTCCTAGCCCGGGATGGGGAGGCCTTGAGTCTGGCAATATTCAGCATCCCTAGAGTGAAGGTTTCCCCCTTCGCACCTTAGGTGCGAGGGGTGGGCCCCCAGGCCCACCAGCCTCTTCCAGGTCCCCACGGGCTTTCACAGCAGTGCAGGTATTAGCAGCAATGCTATCGGGGTTTTTGTTAATTTTTGCGGAAAGTGTCATGTTGGCTTTGGCCTTTGCTTTTTGTTTTCCCAACGTCAGACGAATTTTTTGTGGTGCGGATAAGTTTGGTGCACCGTCAAGTGGGGCAAAAAAATTTTTTTGGTTGGGATAGGTCCCAAGTCAGTTTTGACTGGGGCTTGGGTACAGTGATTGGGTGAGATCAAATCTCCCATCGGATCCTCGGATTGAGTGGCCCGTTCAGCATGGGCCTCCCAATCTGATTGGGTGATGGATTCCTGAGTTGCTTCCACTGTGAAGGTCTCCATGTCCTCCTGGCATTGTGAGTGTGGGATGGTGGTGGTGGGCTTGGCCGCTTCCTTGGCCGCAGTCCTATGGGCCTGCTTGGCCTTCTTCCACTCCTGTGGGGAGATGGGCTTTACCAATAGGTAGCAGCCTTGTGCTCCCCACGGGAAAGCCTCCTTGGTGCTTGTGGTTGGTTCATAGTGCGCCTCTCCACTGGCCATGGCTGCCGAGGGGTGCTCTTGGAATGTGACGCCCTCTTTGATGGGGCATGTGTGCGCCTTATGGCCGAACGCATCACAGTGGGTGCAAATGGGGGGCGCGCTGTCCACGGTCACCCAGAATGGGTGGGTGGTGTGCCCTGTGATGTCAATAAAGGTGGAGTGCAGGATCTGGGTTAGGTCCTTTGCGATCTCCTCAGTTGGGGTCAGAACTGCAATGGCTTTGCTGGTGCACAGGTGTGGCATCAGCGTGAAACGTTGCATTTCAAAAATTGTATTTTGCTATATATGGCGAGACCATCTTTCAGGTGTTGCTCCAAAATATCACATTTTACCGTAGTAGGCAAAAAGTCAAATGTGAGGAAAATTTGGTTTGATTTTGTCCATCTGGTGCGTTTAGTTTCGATGACCCATTGCCCTTCAGGGAGGTTGACCACTACGCGCACCACTGCAGCCTCATCTGCTGCTAATTTGCTTTCAAAACCTAGGTCCAGCCAACCGCGCGACATGGAGTGAGGTGCAACGTACACCGCGGTTGGGAAAATTTTGTGTACATCTTCACAAAATTTTTCCCATAGGGCCATTTTTTGGATGTCCAGATACACACAGACTCTGAATTCCACCGACGAAAGTGGCTGGGAATGTGGCGTATTGATGTACTGGTTGCATTGTGCTTGCCACATGAGTATCTCTGGGGAAATTGTGAACGCCAGTTTTTTAGATTTTTTTCTATTCCACCAGATTCTCTGGGGCGTTTTTGAACGTTAGAGGCCGCGGGCCTTCCGCCTGCTCCTCTTGCCTTGCTTGCCCAACTGCTCCCAGACATGGGCGCAGACTAATCCCCTCTATGAGATTATCAAACTAGATTTAGTCTTGAATTGAATGGGTTGCAAAAGTGTTTGCAACAAGAAAGAAAAGTTAAGTTTGCTCATCTTAGTAAATTTTTTTATTAAATATGACTTCTTTTTTTATTTTTTTTTGTTTTTTATTTTATCTCCTACTCAATTACCCCATGTAGTGAGCACCAATGTATAAATTTGGGAGCATTCTGCTCATTCACTCTTAGCAATTAGTCCCAACTGAAACCCTCTGGGATGCTCAACTTGGCTCCTACTTCTACTGCACCAGTTCTTAATATCTACGTTGATTATTACTGTTATTGAACATTCTGGGTAGTAATTATATGAAAACTATTACCTAAGTTGAGTTTATTTTAACTTTCGTTGATTATAAAGTCCATCGCTAAACTGGTGCACGCCCTTCTTTTTTTGAAGGTCTCTCCAAAATGGCAGGGAACTCTTTCCTACTCTCTTCAACCTCTGGTAGGGAACTCCTACTTATTCTCTTCTCAAAGAGACTGGAAGAGATCTTAATAGCCAACTAATTTAACAAAGGATATTCTATTTTTTAAACTCTTATTCTAAGAGCAAACTATACAACCAATGTATAAAGATCTAAACAAAAAATGTAATTAAAAAACTATCTATTTTTTGATGGAAAAGCGAGGGTATTTATAGGGAATTCAGCACCAACCCCAGTTGGCACCTTATTTTAGGAGATGGCGGACGTTGCTGTTTGATCAGCTTTACTTTGGTCACAATCCCATGGGCTTCCTTAACAAGTTAGTCATATTTCGTCGCTTTATAGCCCCTGAAACCTTCTCCAGGTTACCAATAAATGCTTCCATGCATTTATTAATTGCACCAGAAGTTGTCTTAGAAGCATCATCATCACTTCAACAACTGCACTTACCCTTCTCTTCAATCAGCAACTAACTCAATTGACTTACACAAAATATATTAATTATTGATATTAAATCTACAACTTGATTGCTCACTTATTGTTAGGGATCATACACAATAAGGATTAAGCAATATGGCGTATTGATCTGACAGATAGCCCACAGTGATTTACCTAATAGTCATTAGGACAAATCCGCTGAACAATAGTTATCATCCAAAAATGATAACTCCCATATACACTAGTGGGACAAACCCCTAGTGAATAAGCGCCTAAGATAATCTAAGCAGCTGGGTAATGTTGACATATCAAGATTCTGACATGATAACACATGCCAATGGTTTTAGTTCAATGAGACTTTTAGTGTCCACTTCCTCTATTTGCTCATCAGATGCTATTGCATGCAGGCTGTCAAAAATCATCTGAGTCAACAGAGCGTCAGTAGATGTTTCAGATTTACTATAAAAGAGTTCATTGAATAGGTGTGAGGGCAGCATAGGTGCACAAGTAACTGGTCATGGTTCATCTACAATGCATTTTTCTGGATGCAGTGTGTATGTGTTTCTTCTACCTCAAGACAGGTTCTCTGTGTGGTTATTTGTTCATCAGCATGAGGATTGGTATTGTGTATGCACTTTTCCCATTGAGCAATATAATGTACTGTCTAGTATGTGGTGGGTTGGCTTAGAAAGGGCTTGTCATATTCAAGTGGTACTGGTTTGGGTGCATAAGCGGAGATAGAATCTATTTTCTCTACTCCACACATCCTTTTCCTACCCCAATAGTAGTTGGTATTACATGCAATCTTGGTTTCTCTGGGAAATGTGGTGCATAGTCAACCTTTTGGTCATAGTAAAGGAACTAAACCTGATTGGCGTTGCGCCTCTGAGTATCATGTGAACTCTCAACTTTGGGCTTTGGGATGCAAAGTGCCACATTCTAGTGGGGCGGCTCAAGGTTCAGGAAGAAGTAGAAGGCTCACTTACCAAATTTGAGGGACCAAGAGTAATGACAAGTCGCCTCAGATATTTCACTATTTTTAGTAATAGAGCATCCCCTATAAAACAGGAAATATCACATTGTAAAACTCTTGGTATGGGTTTACAGCTAAGTCATTGCTATACTCACATCATATTTTGATAAGGTTCTAGTTACTACGTTACATAGGCTCTTAGTTGAAGCAGTCAAAAATTTTAAATAAGTTTTATGGCATTAGAAACTGATAGTGAAGAAGTTAGCCTTGCAATGGACCATCCTATCAGTTCCCTCAAAAGGCCTTAGTATGGCATGTTAATCTTCTGATAAGAAGATGAGCTATCCTAAATATAGCAGGTAACTTTGTCAGCGCTTAGAATATCAAAAGTAGATATCAAAAGTATCGCTTTTAGTCTAGTCATATTTCCCTTCCATGGCAAAATTTTACCTTTTTAATAAACCCATTTATGTTATTATCCTTATCAAAGAAGGGTAGTCCCTCAAATCTACTGAACTCATCCTTCTTTGAGAAGTATTGCGCTGGCGCAGCTGGTTGTTCCCCTGGCTTTGGAGAGGTAAAGTCAAAGCAGGGAGTGCACATGGGGCGCATGGGAGCAGAGGGAATGTTGTGATTTTGATATGACTATACTATCCTACTTGATCAGATTATAATATACCTGCTTATCCATTAGGGGGCGAATCCTACAAGTGGATGTGAGAGTTATCATTCCATATGATAACTAGTGTTTGGTGAATTATCCTTAACAAACATTATGTTATCAGATGGGTTCTGGTATGCTGGATCAATAATGTTTTGTTGGGAATAATCTCTGGCAATAAAAAAATTGATCAATTATTAATTTTAATATTGAAAACTTGTTTAACTTCTAAGAGTTAATTGGGTTTTGTTGCCAATTGACTAAGAGATTTATTGGTTGCTAGGAATTGTTGACGCCTTTGATAAGCGACTTGTGAGTTAACTTTTTTAGTATCATGACCTGCTGTTTATGGGTAAAAGTCCATTTACCTAATTAGATTGCTAACCTAATAAAGGTGATACTCTGGGGCTGAACAAAGGCGTTGGGACAAGTTCTTTGATTTACCCCAGAAGAGGATGTATTTATGGTCATCAGTGGATTCTGACTAAAATGATGAGGAAGACTATCATTGAGCGTGACTCTAAAGGGTTAATTCATTAGCAACAGCTGCTGTTTCCAATGAGCGCTAACAGAAGGGTGGGCACTGAATTCCCCTATAGCTTTCCTTGGTTTTATATTAATAAATAGGATTTTTTTAGATCAAATAAAGATTGAAATAATTTATAAAATCATACATTTAATCTATATTATAATCTTAAGATTAGAGTTTGAGAGAAGGATACCTTTGACTATTTAATTGCTGTCAAGATCCCTCAGACTCTGCGTTATTAGAGATAAGAAAAAACTCTGAACATAACACTAGTCTAAGTTCTACCATAAAGAAGAGTCAGAGGGAGAAGTTCCCTAGCATTCCAGAAGTACCTTCAAGGATTAGAAGGAAAAGTACCTATTTAGTGTTGGACCTAATATCCAACTTGGATATAAGAAATTAACTAGGGTCATAATCTTCATACTATCACCAACACAATTCATACAAAGAACATATCAGAAACCTGTGTAGTTGACTGGAGAGCTAAAAGTGAGCCACTCAAACAAAAGTATACATTTGTTACCCATTTATAGGAGTAATCAGCGCTCTCAAAAGTTAATAAGGCATTATAATAAACACATTAGGGTTTCTCATAGGTGAGGCAATATCCCCCTCGTTGAGGCTTCCTTAGAGGTAGAACTGTTTGTGAAAATTTACTTTAAGTTGATTATCAGTCATCAAACCAGTAACCTTTTTACTGCACAGGTTCAGTTTCCTTGTGCACCTTGCATTGTATAGAATGTATTATCCGATAATAGTATAGAGACTATTATCCATAGTTGAGTTTAAACTATTATTTGGCCCAACGCTTCAGCCAGTACTTCTGATTAAATACTTGATAAGTTGTACTCATAGGGATTTGTTCCCTATATTTACTGTCCACCTGATCTTCAAGATCTCCTGATGACAGTCTCTTTTGGACCAACACATAGTCAGCAGCTATCCTTTATTGTGGTTCCCTTCATCTCTAGATCCCCGCTCAAATCTCTACTCTTCTCTCTGAGAGTCTTCCAGTTTATTGCCTTCTGCAATAATATCCTTAATATGGAATTTCACTTTGGATGCTGATAGTCTAACTATAACTGAATTAACAATATTACTAATAAAACCAATAATATTGTTTTTGTGTCTATTAATCTGTGTTTTTCAATGTTTTTTATTAGAGTGAATCCTAGGGAATTATATAGTAGGGTTTTGGCCATCTAACCCTTGGTTGACACCTCTTCAATGAAATGGCAGCCAAAACCATTGAATCACCCTTCCTCGTCTCAGCAGCGATGGTCTTCCCCATCCTGGCTAGGATTCCGTCATTGGACATCCTTGAGACCTCAAACAGAAAGAATCAGAAATGTGTCCTTAACGTTTTCCTCTTGATCCAAGTGAACCAACCATAATTGGCTAGTGACCTACTTAGGTAATGGAACTTTTTACCCATTATGGCAGGTCACTTCACCAACTGATTGTTTTGCTAGTTGCAGGCGGAATCACTCACCTCGCAACTCACTATTCATTCCCAATCAGTCAGTGATAAAACCTGACCAATCCCAATTGGTACACCTGATAGTTAATCACTATCAGATGCCCCTAATTCGTCAGCCACTCTACCCAATGAGATATTAGGTATTCATATGGATCGATCCCTGATGGATATGACCAGGTGAATATCCCAAAATCCCCCAAACATAGTTCCTCCGAAATTTGGGCCAACCAATTTCTGATTCACACACCTTGGGAATTTTCCCCCAGCAACACCAGGTAATCTAGCAGGCTGGGAATATGGGCAAAAATCCCAACACATCCCCCCTCTTGCCCAGATTTCCAGCGAGAAAAGGACCAGGGCATAAAAACACCGCTTTGGACACCTGGTCAAATACTTCATTGGTTAAAGCAAAGTACAATCGTCAATACTCAATGCTGCTTGGGATGACCTTCAGCATAGGCGTTCCTCCTCTTCCTTCTCACTACCGCCTACTCAGAGTGTGGTCCCCACGACCTTCTGTCATGCTGGGCTGATCAATTTACTTGTGATGATATTAGTCCTGGGATCCAGTTTTCCCCCCATCAGGGTATATGACCCATTGTCATATTCAGGATTCTTGATCTGGCGTCCTTGAATTCCTGATTCTCCCTCGTCCTAGACAGGAGACTCTTGCCATCAATGTTTGTTTCATGGCTTGATTAAGAATACTTATTTCTATTCACCCTCGTTATTTCGCTCATAACTTCTTGGCTCATATCATTCTTAATTCTTCCCTCAGAAAGCTTATCACATTAATTTTGAGATTAATTTCCCCAAATTTGGAGCCTAATGGATTATAGAGTGCATAATGTCTACTTCTATATAAGTCTGACATCCCCCCTCTAGTCCTGCTCATACTTCAAATTCAGAATCTCGCTACCAGCAGCTTCTTAACAGTCTGTCTGATCTGGACCTCCGCCTCTTCCAGCAGATGAGTCAGGATGCTCGATGGAACCTTTTATATGGTCCTTCCCGGATTCATATGCCTAGTTTGGCACAAGTGGCTAGTACTTCCATTGAATTACCAGAAACGGTAACCAATCCCTCCAAAACCAGGCTGGCCGTCAATTCAAACAACTCTCAGCTGACTCTTCCTTTACAGTCAATTCCCAATATGGACTTTGAAACCCTCCTGGATTTGGCTCCTTTTGCCAATGCTCTGAACATCATTATCGATGCTCCAGAGATCATGCCAGTCGCTCTGGATCATTCATTCTTGGCCGTGTCAGACTTGCTCCCTGAGTTCCTCTTTTGACTTGTCAATTCTACAAACCAGCTGTACTGGTTTCTGAGCTTTCAATTAGGAACAGCATACACTTCAAGCTCCCCTACACTGAACTCTGGGCCCAAGTAACTGAGGCTTTGAAATTAGCGCTGAATCCCTCTGAACTTGATAACCTTCTGGATCAGGATAATGCCGCTTATGCTCTTCACTTTGCTGGCCAAGTTCTTTGAAGTTGGTCAATGAAGCTTCCAGCCTCACCTGGCTTCCATTGGTCATTCAGCTTTAGCTTCTGTGAAGCATGTAGTCATCATTTGGAAGATGCAATCTGCTCTCTGCACAAATAACTCTTCTCTGGAGCTTCTCATCGCTATCTTCTATTGATGGCGTTAATTGGGGGCATAATTCAATAACCCCCTCAAGTATTCCTTCTTCGCTGCCAGCTCACATGTCTGGTGTCCTTGATGAAGCCTGTTGGCAGGCGCTCAAGACAAATCTTCCAGCTCCAGTACCTTATCAGGATTACTTGGGGTTATTTGCTGATTGCCTCTTTCTCTATTGCTGTTTTCCTCCCCACTCAAGGGTTTCACAATTTGCTTCTTCTGACATTTCAATTTCCCTTCCCCTAGTCACATTTTCTCAGGGCTCAGCATCCGCTCAACAAATGTGGTTTCATGTAGGATTCACCCTCACAAGTGTCTGATCGCATGTCAATTTTGATGGGCTGTTTCTTCCTACCACGATCCATCCTCCCTCCCTCAAGAGGCGACATAGGCGGAATCATCCCAGCACTAAGGACAATCAATAAAAATAAAAATTCTAGATATATTGGCTTTTTTATCTATGCATTTTAAAATCTTTTTCCCTTATCTTTTATCAATTTTTTATCTTTATTCTCTTTTTTTTTCTTATGGGACTTGACCTTGTTTTGGTTCAGAGGTCCATCTTTTCCCCCAAACTGGGTCCTGGGCACTTAAACCTACCAGTTCTTTAAGGTTCAGAGGTCCTTTTTTCATACTTAACCATATATATTGGTTCAGCGGTCCTTTTTTCAGACTTGACCTAATCATCAGGACATGACCAACTTAATGGTTCATCGGTCCTTCAGGAACTCTTTTATTTTTATACTTTGATCCAATACTTTAAATACTTAACATGGACTCGATTTACTACTCTTCCATCCAAGAGATTCTTGATGAGGTAAGCATCAATCGCCATCTTGGCAATTAATTTGAACAGACCCAACCACAATGCATCCAATTTGTTTCTTTGTCCAAAACCATGCATATCTTAATAGGCGACTCTTTCTCCTATTCAATATTCTTCTAATGCCAGTCAGTTCTTGTCATCCATCGATTTTGCTTGTATCCTTTTCTTCAAGGTCATATCAAATGCTTGCAATTGCATATCAATCAGGATACTCATCAGTCAGTTTAAGTATTGTTTGGTACTCATCCCTGATGTAGGTTCTACTACCAAATATAATATTGGCGGCAACGCGGCCTTCCTCCCATATAGTAATTCAAATGGAATCTTTCCCATCGCAATATGATGACCAATGTTGTAGGCGAACACTACTGAAATCAGGTATGTTCCACACGCAGAAGCTCTCCCTGCGACTAGCTTCCTCAGCGTCATGGCCAGCGTCCCATTGAACTGTTCTACCAGTCTGTTCATCTCCAGATGGTATGGTACTGACATGACTCCTCAGATCCCCATTATTTCATTTAGCCTCAGGATCACATGAGATGTGAAGTTGGTCCTATTGTCACTCAGTAGGACTTTTGGACATTCATGCCAGTATACTACTTGATCCAGGATGAATCTCGCAGTGCTGGTAGCATCAACTCTGGTTAGGGATTTTGTTTTGACCCATCTTATCAGATGGTCAATAGCTACTATGATGTACTTGACTCCTCCTGTGCTCATCGCCAGTGGTCCCATCACATCAATGGACACTGCATACGATGCAAATCCAAGTCAGACCAGTCAGTATCCAGTTGTATTCTTATGTGGTTTATGCAGCTGGCATTCCATGCAACAAGCCAGATGATCCGTGACATTGTAGTTAATCGATCCCCAGTAATAATACTGGCAAATATGGTCAGTTGTTTTTCTCAGGCCTCCATGCCTGACAACCTTGTGAGCTGCTTATACTATTGCTGCTCTTTCTGACAGTTTTGGGAATAATAGCTTCTTCCCATTGATCATCTTAATACTTGTCCATCCACAGTCTCAGTGTTTTCCATCACTTTTCTAAGAGCACCTTGGATTTCTTAAGGCTTGTCCTTGATTCTTCCTTCGACCATTCTCTGGAATAGCTCATCCGCCTGTGGGTATACCAACTGGACCATTGGTAACCGCGATAAGCCATCCGCGTTCTGGTGAGAAGCCCCCACTTGGTGGACTATCTCATAATTGTAAGCCTGAAGCTTAAATGCCCATCGGGCCAGTCATCCTTCCAGTTCCCATAGATTGTGCAGCCAATGCAGTGAAGAGTGGTCATCACCACCTTAAAGTGCGTTCTGTGGACATACACCCAAAACTGCTTACATGCATAAATGACTGCAAGGCATTCAAGCTCAGTCACGGTGTAGTTCCTCTCAGTGGCTGAGAGTGTCTGGCTCACATACGCCACTTGAATGCTCATCCCCAAGTTCATCTACTCGGCTCAGTACAGTGCTGATTGCTGTCAACAAAGCATCAGTTTGAATGATAAACTCCTTATTGAAATTTAGATATTTCAAAATCAGCGAAGTTATCAGATACTGGCATAACTTATCAAAGGAGTCCTGGGCCTCTTCATTCCATATGAATCCTTTTTTCAGATCCTTTAATAAATGAAACAAAGGCTCAGCCATTTAAGTGAAGTCCTGAATAAATCTTATGTAGTATCCGACCATCCCAAGGAATACTTGGATGTCTTGGACACTCTTTAGCACAGCCATGCGCTCTATCACTTCTATCTTCTGGGGTTGCAGCTGAAATCCATTTGTGCAATTACAAATCCCAGGAATTCCAGCTCTTTCTTAAGAAGTGACACTTCCTTGGCTTGATCTTCAGGTCAACTGCGGACAGTCTCTTAAAAACTTCTTCCAAGTGATGCAGGTGATCAGTAAACGTTCTACTGAACACATTGATATTGTCCAGATATACCAGGACATACGACAACTCCTAAGTCATTTAATATTGCGTCCATGGCCCTCTGGAACATTGCGGGCACATTGCAAAGACCCTGGGGCATCCTCATCAGCTGGTATAACCCCTGCGCGGTGATAATTGCACAATTTTCTTGGTCTTCTTATGGCAAGTCAATCTGCCAGTATCCCAAGATTAGGTCCATCGCGGCGAAATTACTTTGCTTCTCTTAATCAATCCAGTGCATCATCAATCCTTGGTAGGGGATCTGAATCCTTCTTTGTAATTTTGTTCAGCCTCTGATAGTCAATCACCACCTGATTTGATCCATCCTTCTTCTTTACAATCAGAATTGGACTTGACCAGGGACTTGATGACGGAACTAGAAGTCCATGCTTCACTAGCTTGCTGATCTCATCCTCCACTACCGCTTTGACAGCTTTTTATCTTCAGATCAGTCTCATTCTTATCATTAGATTTTCCCCAGTGTCAACCTTGTGAATTATGTCTCATGCACATCCTAAATCGTGGTCGTCCTGAGCAAACACTTCCCAATATTTCTCAAATAATTTGAGCACCTCCTCCTTCTGCCCTTCCAGCAGATCTGCGAGCTGCTCCTGATTAACCAATAGGTTGATGCTTTTGGCCATTCTGGCTGGTAATCCCATTTCCTTGAGAGACCCAAAATAATGGAATTGTCCCAATTCTGCCATCAGGATTAAAATGAATAAACATGATGATTTGACTCCTCTTAATCTTCATCGGTTTTTCACTCAAATTTGCCAAGAGAACTTATACTTCTCCATGGCCCAGTATTATTATCCCAGGAGCCACTCATAGCTCCACTCTGAATTTTTTCTAGGGGCTTTCGACTTCTTTATACTACAGCTCCAGAATCTCTAAAGTCAACCCTGCGTTGACTATCATCTGAGATCTGGCTGGTATGGTTCTTTCCTTCTTGATCCTTAAGGGAATTCCCCAGTTTTCTAGGATTTCTGCTGGCATCTCTCGTCGCTTCCTACCAACTAATTGGTATTGAATTGGTACAATGCCGTCATTGTAAATCAGATTAATGAAGTTGTTTCTACAATTCAATGGAACTTCACCATCCTTCTTGTACACCAATGGTAACGTCTGACCCAGGAAGGTCAATGTATTATCCTTGAAGTTACATTTAACTCTGTACTTCCGCAGAAACTCTGTTCCAATCAGGATATCATAGTTTTGGTCTGCCAAAACTATCGCTGGCGCGGATACCACCAATGACCCAAATCATAGTGGCAGCGCACTATAAACTCCACAGGAAATGGTGGTGTTTGGCCCAGCTGTTCTGTATTCTTTCTTGTGCTCCAAGTCCGGGGAGATCTTCATCCTTTTCACCAGATTGGTAAACACAATACTGATGGGCTCTCCTCTGTCAACAATCACCCTCACCCTCATTCAATTCACCTGAATATCTATATATGTACACTTGAAGTATTGTAATATAGTATTTACTGAGTGAATTGCGGAATTATTAGCTGAATCTAGGGTATGAATAATCTGCGACAATAATTCAGGAAACAATTCCTTTATTGTGCCTAGGGGGATTGACATATTAGCCTCATCTAACTGAACATCTGCTAACTCATCAGGATTCTTGGTGGTCTGAACCTTCTCCACCAGCTGTCGGGCATACAGCCGGGCAACTTCCTGTATTATCTTGGGGTCAATCTTCTTTGTCCCAGCTCTGGTCACGGCATTTATATTAATGTTAACCACTTGGTATAGCTGATCCTGCTCGTCATCTACAAACAGATCGCTAATATCTATCTCTTCGTTCATGATATCAGGAGGAACAGTTTTCTCTGCCGCTCTAGACTGTTCCTTGTCTAGGCAGTGGGAACTTTTCCTGAATCTTTGGCTACTGATGTCTCTTTATCCTGGACCACATTAATTTTATCCTTTGGCTTTTTGCAGTGTACGGCGAAATGTCCTTTCCCGCCACACTTGAAGAAGATCTTCTCTTTCTTATTTGACCATGTGAAATCTTTGGGCTTATTTCCTGGCATAGTCCAGTTAAAAGCCTCTTTTTCTCCTTTGCTTCCCTTCATGGGATTCAGACTTCAGACTGGATTAGACTTGAAGCTTATATTTTAGCATCAAACGTTGCTCCCAAAATCTTCAGGTTGTCTACCATTTGTGAGGTAGTCATCTCAGTCGCGAATACAGAAGGCATCATCTGATGAAAATCGCGATAGGGCCAAAGGCCATGTGCAAAGCAATTCTCACATCAAAGTCATCTAACACTTTCGCTCCAGCCAGGATCTGCGACTCCTGGTAAAATTAATCCGTGAAGCTTGCAAGAGACTTGTCTTTATGGAATTGAATTCCCTTAAATTTTTGCTTGCGTTTTGACATGTGGGTTGGACTACTAAACTCCTTCATTATGGCCACTTCAGCCTCAGCATATGACCAGCTGTCCCCCTCCAAGTGGGGTAACACTAGGTTCTGGCAGTCTGTGTCCAAAAAGTTCATGACCATCAACGCCTTTTGACGATCCCCATATCTGTTCATAGTTATGTTGAATAGTTGGAAAAATGCTGGGGCGTTATCCCATTGGAAAGTTGGAAATTTCAGGGTTGCTCTAAATTCATCCAGATTGTTTCAGACCGATTCTCTTGGTTCAGCTACTCAGCTCACTTGTGGAGTGACTTCAGGCATCATCTCTGAAATAGCACTAAAGGCGGGTGTCATATTTCTTGGGGTATAAATCTTCCCAAATATTGTACGAGTACTTCTTTCTTTGGCATCACTGGCCATATCAGTCTTACATGCACATCGGTGGGCTTTCAAGTCCTCTACTTCTTTCATCAACTTCTCAATATCTGCACCAAACTTTCTCAAATGAACGCAATCTGCTTCTCACTCTATTTTCAGGAATAGGACCTCTTGAATGAGGTCTCCTTCTTTCTTCTTTAATGAGTTTACTTTGCCAAGTAACTCGTTCCCAAAGTTGGCTACATTTTCTACTCCTTCCTCCACCCTGGTGACTTGCTCTTTCAAGGCCGCGAACTCCCAATGGTCCACTAAGTTTAAGGCATTCTGATTCACTATGGCGATCTTGGTCCACAACTTGAGCATTTCTTCTTTATACGACATTATTTTTAGATTCTTTACTCAACTACCCCTGTAGTGAGCACCAACGTGGAAAATTTACTTTAAGTTAATTATCATTTGTCAACCCAGTAACCTTTTTACTGCACAGCTTTGGTTTCCTTGTGCACCTCGCGTTGTATAGAATGTTTTATCTGATAATAGTATGGAGACTATTATCATAGTTGAGTTCAAACTATTATTTGGCCCAACGCTTCAGCCAGTACTTCTGATTAAATACTTGATAAGTTGTACTTGTAGGGATTCATTCCTTATATTACTGTCCACCTGATCTTCGTCAAGATCTCCTGATGACAGTCTCTTTCAGCCCAGCACACAGTTGGCAGCTATCCCTTATTGTGGTTCCCTTCATCTCTCTAGATCCCTGCTCGATCTCTACTCTTCTCTCTGAGAGTCTTCCATTTATTGCCTTCTGCAATATATCCTTGATATGGAACTTCACACTGGATGCTGATAGTCTAACTATAACTGAATCAACAATATTACTAATAAAACTAATAATACTGTTTTAATGTCAGTTAATCTGTGTTTTTCAATGTTTTTATTAGAGTGAATCCTAGGGAATTATATAGTAGGGGATTTGGCCATCTAACCCTCAGTTGACATCTCTTTGATGAAACGGCAGCCATTGCTTTTAGATCACCCTTCCTCATCTCAGCAGTAATGGTAGTCCCCATCCTGGCTAGGATTCCGTCATTCGACATCCTTGAGACCTCAAACAGAAAGAGTCAGAAATGTGTCCTTAACGTTTTCCTCTTGATCCAAGTGAATTAACCATAATTGGCTAGTGACCTACTTAGGTAATGGAACTTTTTACCCATTATGGCAGGTTACTTCACCAGCTTATTGTTTTGCTAGTTGCAGGCGGCATCACTCACCTCGCAACTCACTATTCATTCCCAATCAGTCAGTGATAAACCTGACCAATCCCAATCGGTACACCTGATAGTTAATCACTATCAGATGCCCCTGTTTTGTCAGCCACTCCACCAAATGAGATATTAGGTATTCATCCGGACGATCCCTAATGGATATGATTAGGCGAATATCCCAAAATCCCCCAAATGTAGTTCATCCAAAATTTGGGCCAACCAATTTCCAATTCACTTCGCCTTAGGGAATTTTCCCCTAGCAACACCAGGTAATCTAACAGGCTGGGAATATAGGCAAAAATTCTAACACTGTTATATCTGATAATGTAAGGGGTGAAAAGCTCCTCAGGCAATACTATCAACTTGCTCTTCCTACAGCAACATTGCCTCTCCTTGAACCTAATCATAGGTACATCATTTACTTAATGACTGCTCCAGCTGTGATTTATCACACTGTTCAGCTTTATTTATCAGGCAGCCTATTTGTTCTAGATATTTTCCAACTTGGTATAAAGGGATCCATTTTTATTTTTAGTACTGTATTGGTGATGCTCAGGATAGTAAGTTCTCATCTCATTTCAAGACACTTTATCGCTTTGTTAATGGAATGGCCATGTATCTAAGGTCATATACTCATCTCTCCCCAAAGCTGGTAGAGTTCATTAATAACTTAGCGCTTAAGCTCAATAAAGAAACATTCAATAGACTGAAATTGACCTTCATGAGAGATTATATAAGAGGCCGTGGCCGGAGTTAAATAGTCTGACATGGTTTGGCATGTAAATGATATATAGCTGTTAGATTAACTGTCCCCATAGTGAGCATTAACATAAACACTTTGGTGTAGGGGCGTCCTAAGGTTCTCATCCACTAGTGCAACATCTTACCAATATAAAGATTGCTACTATAACGGTGAAGATATATTAAAAATAAATTAAGTTCAGGGGATGCTTTATTTGTGGTAGAGTCACACTGACTAGTTAAATTGTTTAGCTGACTGAAGTTGTAACCTTTTTGTCCTTGCTGCCAACTTCTTATCTCTTTACCATATCTCCTGATGGTTGCTAAAGGGTCACATTGTTGCAAATTAGGCTTCAACTGGGAGAGATTGCACAGGTATATCAGCACTTAAACATTTATAACTTTATGATGCAGTATACCTCAAAAATAAATATAAAGCTCGCTAAGAAAATATCTCTTATCAAATATATCTTCAAATCTGCTTTAGTCTCATTTTTTACTTCCAGCATAAGGGATCCAGCATAAATGGAGTCCGCATTCCTTTGGGACTAGTAAATACCAGCTAATAAAAGGACGCTTTCTTCCCTACTCCAGCACCAGGTCATTCTAAAATATACTCTGAACTATAGTCTTTAGACTTTTCTTCCAGCTCCCAAATCACCTAGAGTTTCCCCATTATGGTCCACTGTAGCCTTGGATAAATGCATCTGAGATTGAAAATCAACTATCTAACTTTGGGCACATCTTGTGGTGATCTATTCATCATTGGAAACATCTTGATGATTGTATGTCCAACATTGAGCACAAGTTTATGGTTATGAGCAATAGAGATACTGGGACAGATCTGGTGGAATTATTTTGGTAAGGCAACTGGTGGGAATGGAACTGGTTTTTGAGGGAACTGGGCATACAGTCGATGAGTGGATAGGAATTTAACTACCAGAAACCAGGATCATATAATTAATTGATAAGTGCTTGAATTTGGTTTGGAGGAATTACTATAGATTATCTGACAGCAGACCTATTAGAATTGATCTGCCAAGGGCTCAGATAAATGGGAAAAGGGTAAGGCAAATTAATCTACGCATAAATTTTGAGCTATGAAATTTCAGCAAAATTATTTGATGGCAAATTGATGAGATTTGACCTGCTGGAGGACACAGACCATAGGGATAAGAGTATAGCAAACTAAACCATCTAGTACTAAAAAAAGAGTATAGCAAACTAATAAATTCTTGGGTTCAGGCCTAGAGATGTTAGCAAAAAATATGATGGCAATAACTGGGATGGTGGTAAAGGTGAGGTCTATAGGGCGTTAAGGGTATTATGGCTAAAGATAATATCCTATGGTAGTTCCCAAATTGCAACACACATCAAAATTCATTGCTGCGCCGCACTATTAAGAACCCAACATGTCAATGAAAGCCCTGGATTCCTTAGTGGTACGCCAAAACCCACAAGGGCAGCCATGGTCCACAATGCACCGCTTGTTTCAAGGGACTATGAGTGGGAGTGTTGGAGGAGGTGTTGTAATGGCTCCAACCCAGGTAATTGTTAACCATGTGCCATTTAATTTAGTATTTAACTAAAAGACTTACTTTTTATATAGTATGTAAGATTAAACAACTATGGGAAATCAGATAAAAGAATAACCAACACCATACCATTAGCAGGGTGCTAACTGTTTTGTTATGGGGTGGAGAGAGCTTTTAAGCTGAATCACAATAGTAGGGAATGGTTAATGATTTTGAACTTATTAATTAACAGGTTTGAACACCAAAAACCCTTGATAGTATTGGCTAACATTTCAAACTATTCTCAGGCCATTTTTCCAAATTTTGAATGCAAATTATCTACTTTATATCAGAATGGAGTTCAGGTTTGATACCTGCTTTTACCCTTTACTTTTTGACTTAATACCTAAATTTGACTTGTTATGTAAGTTTTGGCTACTCAAGTTGACTTCTGAGTGAACCACCTGTTGGGGGAAAGAAATAAGAACCATGGTAAAGAGCTTCTTAAGTTCCTAAAGTTAACACAAAATTGTTTGTTTATATTTAGATAAAAACCTGCAGATTTTGAGACTTATGGGGTATGAGTGAGGTTTATATGGTAGGAAGAGGCGCGGCAAACAATGAGGAGCAGCAGCCATCCATTTCTAGTCCATGGTATGCCCTAGGTCAGAGATCTGGGTGAGGGGCCAGGCCTTGGGGTTTGCTCCCTCTCATGATTTAAAGTGGTGCATAGCTCTGTATAGCTTATTTGGGACTAAGAACCTTAAAAGCACAGTCATCTTGCTTAGGGTTAGACTAAGGGTAACTAAACAATTTCTACATTGGCTTTTTAAAATACATATTAAGTGCTTTGCCAATATTTAAGAGTCTTGTTTCAATTATTTAATCATATAAAATAATCAAAATGAATGTCATAGTGGATACTATGACTAGGAGCTTTGATACTAATCAGACCTTTTGTAGTATTGGCTGGTGATCAGATTTGTCATGTTTGAATTATCTAATTTATGAGTCACCATATTGGAGAGAAGGCCATTAGTATTTGAGATATTGTAATTTAGTTTGGGTGGAGATTCAATAGTGATTTTTGTGACACTAAGTTGTTAGTATTTCAGGCTGATTGCCCAGTTAGATCAATGACCAGTAATAGCCATGCTAGATTTTGATTGTTGAATTGAAAATAAACCCTTTAAGAAAGCCATCAATGCTGATATATTACTCCCATTGATCAATCCGTTAATCTTTATTTATCTATCTGCATAATCTGTATATTCAGATTTATCTCAAAACCGCCTCAATTGACTTAGCACCTGATTTACTTAACCAAGGCAAGCCAACTAGGGATGGACAATATCGAGCTCAGAGGAGCTAAGCTATTGCTAGACTAAAAAGTGAACATTCAGAAAGAGAAAAATGTATCAATTAAACTAAAAAACAAAAGCCTAACATGAAACTACCAGGGTGGAGGCGGTAAAGCGCTATGCATCCCTAGTGGGGGGGTGAGTGGGGATTGGGAGGCTCATCCTCCTCCTCTGTTAAGTACGTGTCTGAAACATTCCCATTCCAGTAGAGATGGCGGGCGAGGCCCTGCCCCACTACAAAGTAACACTTCGCCAAGTAAAGGATAAACAAAGCACTGCCAAGAAGGACAGTGCAAAGAGGGCTCAAATCAAGGAAAGCACCCATATGACTAAATTGGACCTGAGGAATGTCAGCAAACAAAGCTAAACAAGTGCACTTAAAATACCTAAAATAAATGGGGTTTTTTAATAAGCAGACGACCAAAAAGGAAAGCTGGTCTTACAGAAACATATTTAAATAATGGTGGAGAGATGGCAATTGGCTGAAGTGGTGCTAAGCCTAGGAAAATCAATAGGCGCACGCTACCATCAACCAGGTCCTTTTAACTTGAGATTGTAAACTCAAGTTATAGATTTTAAATTGGCTCATCCTGATTTTGACATCTTATAAATGGAACGGGTTCCAAATCCCTGTTCCTCCAATAACTGTAATAAACCATCTTAAATTGAGAATTTAGCTGGTGCATTTTAACGTCCCAGCTGTAATGCTAGGCTGAGCATAACACAAATTTCCAGGACCAACCTAGACATATCTTGCCTGTACCCAGCTTTAATCCAGGGTATGTTTCAAGTCAAGAAGGCTTTTAAAATTGACTTTTTTGGCCTCCTGATGACCAGCCTTGTCCTTGCGATCAATAAACATAATTATCTCATGTAGCCATGACATTACCCTCTCTTCCTTTTGGGCTCCACCCCTTCTCCAGGGTCTTTTGCCAAAGAAAAGTCATTGTGGGCCAGGGCCAGCTTCATGGCAGCGCAGGTTTGCTGCAACTTGGGTCCTGCAGCCTCAGGAAGATTCACATAAAACATTGATCAGATCTTAAATATGGGCACAGTCACACACTGGTACCCAACTGTTTTTCACTGCATCAAATCCCTTCCAGGATATTAGTTACTCAAGCCTTTTTCTTAATCTGCAGGAGGCTACAATCTACTCAACTTCCCACTCTGAATCCCATCCATGAGATAAGAAATCAGGTCTATGGTGGGGGGCCCTTAATCAACTTCAGCTTGCTTTCATGAAAGACTGCAAAGATCCAGAATGGGGTGAGATCCAACTTGTATGGGGCGTGGCCCAATTTTCTGACAACATGGTAAAACCCAATTCTCTTTGGTCACAGCTTTTTGCATGGCTTCTTAATAGGGATGTTTTGAGCATCAAGAATCACGAGATCTCCTTCCTTGTATGCAGGACCTACCCATCTCTTTCCATCAGCATTCTCCTTAAAACTTGAATTTCTGCCTCCAAATTTGAGGAAACCACCTGTTGTAGATTTTTGATAGTCTTAACAAAGTCCAATACCACTTCAACTTTAGAACTATAGCTGGGCTACATGTTGAAGTTGGGGTTAAAACTATGGTTGGCAAAAATGGGTAGCAATGATAGACGCATGTTGAGTGTTATTATAGCTAGACTTGGCCATGAAAATGTGAGAAACAAAATCTGTATGATCTGCGGCAGTGTAAAACTGCAGGAACTGTTCCAAGAACTATTCCTCGTTCTATCTGCCCATCTGATTGGGGATGATAGGCAGTTGAACGCCAGGGGCGAATTTGAAGTATCTTAAACAACACTTACCAAAAAACAGAGGTAAACTGTGGCTAAATCTTATTTATCTTCTGGGGACCCTATGAAGGGCGAACACATGAGATACAAAGAGCCTAGCCATTTCCGCCGCAGTTACCATAGTTCTAAAGGGAATAAAGTGGGCGAATTTTGTAAAACGGTCTACCTTTATCATGATGGCATCGTAGCCATCAGACTCTGGTAACTCCACAATGTAATCCACAGATAAGGAAGTATAAGGCCCCTCAGCCTTTTGAACTGGAACAAGCAACCCTGCGATGGGCTGGAGATTTGGTTTCATTTGGTTGCAGACCAGGCACTCCTTACAATACCTGGCAACCTGAATGGCTAACCCCTTTTAATTATAAGTGCAGCGAATCAGTTCTAGATTCTTCTTCCCAGGATGTCCTAAGGTGATTGTTATAAAATTGGCGGTATTCTGGAGATACACCAAGGGGTTTTCTAACAGGGTTCAACCACTGAGCAATAGGAACAGTGATATGATGATTGTCATCCTTGAAAAGCATATATACATTTAATAAATATGGGGCACTTGCTCCCACAATACTCTTTAATACAATAAAATACAGCGTATCATCGCTGCTCCACTCACTCTAAACTATTAACAACCTTCTTTGTCAATCGTCTCATCTTGCCTATATCTCAGTGACTTTGGATGATACCACTTCATTGGCTTAGTAATTCAATTTGCTGTATCTCATTAGTTCTGGCAATTCTTTATTCATTAATTTTACAATCACCTAATTTGAGGCGATTTATCAACTAATCATTATACTCTAATATCTCCTAATTGCCTCATATGGAAGTGATCTAATAACCTGTACCAACCCAATATTGTCTATTATTAAGGTGCTCAAATAATCATAACTCATATAAAACTCAGCGGATTCTATACGTTCCACCATAAAGACTTAGGGCTTATCATTTAGTCATATCAAAATCGCAACATTACCCCCCATTGAATGGAAAATAATGCTCCTATTGCTTATACGCCCATAGAAACTTGGCATGAAATCAGTTGATGATCCAACTGCTCGTGGGGTCCTTGATAGTATATGCATCCATACCTTTCTTCTCAATAACTTTAAATTTCCCCAATCCAGATACTGGGCAACTTGTGCTTTCACCCAAAACCGTGTTGAACATGGATTAGAACTTTGTCCCCATTTTGAACTTGGCTAACCCACTATGCTGTACCTGATTGGCAGCTTGAGTCTCAATCTTCCTAGCTAAACTGAATGAATATGCTTTAGTTTGCAATTTGATTAGTGTCATCTGGGGTCATTAAATAACTTTGGGATCCATTCCACCAGTATCTTCTACACAGGCGTATAGCAGCGCCAGAAGACTAGGGTGTTGTCCATATAGTAATTGGAAGGGAATCTTCCCATGGAGGAATAATAACTAATATTATAGGTGAAGATGGCGGTGGACAGAAGGGAACTCCAATCTGAGGGTTGATCCACTAATAATTTATGGAGTATGTTCGCTAAATTCCCGTTGACACGCTCTTACATTCCGTTGGACTTAGGGTGGTATGGGGTTGTCAAAGCCCCTCAGATGGCCATCAGCTCATTAAGATTTTGGAGGATGTGGGAAGTAAAGTTAGTTCCATTATCAGTAAGGAGGAACTGAGGGCAGCCATGCCGCTGGATAATGTATTCCATTATGAATTTAGCCACTGTGATCACACCCAAATCTTGAATTGCCCTTGCTTCAACCCACTGGGTTAAATGGTTAATTGACACCAAAATGTACTTGGACCAGTTAGCTCCCATTGGCAGAGGGCCAACGACATCCATGGAAACTGTATGCCAAGAAAGTGTGGCTTCACTAACCAGTATGAGGTCTTCTGATGGAATGGCTTTTTTAATTGGCATTGGTAGAAGGAGGAGATATTATCAAGAACATCGAAGTTCATGCTTTTCCAGTAATAACAAGGCCACAATAATTCCATTGTCTTGCATACACCCCATGTCCAATGGCCCTATGTGCACTCATGATGTTATTAGGTCATGCCAAGGGTCGCAGAAAGTTCACAGTTGAATTGCTGACCGCTTGTACAACTCATCATTCCACTGGAAAGTATTGGCTTACATTTCAATCAACGCCTATATAACTTGCAGCAGCTCAACATTGTACTTACCACTAAGCATCTTATCATATATGATGTCGCTTAGTTCTGCCATTACTGCAATTTTTGGTAATCTTGACAAACAGTCTACATTCTGGTGTTTGGCTCCTGGTCAGTAAATACTCTCAAAATTGTAAGCCTGAAGTTTAAGGACCCATCAAGCTAAACGCCCCTCAGGATCCTTAAGGTTCTGCACCAGCGTAACAAGTCATAATCCTTTATGACTTTGAACTTTACGCCACGCAAATATACTCTTAATTTCTTGTAAGCGTAGATCACCACTAGGATCTCTCAATCAGTCACAGTATGATTAAGTTCATGGCTTTCAGACTTTGACTGCAGTATGCCATCAGGTGCTCCTCCCCTTCATCATCTTTTTGTGACAGAACTGCCCCCACAGCGTAAATGTCATGGTTGGATAACATCATAGTAGGAACTGATGCTAGAGATATTGCTGGGCGACAGGAAGACCAGAAGGTGAAACTTCAGGCTATCCCTGAACTGAAGCACACCTTAGATCAACGCTGGGTGCAAGCCAAGCATGCCCAGGTTGATACTAAGGGGGTACAAAACGCCCAGCCTCTGATCTCGGCTCAGGCACTAAAATGAACAATTCACGTCTAAACAAAGATGGTTCAATTCGCTTGGTTGGAGAGCAAGGGTTCGAGTCCCACTCCAGCTATGAAATTTTAAGCTCAGGTAATATTATGACTTCAATCGATTACTTGAGTAAAGCACTTTCAGTGTATTTTACTAAAACAGATGGAAGCGTCTGTTTATTGGAGCGTCAAGGCTTGGGCGCATTTCTGCAGAATCCAAATTTCCCCATCACACTTTAAATATGTTTTTGCAACCAACATTCCTTGTTGGTCGACTTTCTTTAAATAAAATACCCATTTTTTATGTTTAACTTATGGTTCCTTGGGCTAACTTGGTGGCGTACCTCTTTGGGGAGGTCTCCAACTATGTGGGCCACTACCTTCTATTGCAATTCACCAAAATCCCAGGTGCTCCCTTGGGCCGCCCAGGTCCCCTCCAGATTGAGGCACCCAAGCTCCCTGACGCCAAACTACACTTGATTATGGACTTCCCTCTGGGGTCCACTCAAGCTGTAATGTTCCTAACTTACCTGGTCTTATATATTGCGTTCTACACTCTTGCCTGGGGTACCTTTGGCACAGGCACCATTTGAGGTATCTTCTTACCCTTTTTATTAATGGCTAGTTCCCTAGCAATGTGGGTTTGCATCCCACATCACCTTGCTGGGAACGAGAGAGTTACAGACACTCTCTTGACATTAGTTGACCAACCTTTTTATTATATGTGCATAAGAATTATCCGTGTGGGACTTTCGTTATTAGTAAATTGGGTGCGCTGGCCATTTGTCACTGCCACGATGGTGCTCACCACAGTTTTCTCATTTGGTTTTGTATTGGTTTGTCTCGGCGTGATTTTTGCAACTACCAATTGGTAAAGTGCCCACCCTTCCTGCTCGTACCTGGTGGTCTCAGAATTTCACAATCCTAATATCATGATTCCCCGCCTTTCTCCCAAGATTTATTCAGAAATTCATCGAGCCTTAGCTTCCCTTGAGCCAAAACCCTCATTAGGAAAAAACAATTCGTCTAGTTCACATCTGCTTTTGTGAGGTGTGGATCTGTTGTCCCAGTTGTCTCCCAAAGTGGGTGACTGGGTTTTTGCAGTACTCCACACACAGCAGCTCTTGTGGTGAGCAATAGGGGGTTTGGAACAAGTCTTGGAGCAGAATCGACCTGATGAAGCATCCCTCCATTCCTTCTTTGAGTTTTTTTTTCTGCATCAAGGGGCTATTCAATGAAAGTATACTTGAGTGAATTCTGCAAAAAAGACTAGGCTTTGCTAATAACTGATGAGGTTAAAACGTCGTTTCTCCATTCAACCTTATATCAATCCAAAACTCCCCAAATTTGGCAGTTGCCTCCTTCCAAATTTGATCATCTTGTCGAAACCCTTTGGGGTAGTTTCTCCACCCCAACCCAGAAGGGGCCAGGTAATTTGGCCGTCATTGGATCAAATCATATAAATATGGAGGCCAAAAAGTTGCACGCGCCTCTGGAAATGAGGGAATCTTATCCTTCAAATCCTTCTACTTCTTCCAAATTTGGAACTGTACAAGGGTCTAGCCCTGAGAATGATGTAAATAAAGGTTTCAGATGATTCCGCCATGATGATGTCACCCATGGTCATCCCTATAAATACTGCCTCCTCGACTAGTGAGATTTCCTTGAATTGTGAGATGCTTCCCACTGATTTCCTCCCCGTCTCAGCGGAAATTGGGAACATCAAAGGGTCCAAACCCATATTTGACAAAAATGATTCCGTTATCATTTTTTCTCCCCAACACATTTCTGAGGTGCATGCCGAGGTATCAGCTCCGGGATTGGGGGTGATGGCCCTGGATAACAATGCACACCAAACCCTTGAAACAAGTGGGGGTTCGTTTGAACAAAAAAACGCGTTTTATAACGTGAGCAAGTTATCCCAAAATGAACCGTTTATTTGCTCATATGGTCTGGATGACGACTCAATGTCAGTTTATCAGATTACTCCTGAGAACCCTCGTTTGACCCCTACCATGATTAGGGGTTCCCAGGAAGTGGAGAAGGAACTTCGCCATAAATATAAAGATGTATATGCACCTGCAGAAGGTGTGGTAGGATATGTGGGCTCAGTAGTAAGAGTGGCCCACTATCCTTCCCCTTCTATGATTCCAAAACATACCCTGATGGCTTGTTCAACCCAAGGAAGAATTTTCTGGTGAGTTGATGGCGTTTTCTGCGTTGAATAAATCCCATTCTGGATACTTCTTGTTGACTGCTACCCTTACATCCTCATATGGAAAGTTCAGCACAACTATTTTGGTGGATACTGGTGCCTTGAATAATTTTATTGACCAAAACCTTGCTGAATGTATTGAGTTGAGTTACTCACCAAGTGGTATGGTTAGAGGTGGGGCTTCTCAAGGTATCCCCACACTAAACATCATGGAGTCAGTCAATTTCCAGGTAGGTTCTTATCTATTGTCTGACCAGTTTCAAGCTATCAGAAACCTCTTGTTTCCCATCATTTTGGGCGTTGAGTGGTGGCAGAAGTTTGACGTCAAAACTAAAATTTAAAGAAAACATTTTATCCTTGTTTTTAACAAACGGTCACTAGTTGATTGTTCCTCTGTCTGAGGATAACGCCCCAGGAAAATTACCCCATTGGCCCAATGTTCCCAGTTCATATCTTGCCCCTTTGCTAAAGCCCACTGTGGGACTTTCCTTACCTTCCTGTTTGGAGGAGTTGGCATCTTCTTTTAATGCAGCTTCAGCTAGTACGCTGCCAGAACATTCTGAGTTTGATTGTGAATATAAACTTACTGTGGATCTGGTGCATATTTCTTCCCCCATATACCCATTGACTGTCCGGGAGGAAGAGGTTTTAGATGTATGGGTGAAGGAGCAGTTGGCCAAAGGTGCCATCTTTCAGCTTACCTCCCCTGTTTGCTCCCCACTGCTCTTTGTGGAGAAGGCTGATGGAACTTTACGTCCATGTGTAGATTATGGAAACTTAAACAATGCGACTGTACCTGGCCTCCATCCCATACCTTTAGATTCTTAGATTGCGCGCTATGTGGAGAAGGCGAAGGTCTTCTCCAATCTGGACTGCCTCAATACGTTCAATCAAATCCAGATAAAGAAGGGCCAGGAGTGGTTAACTGCATTCCACACATCAGAAAAGGAATTTTCCAGTTCTGGGTTATGCCCTTTGGGCTTAAGAATGCCCCTGCCCTCTTTCAACGCCTCATTGATGCTGCGTTGGGAGACTTGTTGGGAAATGTGCGGTTGCCTACATGGATGACATTCTGGTGTTTTCCCCCGATCATGAGACACACGCAGTACACCTTCAACTAGTAGTGGAGAGATTGAGGGCCGCTTGCCTTACCCTCAAGGTTAGTAAATGCGAATTCTTCAAGTACAAGGTTACTTTTCTGGGCAACGTCGTTTTGACCAGGGCATATGATAACTCCAGACAAGGAGAACGATATTCATGAGTGGCCTACCCCCACCTCTGTCAAGGAACTGAGGAGCTTTTTGGGGACGTGTACGTTCCTCAAGAAGTTCACACCCAATCTCTCTGAGGTGGCAGCTCCCTTATATAAGGCTAGCGGGGCCAAGGTGCTTCAGTGGTCCCCAATTTTGGAGGATGCTTTCCAGGCTGTGAAGTGCACCTTGTTATCCACATCCATCCTTCGCCATGTTGATCCTGCAAAGGAGTTCATTGTGTCCTCAGATGCTTCCAACTTCGCCATTGCGGCTGCCCTGTTACAGGTGGGTGAAGATGGGTCCTAGCACCCCATGGGATATTTTTCTAGGAAAATGTCTCTGCATGAGTTAAACTACGCCTTATATGACAAGGAGTTATTAGCAGTGGTGGAGGCGCTGATTTCTTGGCGTCACCATTTACATGGCTCTTCTCAACCATTCTGGGTACTCACAGACCACTGAGCCCTATTGTACTACCGTGCTCCACATGTTTTAACACCATGTCAGACCCGTTGGCATGAGACCCTTGCCCTATTTACATTTTCCTATGAGTTCACCAAGGGCAAGGAGAATGGTTTGGCGGATGCTTTGAGCCACAAACCTGCTTTGGCTCCCAATCCAAAGGAGGTAGAGATTTACAACACCAAGTTGATGATTCCACCGAGTATGATTTTGCCTCAACTTCCCAAGTCCACGGTACATACGCCAGCGCTCAAGGCTTTGGAAAATGCAGAAGAATATAGTATGTTTAGAAAGGTAGTTCTTTCTCAGCCGTTATCAGCCAATATGCTGTTGTTCTCACTAAGAGCGCTCTGAATCAGGAGGACTTATCCAGGGGTTATCACATGAAGGATGAGATGGTGTGGTTTCAGGGCGCCTATGAGTTCCTGCTGGACCACTGCGCCTGGAGATCATTCAGGACCATCATGACGGAATCACCGTTGGTCATCCTGGAAAAGCAAAGACCTTGGTGTTGATACAACGTACTTACAATTGGAAGGGATTGCCTGTTCAGGTAGGGCGGTACTGTAAAGAGTGCCTGATCTGCAATCAAATGAAACCCAATCGGCAACCTTTAGCAGGGTTGCTGGTACCAGTCTAAAAGGCTGAAGGGCCCTGGACTTCCCTATCAGTGGATTTCATTTTGGAGCTACCCGTTTCAGATGGGTATGATGCAATCATGGTGGTGGTGGACCACTTTACAAAGTTCGCCCACTTTATTCCTTGCAGAACAACAATAACTGCCGCTGAAATGACCAGGCTCTTCATCGCCCATGTATTTGCGCTTCATGGGGTTCCTCAAGAAATTATTAGTGACCGGAGACCCCAGTTCACCTCCATCTTTTGGGAAGAGTTGTGTAAAACTCTTCAGATCTGCCCCTGCCGTTCAACTGCTTATCACCCCCAATCAGATGGGCAGACTGAGCGAGTAAACCAATGTTTGAAACAATTTCTGCGTTGTTACTGTTGAAGATTTGGGCTTCACCTGATGGCTGGTTCGTTGCTTGGTGGAAACTGCAGCTTTGAGCATCTATTGTGTGAGGACAATAGACAGGATGATGCTTTGAATTTATGATATAGCTTTTGGTAATACTTTAATTGTATACCCAGTCGTTTCACTTGGATGATGGCCCGCTGCCCTGATCCTACTGATCCCAAGTGAAAATTGACTTTAGTATAAAATAAAGTGATAATGCAAAAAGGTTATAAGATAAATTTGAAACGTAATCCAAAAGTTAAAAGGTATTTTATTAGTGTAAATGCAAGGGTTATTTATAGGGCTTGATGTTAACCACATCTTACCCATGATGCCTTACCTTTCAGTGATCCTTGGCCACATAAAAAGTTTGTAATGACATCTACAAATACTTCAACTCAGGGCATCATGCTCAGCCTCAGAGTCAGAGTAAACACCATCATCATCCTTGAGATGGCGTTTCATCATAACTTCAAAATAGCTGAACTGATTCACTTTCACATGCAATTGGCAGCACATACCAAGGTGATTCATATCACTAATTAGTAATTAATTCGATTGAAAACTCAACTGACATTAAAAACTAATTTCAACATAGACCAACAAAGCCCACATGCCTGAGTCATTAAATCAAAACTTAAATTTAGGTTCAGCCTAACCAACAAAGCCCTCGAGCCCATGTCATCATAGTCAAATATAATTAAGTGAAATTGCAAGGCCACAAATTCAAGTTTATATATACTTAGGATATCTTTGGTTTATAATAAATGACGATTTAGATCCAGTCAACCATTTAACACTTCCCCCTCCTTGACTGGATAAAAAGCGGCAGATACTCTTCTTCCTTGGTCACACTGTCTAATTCTTTGCATTCCTCAAAGTTCAAACGTTATCTCAATAGCCTTTCCTAAGCTGACAGGGCCAGCGTGCCTGGTGCTGAGCTTCTTTGGGTTTGGCGCATCTCCAATTCCGTTGCAGGCTTCTCCAGTTTGGTCGCGCTCTCCTCCCCCTACTGAAGAGGGGATACCTAGTTCTAATGCCAGCAAGGCATTAAATCTATAAAATAAACTCTATGGCTTGCAATTTTCATTATTTTTTCTTTTTTATTTTTTACTTTATTATTTTTAATTTTTTTAATTTTTATCATTATTTTTTTTCTTTTTCTTTTTATTATTATTTTTTCTTTTTATCTTATTATTCTTTATGATATGGACAAAGAAACTTAGAATGTACTTGATTCACAACCCAGCCGCCTTAATCCTTAATGGTATATACATCTTCAGACAATTTCTCCAATATAATAAATGGACCCTTCCAAAGTGAGGCTAGCTTGTGCACGCGGCCTGCGCTATGAGTGTCACAATATACTACTAAATCTCTTTTCTTGAACTTAGTCATTCCCCATGCCTGACAGCAGGAATATTTTAAGTATTTGTTGCACATAGGGTTTAGCGACTTCTTTAGAGGCTTCAGGTGTGACAACCTTACTTTGGGAGCGAGTTACTGCATGTACATTTGAGGAATCTTCATTTGATACTAAATTAGAATCATTTCATTGTTAAGCAAGGCCCTGTGGCCATCGTTTGCTTGTCAATCAGGTGGGACTGGTGTTGCAGGCACAATAGAGCATCCCTCATCTATTATGCTTGTTCTTTTCCCTCCTCCTGCACAGTTTTAGGAAGGACTATATTGACATTTTGCTGATGGCATTGGGAAGCATAGTGACCTTTACAATTGCAATTAAAGCAAGTAATTTCACTCACTGGCCGTGAGGTGTTGATCTTCTTATTGGTTTCAAAGGACTTTCCAGCAAAGGCAGTGGTTCCTGATCTGTAACCAGTATTAGGAGGGCCATAATTTTTGAGCATCTGCATAAATAGTCAACAAATTCAGATGTCACAAGGTTTTGCACAAAAGCAGGCAATAGAGTGTTTGATAGATTAGGGTAAGGTTCTACTGCATGCTCTAGTGCTATCTTGGCATCAAAATTGACTATAGCCCATGCGCTTAAGAGAACTTGAGCTTCACAATAGAATCGATCTGCAAATTCATCAATTGCTTCATCTTTCTTAAAGCTGATGTTCACAAACTTAGTTTTCTGTTCAACATCCATTCTGGACCTCCAAATTCATGAAGCACGGCCTCCTTGACTTCAGCATATGTTATTTTCATTAATGTGAGGCATAATCAACTCAATGCTCCACTCATCCAAGCAGTTGATCATGGTGGCTGCTTTGTTGCGGTTGCTGGCCCCATGCATAGCCATTTCAAAACATTTGACAAAGGTGGTAATACTTCCATTATTGTCAAAGGCTGGCAGGTTTGCTGGTTTAAAATTATCGCTTCCCCCATTCCTGGTTATCATGATTACTATTTTGTTGACCATAATCAGGCGTACTAGGGCGTTGGGGCATTGTATTTTGGTTTGAGGTGATAGTATTGACCAGAGCAATCATATTGCTAGGCAGTTGTTGATGTGGCCCAGCGTCCATTTTGGTAGCTATTCCTGAGGTTCATCCTCATAATTGGAAGAATTTCTAGTTGAGTGGGTTGTAGCACACTGACAATGCCCGTTGGCCATAGTTCAAATTTGCTCGTTGATTTTATTTTTCCAATTAACATGATTTCGAGTTTTTAATTTTAATTTCGCTATTTCCTTATTCAAGCTGGTAGCTTGTAGTTGCAAGGTGGAAATCACTTGGTCCTTTTCTTTTATTGCCTTCATGCACTGGTTCAATTCTTCATGAAGATTATTGATCTGTAGATTAAGATGATCAATAGAGTCTTTAGTTTTTGCCCATTGGGCCTCAATTTGGGTTTTCCAGTAATTATTTTTTTGGTGTATCATCCTTCATCTGCGAAATTTGGGCACTCAAACGTAGATACTGGTCACCATCTGCGGTCCCAGCCATGAGCGCCATTGTTAAAGATTTGGGCTTCACCTGATGGATGGTTCATTGTTTGGTGGAAACTGCAACTTTGAGCATCTATTGTGTGAGGACAATAGACAGGATGGTGCTTTGAATTTATGATATAGCTTTTGGTAATACTTTAATTGTATACCCAGTCATTTCACTTGGACGATGGCCCGCTGCCCTGATCCTACTGATCCCAAGTGAAAATTGACTTTAATATAAAATAAAGTGATAATGCAAAAAGGTTATAAGATAAATTTGAAACGTAATCCAGAAGTTAAAAGGTATTTTATTAGTGTAAATGCAAGGGTTATTTATAAGGTTTGATGTTAACCACATCTTACCCATGATGCCTTACCTTTCAGTGATCCTTGGCCACATAAAAAGTTTGTAATGACATCTACAAATACTTCGACTCAGGGCGTCATGCTCAGCCTCAGAGTCAGAGTAAACACCATCATCATCCTTGAGATGGCGTTTCATCATAACTTCAAAATAGCTGAACTGATTCACTTTCACATGCAATTGGCAGCACATACCAAGGTGATTCGTATCACTAATTAGTAATTAATTTGATTGAAAACTCGACCAACATTAAAAACTAATTTCAACATAGACCAACAAAGCCCATGTGCCTGAGTCATTAAATCAAAACTTAAATTTAGGTTCAACCTAACCAACAAAGCCCTCAAGCCCATGTCATCATAGTCGAATATAATTAAGTGAAATTGCTAGGCCACAAATTCAAGTTCAGATATACTTAGGATATCTTTGGTTTATAATAAACGACGATTTAGATCCAGTCAACCATTCAACAGTTACACAACCGCAGACAATTCAGATTGGGTTCATCACCTTCCTATGGCCCAGTTTAGCTACAACACTTTGCATTCATCAATAGGGTGTTCACCTTTTTTTTTCTAAACATGGCTTTAACCCTGCTTTTAACATGGAACCCAGCTGTGGTTCCAAAGTGGAAGCGGTGCTGGACTTTGCTAAGACTCTCAAGAAGGTCCATCAAGGGGTGTCCACAAGTTTGGAGGCAGCTAAGCTCATATATAAGGAGAATGCCAATGGAAAGCGCTGAGTGGGTCCCACATACAAGGAAGGGGATTCGTGATGCTTGATGCTCACAACATCCCTATCAAGCAGCCATGCAAAAAACTGGGTCCAAAGAGGATTGGTCCTTACCGTTTAGTTAGAAAGGTGGGACATGCCTCATACCATTTGGATCTTCCCTCCACGTTTCAGATCTTCTCCGTCTTTCCTGAAAGCAAGTTGACCCTGTTTAAGGGCCCTCCTCCTGTGACTCCTGAGGCTTATCTTGTGGATGGGGCACCATAATGGGAAGTGGAGGAAATAGTAGCCTCCCGCCAGGTTAAGCGACGCCTGGAGTACTTGATATCTTAGAAAGGGTTTGACGCAGCAGAGAACAGTTGGGTGCCAGCACGGGATTGTGTACATGCCAAGACCTGATTATATCTTTTCATAATCGTTTCCCTGAGGCTGCAGGATCTCAGCCTTTGCCAGCTGTTGCTGCTATGAAGTTGCCGCCAGCACATAAGAACTTCTCCCTAGCAAACGCCCCTGGAGGGAGGGTGGAGCCCAAGAAGGAGAAGAGGGTAATGTCATGGTTGGATAACATCATAGTAGGAACTGATGCTAGAGATAAGGCTGGGTGACAGGAAGCCCAGAAGGTGAAACTTCAGGCTCTCCCTGAACTGAAGCACACCTTAGATCAACGCTGGGTGCAGCCAAGCATGCCCAGGTTGATACTGGGGGTGCAAAATGCCCAGCCTCTGATCTCGGCTCAGGCACTAAAACAAACGATTTACGTTTTAAATGAAGATGGTTCAATTTGCTAGGTTGGAGAGCAAGGGTTCGAGTCCCACTCCAGCTATGAAATTTTAAGCTCAGGTAAAATATGGCCAATCGATTACTTGAGTGAAGGCACTTTCAGTGTGTTTTTACTAAAACAGATAGAAGCGTCTGTTTATTGGAGCGTCAAGGCTTGGGCGCATTTCTGCAGAATCCAAATTTCGTTGGCACACTTTAAATATGTTTTTGTGACCAACATATCTTGTTGGATGACTTTTTTACAAATAAATTCTAAAATTTATTGCGAGGAAGGCCAACCATGGGATGGACACTTCCGAATATGACTCAGACGAGACAAAACTCAGTATCAGGTGAGGCACCCCAGAGAAGCGATGCTATCTCTTGTTGCCAGCGGGAACGCCACTTATGGGAAGGGGGAGGGAACGTGTGTAGGGGGCGTAGCCACTATTGAGCACGTGTGGAGGAAGGGGTCTGATTTGATGAACCAGACTGGGAACCAGGAGGAGACCAGCTGCCGGCGACGTGGTGGGAGATATTCAAACATCCACGCTTGAAAGTGATCCACCAAATGAGACCGGAATCTGTGGACAGCTTCAGGGAGGGTGGGGATGGATCCGGCGATGGCATCCAAGACAATCGTGTGGATAGTCCACATGGCGATTGCAACCACCAGAGCACGAAGGGAGGGTGGGAGGGGGGAGGCCATTGATGGAGCAAACATATCTCTTGACAGACTGAAGGGATGTGTTTGATCCTGGCCTAGCAGACGTTGGACTTCGCGCCATATTACTTTAGAGGTGGGGCACTTCTCCATGCGGTGAAACAGCGTTCCATACTGGCCACACACGACACAGGATGAGTGTAAAGCATTAGAGCTCTCAGCTGTACGATACACCCACCTCAGGCAGCGCCACACATGGGAACGGACTTGAGGCTGCAACAGAGGATGGTGTGCATATTTCCAGATAGTCTTCTGGGTCTCAGTGGAATAAGGGATGTCCATCATGTCCAGGTAGTCCACCCTGGATAGGACTTGGGGTCAAATGGGGATCACGCCATCATGGATGGGTAGCCCCTGTACCTCTTGTGTGAACTGAGGAGAGGGGCGGCCTCTAGGGTTGTATGTCCACTAATACGAATTCTCCACTCTGCGCTTCGCATGGAGAGTAGGATTCGTTTGTAGTGGGTTTTGGTCCCGTGAGGACCTGTGGCTGATGTGTGTGATGCGAGGTATTTCATCAGGGAGTGGGGGTTTGATGGATTGTTGAGGCCCAAGGCTCAGGAGAAGCTGGAGCGGGCCGCGCGGGACCAGTGTTGGGATGGGAGTGTAGGAGCAGTGATGGCCGCAATCCAGGTGCCTAGGATCTTGGCGGCATGGGCTTTGAAGTCAAGTAGGCCCATGCCACCATGATGATGAGGGCCAAACATGACCTCTAGCCGTACTGGTGGAGGGCGGCCTGACCAAAGCCAACCTTGTAGCAAAGCATACAGGGATTTGAAGAAGCTTGGGGAGAAGGGGATGGCGTGGGCTCCAAACTAGACTTTGGATAGGAGCATAGAGTTGGCAAGAACAACCCTGCCAGTGAGGGTAGTAGGGTGGGCTCTGAGAGAGGCGATTCGCTTCGTCACGTTGTCCAGTATATGGCACTCCATTACTGCTGACGCGTATCCTCTTGCCTCCAACCACACGCCCAGATGGCGTACCGGTACTATGGTAGGTCGCGGCACAAAGGGGAGCACCAGTGGAGCGGTGTGTTTTGAGTTAGTAAGGCGTGGATTTGGGCGAGCAGCTGGGATGGGTTGGGAACTACTTGCGGGGCCCAGCAGTTCTGAAACCGACCAAGGAGGATGATTTCGGTTTTGGAGGCGTTCAGTGCTGCGTTGCTTACCCGGGAATATTCCTGGATGAGGGCTTCAAGCGCGCGTGCATCTTTATTATTAGACACCCCCACCACGCAATCATCTGCAAATGCCATCATCTTGACTGGGGTTTGGCCTGGCACATGGACCCCAGTGAGTTGGGCATTCACATTTCGCAGTAGTGGGTCAAGGCTGAAGTTGTATAAGAGTGGGCTCAGGGGGTCCCCTTGTCGCAGGCTCCTTTGAGGATGGACTACATCTGTTAGGAAACCTGGGCCGCGCACAGCCATTGTTGCAGATTCCGTGAGCAGCATCACCCAGTTAATGAAGCGGGGAGGTAGGCGGAATTGTTGGAGGCAGGCCCTAAGGTATTCCCAGTTTACTCTATCATAGGCCTTTTGTTGGTCCAAGAATACAAGTGCCCCAGAGGCTGTGGACTGACACACATAAGCCACAGAGTGCACATTATCCCAAATCAACCTTCTGGGGATGAAACCGAATTGTTCTGGAGAGATGGTGGCAGATGCTACAGTCCCTAAACGGTTAGCCATGATTTTTGTTAAAATTTTGGTGTCTGTGTTTGTTAGAGAAATGGGGCGCCAGTTGGCTAAGTCTAGCCTATCCCCTTTCTTGAAGAGTGTGACTGTAAAAGCCTCATGTCCTCCTGGTAGGAGGCGCGTTTCCAACAGGCTTTGGTTGAGTGAGGCTAGCATCAATGGGGATATGTATTTAAAATATTTTTGTAGAACTCATATGGAATGCCATCTGGGCCTGGGCATTTTCAGTTTGGCGCACCGCGAATGGTAGTCCATAATTTGTTTGGAGTAATTAAATTCATTATTTCCGGGTATCAGAAAATGGTGCGGATATGAGCTCTGTCGAGAAATTCCACCATTTTGGCCAGCTGAATTGGTTCAGCTCAGTATAACTTGGAGTAATATCTTTGCGTTTTGATTGCCACTTCAGCCGGTGTGTCCATGATAGAATTATCCGATCTTTGCACCTGTGTACAGGCCACACTCTGGCGTGGTGCAAAAATTTTTTTGAAGAAGTATGCGGTGCACTTGTCGCCTTTAGTGATGCATGTGGCCCTGTATTGGACACAAACCCGATGTTTGTGTTGCCTTTCAAGTGCGTTGAGGTGGGCTGCTGCCTCCGCCCACTTCTGGCCCCATGCAGGGCTATATCCTGAGGCTGGAATGTTGGACTCCAAGTGGGCCAATTCCACCAGCACGCGCAATATAACTGCCAATGTGGCTCGTGAGCGTCTGGATGAGAGATGGCGATAGTGGCGGATGGTGTCTTTTTTGAAAGTTGCCCATGTGGAAATGGGGTCCGCGCAAAACAGTGCAACAAACGATTTTGCCAAAGTTGCCTCTTCCACCCACATGGAAAATCCTGGTGATGCAAGCTCTGGGGGGCAGATTTTGCACCAATGTGGGGCCTTTGCAACTGTGACGGGTAAGTGGCATGTTATTGAGACCAGTCGGTGGTCGGAGAATTCCATTTTTGTTGTTTTGAAGTAGGAGATGTGGGGTTGGAATTTCGCCAGCGCTAGAATAAGGTCAATGCGGGTCATGGACCTTAATTGGCCGTTGTGGATGTGGGGACGCATCATGTTTTTGAGCAGTGGGGCATGTCGTGGCAGTGCATCTATTAACCCAAGGGTGGCTTTTAGAACGCGTAGTTCTACATGACCCTGTGGGGCGTGGGGTGAGGGCGGCCACCGGTCTATTGGTGAGGTTAGCCAACAGTTCATGTCACCAATTAGGAAAGAATCAGGGGGGTAGCAGGAGGGATTTGACCGACGAGAAAAATTCCTGACGCTCTTGTGCACCGTTTGGGGCGTAAATGTTGACAATTGTGTGTGCAACATTGGCCCATGAGAAGGTGACAACGAGCACTCGGTCATTTAGGAATGTTTCTGAAGATGTAATTTTAAAAATTGTTTTTCTGAATTAGCACCCCACAGTGCTTTGACCAAAAGGATAGGGATGGTAGGAGCATTGTTTTCCAAGCATCCTCGGAACCTTGTGGACAGTGGGTTTCCTGGATGGCCAGGATATCCATGGGTAAATTATTTTGTAAAAAACTCAGTTTCCTAGCCTGGGATGGGGAGGCCTTGAGTCCGGCGATATTCAGCATCCCTAGAGTGAAGGTTTCCCCCTTTGCACCTTAGGTGTGAGGGGGTGGGCCCCCTGGCCCACCAGCCTCTTCCAGGTCCCCACGGGCTTTCACAGCAGCGCAGGTATTAGCAGCAACGCTATTGGGGTTTTTGTTAATTTTTGCGGAAAGAGTCACGTTGGCTTTGGCCTTCACTTTTTGTTTTCCCGACGTCGGAAGAATTTTTTGCGGTGCGGATAAGTTCGATGCACCGTCAAGTGGGGCAAAAAATTTTTTTTTGGTTGGGATAGGTCCCAAGTCAGTTTCAACTGGGGCTTGGGTGCAGCAATTGGGTGAGATCAAATCTCCCATCAGATCCTCGGATTGAGTGGCCCATTCAGCTTGGGCCTCCCAATCTGATTGGGTGATGGATTCCCAAGTTGCTTCCGCCGCAAAGGTCTCCATGTCCTCCTGGCGTTGTGAGTGTAGGATGGTGGTGGTGACCTTGGCCGCTTCCTTGGCCGCAGTCCTATGGGCCTGCTTGGCCTTCTTCCGCTCCTGCAGGGAGATGGGCTTTACCAATAGGTAGCAGCCTTGTGCTCCCCATGGGAAAGCCTCTTTGGTGCTTACGGTTGGTTCGTAGTGCGCCTCTCCGCTAGCCATGGCTGCCGAGGGGTGCTCTTGGAATGTAACGCCCTCTTTGATGGGGCACATGTGTGCCTTATGGCTGAACGCATCACAGTGGGTGCAAATGGGGGCGCGCTGTCCACGGTTACCCAGAATGGGTGGGTGGTGTGCCCTGCGATGTCAATAAAGGTGGAGTGTGGGATCTGGGTTAGGTCCTTCGTGATCTCCTCAGTTGGGGTCAGAACTGCGATGGCTTTGCCGGTGCACAGGTGTGGCATCAGCGTGAAACATTGCATTTCGAAAGATTGTTATTTGCCATATATGGCGAGACCATCTTTCAGGTGTTGCTCCAAAATGTCACGTTTTACTGTAGTAGGCAAAAAGTCAAACGTGAGGAAAATTTGGTTTGATTTTGTCCATCTGGTGCGTTTAGTTTCGATGACCCATTGCCCTTCAGGGAGGTCAACCACTACGCGCACCACTGCAGCCTCATCTGCTGCTAATTTGCTTTCAAAACCTAGGTCCAGCTAACCGCGCGACATGGAGTGAGGTGCAACGTACACCGCGGTTGGGAAAATTTTGTGTACATCTTCACAAAATTTTTCCCATAGGGCCAGTTTTGGATGTCCAGATACACACGGACTCCGAATTCCACCAATGAAAGTGGCTGGGAATGTGGCGTATTGATGTACTGGTTGCATCGTGCTTGCCACGCGAGTATCTCCGGGGAAATTGTGACCACCAGTTTTTTTAGATTTTTTTCTATTCCGCTGGATTCTCCGGGGCGTTTTTGAACATTAGAGGCCGCGGGCCTTCCGCCTGCTCCTCTTGCCTTGCTTGCCCAACTGCTCCCAGACATGGGCGCAGACTAATTCCCTCTATGAGATTATCAAACTAGATTTAGTCTTGAATTGAATGGGTTGCAAAAGTGCTTGCAACGAGAAAGAAAAGTTTTGACTTTTTTACAAATAAAATACCCATTTTTTATGTATAACTTATGGTTCCTTGGGCTAACTTGGTGGCAGACCTCTTTGGGGAGGTCTCCAACTATGTGGGCCACTACCTTCTATTGCAATTCACCTAGATCCCAGGTGCTCCCTTGGGCCGCCCAGGTCCCCTCCATATCGAGGAACCCAAGCTCCCTGACGCCAAACTACACTTGATTATGGACTCCCCTCTGGGGCCCACTCAAGCTGTAATGTTTCTAACTTACCTGGCCTTATATGTTGCATACTACATCCTTGCCTGGGGTACCTTTGGCACAGGCACCATTCAAGGTGTCTTCTTACCCTTTTTATTAACGGCTAGTTCCCTAGCAATGTGGGTTTGCATCCCACATCACCTTGCTGGGAACGAGAGAGTTACAGACATTCTCTTAATAGTAAATGGATGAATCTATCTGTACAATAAATTCCTTTTAAAATTTTTAGGTAGCATAGCACTGGCGCAATAATTAATGCCATTAAAACTGTATCAAATGAGCTTTTGAAAGCATTCCATTTATTCAAATATGGCATCCTTTTTTAGTAAC
The DNA here is from genome assembly GCA_022478985.1 of Massospora cicadina. Lineage (NCBI taxonomy): Eukaryota > Fungi > Entomophthoromycota > Entomophthoromycetes > Entomophthorales > Entomophthoraceae > Massospora > Massospora cicadina. The sequence continues at coordinate 229,929 of JAKSZP010010563.1, forward strand.
TCAAACACTGGACCTCTAATACAGTTGAAGTAGGGGACGAAGTGTCAGTAGCAACCACCCATCCCCAAAATACCTGTACATCATGTTTTATTCTCGGTGAGTTCATTTTCAAATAGCCTCTACTTAGGCTGGTTGGAGTACATCCCAGTTGCATCCCCTATAAACCCAAGGTGCTCCAGTTGGTCCTTAAAAAATAGCATATATGGGGCTTAGTTTTTGTTGTTGGCTTCCGCGATTTGGCAAAAGACCTCCTCCAAATGGGTAACATGCTCAGAGAATGTACTTGAAAAGAATTTAATTTTGTCAAGGTACACAAGTACATATGACAGCTTTAGGTCTCCAAGAACGGTGTCCATGGCCTGCTGAAATGTAGCCAGGGCGTTACATACCATTGAGGCATATGGGTTGCTTTAAAGCCCTTAGATGTAATAACGGCGCATTTCTCCTGCTCCACCACAGGAAATTAAATTTGCAATAACTGGATATTAAATCCGTTGCTCAAAAGTAACAAGCTCCTCCCAACCAATCCAGAGCAATGTCAATTTGTGGCAAGGGGTATGAGTCATTTTTGTGTAACGTTGTTGAGCTCTTGGTAATCTATTACTACTTGGTTGGTGCCGTCCTTCTTTTTGACAATCAGAACGGGTTAAGCCCACAGACTCTTTTATGGTTTGAGCATCTCTTGTTCAAGCAACTTATCAACTTCCTTGGTTACTACCTTTTCCGCTTCCCTTGAATGGCAGATTGGCCAAGATCTGATGGTGGGATAATCCCAAGTGTCCACTCAATGGACCACTCCTTGTGTGCACCCTAAATTGAGGTCATCTACAGCAAAAAATCTTTATATTTTTGGAATAAAACTATTGTCTGCTCTTTTTGTTCCTCCAAAACAATATTATATCTTTTTGCATGGTACCACCATCATTATGCTGAGTTGTAGTTTTGAAGGGTAACCCAAATTCATCCAGCAAACCAAACTCTTGAACCTGGAGGACCTCCTCCACTGGGAGCAGATGTAAAAAGGACACTATTTGGTGTCAGCGAGTGCGTATTGGCTTGTGTTGCAGGTTCTCTACTAACACCTTAAGTTCTCCATGGCCCTGAAGAATAATGCTTGGAGCCACATGGGGCTCAAACTGCAACTGCTGATAAGGGCCAAGGATCTTTCCCATAAAGCCTGGCTGGCACTTCCACCTCTAACTCAGTGTTTACTATTACTTAATGTCCTGAGGGAATGGATATAGCTCTAGTAGCTCTGAGCGGCAGCCCTTGATAGATATATATCTGCTGAGGATGGGCTCAGGTCTTATACTTCAGTCAATGGTAGTGAACCAAAATCACCCATCGCTGTAGGCAAGGTTGATATGTCCCACGTGCACCAGATTCTTCAGCACTCCGCTGGAGGTAAAGTAAATTGGTATCTTCTGTCCCAAAATTTTGAAGGTTCCTTCCACCATATCAATGACAGCCCCATAGTGTCGCATGAAAGCAGTTCTAATTAACAGATCATAATTATTGTTTGGTAACACTATCTCCTGAGCAAACAACAATAGACCCAAACCACAATGGGAGTGCAATGAACGCTCCCTCAGAGACTGTGTTTTCTGCTCCAACAGTTCCATACACCCTAAGGTGGTCCACATCAGGTTTTAATATCAGCTTCATTGCCAACTTTGTGGAAACTATGTTGAATGGAGCGCCCATATCTATGAAAGCGCAAACCTGGGTTTTAACTATAACAATGTCACAGTAGGTACATTTAATGTAAGAGGAATATTGAATATTTACTACATGAATATTTAAGGGATCACGCTTCTCCAAAAAGCTGGTAATCCCCTCACCAGCTTTGGGGTACTCTTTGAAAATAGCATTTATTGGAAGAGCAACGTTCACTCCTATTAAGGAAGGGCCATAGCGGCGGAATCTAGCTTGTCTAAAGAAGCTTGGTCGAACATCTGACAGGCGTACAGCTTTGGTTGCTCACCAAGTCCTTCTTCTACTGCGGACTGAGAGTGTGCTCATGTCAGTATACTTACTCTTCCAAACTGCTGCTGATATAAGAATGTATCATCATACTGGTGGGCTCCTGCTGCTTTTAATTCAGTCAATTCAAGTGGGACGTTTATATTTTGGCTAGCAGAGGTAGAGAGTCCCAACTCTATTCCGCTCTGACTTTTCCCTGGTTACATTGATCCTTCTGTACATAATGGACCCATCAATTGGGGCAACTGCGTGCCAGGTGCCCAGAGAGACCACATTCAATACAATTTACCCCATAGGGCATGCGTCCTTGAATATTGTAAGTTGGTACATGTGAAATGTTGTATGGAAGGTGCTTAATGTATACAGGATAGGGCGATAAAATGACTGTTGATAGTCAGCATAATTAGACCCAAGGCAGTAGTTAGACCGGTTAAAATAAGCAGGTATGAGTGGACAGTCAACAGATGAGAGTAATTTGGCGGACTCTGAACTGGACAAGCAAATTTCCCCAAGTAAGATGGTCCAGCGACGGTAGCAGGAAGATTTTGCTCTGTTATGAGTGGAGAGAAGTTGGCAGATATATGGCGTAAAGACTGAGAAGTTTTAAGCTGGGGCACGTCTTTATCCAACATTGGGGTCATGCCGTTGTACAGCTTGCAGTATGGCTTCACGGTGGAGGTCATCACAATACACACATCAGATTTGGATAAAATCCCTGCCCCAATCAAAACATGGGCTTTCATTGTGAATCAATCAGCAAATGCAGTGAGAGTCTCATTATGCTGAAATTTGATGGTCGAGAATTCAGTCTTCCTTTGTGCCATCTTTGCAGTACCCCTAAACAACTGAAACACAGTTTCCTCACTTCTTGGTATGAAATGGAACTGTTTGTGAGATAACAGGTGACCTGGTCGGCACTTCAAACATCCAAGGTAGATATTAACAGCTTTGCTTTCCGCTGGTCAGAGGCTCCTTCCATTGAAAGCTCAAATCACTTAAAGAACTCATGAATACTCCCATTGTGATTGAACAGAGGAAACTTATCACTACAGACTTCCTGAAATAGCTTATCTTGCCTTATGAATGCAGCATCTAAAGCAAGTTTGAGTTCCACATATTCAAATGATGTAGTAAGTTGTGAAGATCCCCAGTTCATGCAAGCCTGATGTGCCATGGTCAGCAATTGGAGATTTAATTTTGATCAATGGGCTCCCTGTGGTGAGCACCACTGTTATAAAATCATCAGTATTTTAGAGATACGCCGAAGAGTTTTTGCACAGGGTTCAACTCACTGAACAATAGGACTAACAATATGATGATCATCATCCTTGAAACAACAAAGTAAACTTTTAATGTGTATGAAGCACTCACTACCACAACACTCTTTTTTTTACTATATTAAATTACAGCGGATATTCACTGTTCCATATAATTCTAAACTATTGACAACCTTCTTTGTCAATCGTCTCATCTTGCCTATATCTCAATGACTTTGGATGATATAACTTCCTTGGCTTAGTTATTAAATTCGCCATATTTCATTGGTTCCAGAAATTCTTCATTTTTTAATTTCACAATTGCCTAATCTAAGGTAATTCCCCAATAACCCAATATCACCTCATCTTGAGGCGCTCAAATAATAATAACTCATATCAAACTCAGCAGCTTCTATCCATTCCACCATAACGACTTAGGGCTTATCATCCAGTCATATCAGAATCATGACAAATGGTATTCCACTGCGAGCATTGAGTGCTTTGAGCTTATCTTCTAGTCATCAGGTCATTATAGGGATAGAGCTTGAATAGATATCCTCGATACCTATATAAAGTTTATGGGGCCCTACCAGCAATTGTGGCTCAAACCCCATGTGGCTCCAGGGCTTCTGTTACTAGGGCAGGGGGAAATGAAGATGTTGATAGCGAACCTGCAAAAGGAGTCTATAAAGGTTCATTATCTTCAAGTGGTGGCTTACCTGTACCTGATTCCTATTGAAAAGATCCACTGGATACATGACTTTGGTTTGTGGAAAGCTCTTGGACTACCTTTCAAACCTTCATCTGGCATAATGACTGTGGTTCTTCAGGAGGCTTTAACTGGGCTGTCAGAAGACCAGAAGGACAGGGTGATGGATCTGTTTGAGAAGTACCAAACCAATTTTGCATCTGACAATCACAACTTGGGATGTGCACGTGGGATTGTGCATCAGTTGGATACAGGAGATCACCCTCTTATCTTATCACGGCCTATCCATCGCTCTAAGGATGTGGAAGAAGTGGTATTTACTGAGATAGATAAATTGGTTGAACAGGGAATATTAGAGCCATCAAAAAGTACCTAAGCGTCCCTGGTGTTAATCATCAAAAAGAAAGATGGCTCCAATTGAGTATAACTCAACTCCAGAAACTCAATAGAAATACAAAAAAAGACTTTTACTTGCTTCTGCAAATCAATGATGCTTTAGATTGTCTAAGCGGTGCTAAATATTTTTCCACTATGGACTTGATATAGTGTTACTAGAAATCGAGTTGCCAGTGGTGAAACAAGAGAAGTGCAAAATAATCACCTCGAAATTGTTATTCCAGCCTACATGTATGCCACAGGGTTTGTGCAACGCCCCAGCTACGTTTCAGCGGGATATGGGCACTATTTTGGGGTGATCTAAAGCTGCCTTGCGTTAATGTTGCCTTGACAATATTAATGTGTTCTTGTAGCCCTTCACAGAACAACTCAATCACTTGAAGCAAGAGTTACGCTTACTTGCTGAAGCTAACATCAAAATTAAGCCCTAAAGGTGTCACTTTTTTAAGGAGCAGTTGGAATACCATGGGTTTGTGGTAGACTCCAAAGGGCTTAGTACTCAGCTGGAGAAGGTGGAAGATATATGCAAGATGACTCAGCCAGGTAATAAGCGCGATATTCAGGTGTTTTTGGGGGATGTCTGATTACTACTAATGGTTCATTCTCACCTTCAGCTGTATTGGGGCTCCGCTCTTTGAGCTATTAAAGAAGATTGCCACTTTCAACTGGACGGAACAATGTCAAAACGCTTTCAATGTTCTATAAACCACGTTGGCTATCATGCCCATTTTGCACTGCTTAAATTTCAAGAAGGTATTTATGTACAAACGGATGCTTCCCTTACTGCCACAGGGGTCATGATATCCCAAAAAATGATGGTGTGGAGCATCCCGTGGCATATTATAGCCAAATCCTAACTGGTCATTAACAAGATTAATTTAATGATTGGGAGTGCTTAGCAGCGATATATGCATTTAAACAGTTTAAGGTCTACCTTCGCGGGGTTAACTTCAAAGTGGTAACGGATCACACATCCTTGCATTGGCTTCAGATCTCTGAGAACCTGAATGATGGCTCGCGTGATGGGCCTTGAAGCTCCAAGTGTATAACTTTTAAAATTTTACACCTGCCAAGGGCAAAACACCAGAATGCAGATTGCCTCTCCTGATTATCAACTGTTGACATTATGGCGGATTTGGAGGACATCATGTATGAGAAGATTTTGTTGGGCATATATCACAATGATCTACCACAAGTGATTAAAGTGTTGGATGGGCTTAGACATAATACCTTCTTACGCAATATAGAATTATATAAGTGGATTGGAGAATCAACGCTGAGTTTCCCAAAACCCTCCGCCAGGCCAGCAACTATTATGGATGCCCATAGGGTGGTAGGTCATGGAGTGTTGAAAAAACGCTGGAGTTCTTGCGATTTCAATACTATTGGAAGAGTATGCACTATGATGTGCTCAAAACGGTTAGCTGATGTCAGCAGTGTCAAGTGGAGAAACCATTCCACTGGAAGAACACCTACCAGCTGGTTAAACCTCATTTTGCATAACATAAAGTTCTCTGGATGTGGTAAGGCCTCTGCCAACTGGTGCAAACTTCTCTAAGTATAAAATAGTAGCAATTGACCTTTTGACAAGTTGGGTGTAATCAAGGGCGATCAATGATTTAGGGGCTTCCACCACAGCCAAGTTCATCTTAGAGTGTGTCATACAGTGACACGGCTGTCCACAATTTATCCTCATGGGCAATGGAATCAATTTCACATCGCATATACTTCTCAAGTTGAACAAATTCATGGCAATCCATGGTGTCCTGACTACACCCTACCACCTTGAAGCTAACGGAATGGTAGAACGGGTCAATGGAACCTTTGTAAATATTTATGAAAGTTTGTAAAGGATCAGCCTTTGGAATGGAGTACCCTATTATCTATCGCTGTCTTTGCATACCTTATTAGCTATCATTTGGTGACAGGGAAAGTCCTTTCCAATGGGACCATTTAGTACTAAAAAAAGAAAGTCCTTTCCAACTACTCTATCGAAGACATCCAGCCTTGCCATCATTGCTTTATTTCTGTGTTGAAGATACTGGTGAAGTTGAGCCCCTACGCTATTTGCCTGCTGTAAAAATTCACTTATTTGGTTATTATGACAAAAAAACCTAGTAATCTTTTTAAAGAACAGGCTCAGTTTCTTGTTCATTTTGTCCACGTTGTATAGTATATTAGATCATTGATTGAAAATAGTATGACAACTATTATCTGTAGTTGAGTATGAATTCTTTACATCTTGGACCAACGATTGGCCAGTATTCCTGATTAAGTACTTGAGATGTCATGATCTAAGGACTAATTCCCTCGCTCTGTCCAACCTAATTTTCTCTGAGATTCCCTCGTGACAGTCTTTTTTTGTTCCAACACACAGTCAGAAGCAATCCCCAATTGTTCCTCCTTGTTCTCTAGATCCCCGCTCAGATCTTTACTCTTTTTACTAAGAGTCTACAATTATTGTACACATCAATAATATCCTTGAGAAGAATAACAGAATGGAAAGCTGATGATAGTTTACTACCTAAACTATATCCCAGATGAAAACTATAGAACTTCTTTACTAAATGCTGCTCTTGTAATAACTGTTTTATTATTTTTTATGTTTTTTGAAACTTTTCTTTCTTGTTGCAATCACTTTGCAACCTATTTAATTCAAGACTGAATCTAGTTTGATAATCTCACAGAGAAGATTAGTCTGCGCCCGTATCAGGGAGCAGTTGGGCAAGCAAGTAAGAGGAGCAGGTGGAAGGCCCGCGGCCTCCAACATTCGAAAACGCCCTGGAGAATCCAGTGGAATAGAAATTTTTTTTAAAAAACTGGCGGTCACTATTTCTCTGGAGATACTCGCATGGCAAACATGTTGCAACCAGTACATCAACACGCCACACTCCCAGCCACTTTTGTCGGTGTAATTTGGAGTCTGCATGTTTCTGGACATCCAAAAAACGGCCTTATGGGAAAAATTTTGTGAAGATGTGCACACAATTTTCCTGACTGCGGTGTACATTGCACCTCACTCCATGTCACGCGGTTGGCTGGACCTAGGTTTCAAAAGCAAAGAGGCAGCAGATGAGGCTGCAGTGGTGCACGTAGTGGTCAACCTCCCCAAAGGGCAATGGGTCAATGAAACCAAATGCACCAGATGGAAAAAATCAAACCAAATTTTCACACATTTGACTTTTTGCCTACTACAGTAAAACGTGACATTTTGGAACAACACCTGAAAGATGGTCTCGCCATATACAGCAAAATACAATCTTTCAAAATGCAATGCTTCACGCTGATGCCACACCTGTGCACCGGCAAAGCCATCGCAGTTCTGACCCCAACTGAGAAAATTGCGAAGGACCTAACCCAGATCCTGCACTCCACTTTTATTGATATTGCAGGGCATACCACCCACCCATTCCGGGTGACTGTGGACAGTGCGCCCCCCATTTGCACCCACTGTGACGCGTTCAGCCATAAGGCACATGCATGACCTATCAAGGAGGGCGTCATATTCCAAGAGAACCCCTCAGCGGCCATGGCCAGCGGAGAGGCGCACTATGAACCAACTGCAAGCACCAAAGAGGCTTTCCTGTGGGGAGCACAAGGCTGCTACCTACTGGTAAAGCCTATCTCCCCGCAAGAGCAGAAGAAGGCTAAGCAGGCCTGAAGGGCTGCGGCCAAGGAAGTGGCCAAAGCCACCACCGCTATCCCACACTCACAACGCCAGGAGGACATGGAAACCTTCGCAGTGGAAGCAACTCAGGAATCCATCAACCAATCAGATTGGGAATCCAATGCTGAGCGGGCCACTCAATCTGAGGATCTGATGGGAGATTTGATCTCACCCAATTCTTGCACCCAAGCTCCAGTCAAAACTGACTTGGGACTCATCCCAATTGAAAATTTTTTTTTGACCCACTCAATGGTGCACCGAACTCATCTGCACCACAAAAAATTTGTCCGACATTGGGAAAACAAAAAGTGAAGGCTAAAGCCAATGTGACTCTTTCCACAAAAATCAACAAAAACTTTAATAGCATTGCTGCTAACACCCACGCTGCTGTGAAGGCCCGTGGGGATCTAGAAGAGGCTGGTGGGCCTGGGTGCCCACCCCCTCACACCTAAGGTGCGAAGGGGGAAACCTTCACTTTAGGGACATTGAATATCACTGGACTCAAGGCCTCCCTGTCCCGGGCTAGGAAACTGAGTTTTTTACAACACAGTTTACCCGTGGATATCATGGCCATCCAGGAGTCCCACTGTACACGAGGTTCCAAGGAAGCTTAGAAAACAATGCTCCTCCCATCCCTATCCTTTTGGTCAAAGCACTGTGGGGTGCTAATTCAGAAAACAATTTTTTCAAATTCACATCTTCAGAAACATTCCTAAATGGCTGAGTGCTTGTTGCCACCTTCTCATGGGCTGATATAGCACACGCAATCATCAACATCTATGCCTCAAATGGTGTACGTGAGCGTCAGAATTTTTCTCATTAGTCAAATCCCTCCCACTACCCCCAGACTCTTTCCTAGTTGGCGACATGAATTGTTGGCTAAACACACCAACGGACCGGTGGCCTTCCTCACCCCACACCCCCCAGGGTCACATAGAACTATGCATTCTAAAGGCCACCCTCAGGTTAATGGATGCGCTGCCGCAACATGCCCTGCTGCTCGAAAACATGATGCATCCCCATGTCCACAACGGCCAATTAAGGTCTATGACCCACATTGACCTTATTCTAATGCCGGCAATATTCCAACCCCACATCTCACACTTCAAAACAACAAAAATGGAATTCTCTGACCATTAGCTGGTCTTGCTAACCTACCACCTACCTGTCACAGCTGCTAAGGTCCCACATTGGTGCAAAATCCGCCCCCCAAGCTCGCGTCACCAAGATTTTCCGCATGGGTGGAAGAGGCAACTTTGGCAAAAAAGTTTGTTGCACCATTTTGCGTGGACCCCATTTCTACATGGGCAACTTTCAAAGATGACACCATCCGCCACTATCGCCATCTCTCCTCCAGATGCTCACAAGCCACATCAGCAGTTATCTCGTGCGCTCTGGCAGAGTTGGCACACTTGGAGTCCAACATCCCAGTTACAGGATACAGCTCTGCATGGGGCTGGAAGTGGGCGGAGGCAGCCGCCCACCTCAACGCACTTGAAAGATAACACAAACATCAGGTTTGTGTTCAGTACAGGGCCACACACATCACAAAAGGCGACAAGTGGACCGCACATTTCTTTTAAAAATTTTCACACCACGCCAGAGTGTGGCCTGTACACAGGTGCAAAGATTGGATAATTCCATTGTGGATACACTGGCCGAAGTGACAATCAAAATGCAAAAGTATTACTCTGAGTTGTACCGATCCAATCCAATTCAGCTGGCCAAAGTGGTGGAATTTCTCAACCAAGCCCGCATCTGCACCATTTTCCAATACCCGGAAATAATAAATTTAATTACTCTGAACGAGTTATGGACATCCATTTTGCAGTGCGCCAAACCAAAAATGCCCAGGCCCAGATGGCATTCTATATGAGTTCAACAAAAAATATTTCAAATATATATCCCCATTGCTGCTCGCCTCACTTAACCAAAGCTTGTTGGAAACGCGCCTCCTATTAGGAGGACATGAGGCCTTTACTGTCACACTCTTCAAGAAAGGGGATAAGCTAGACTTAGCCAACTGGCGCCCCAATCTTCTAACAAACACAGACACTTAAAACTTTAACAAAGATCATGGCTAACCGTTTAGGGACTGTAGCATCTGCCACCATCTCCCCAGAACAATTCAGTTTCATCCCCACAAGGTCGATTTGGGATAACATGCACTCTGTGGCTAATGTATGTCAGTCCACAGCCTCTGGGGCACTTTTATTCTTGGACCTACAAAAGTCCTATGATAGAGTAAACTGGGAATACCTCAGGGCCTGCCTCCATCAATTCTGCCTACCCCCTCGCTTCATCAACTGGGATATGCTGCTCACGGAATCTGCAACAATGGCAGTGCGTGGCCCTGGCTTCCTAACGGAAGTAGTCCGCCCTCAAAGGGGCTTGCGACAAGGGGACCCCCTCAGCCCACTCTTATACAACTTCAGCCTTGATCCACTACTGTGAAATGTGAATGCCCAACTTACTGGGGTCCATGTGCTAGGCAAGCCCCAGTCAAGATAATGGTGTTCGCAGATGATTGTGTGGTTGGGGTGTCTAATAATCAAGATGCACGTGCGCTTGAAGCTCTCATCCAGGAGTATTCCCGGGTAAGCAACGCGGCACTGAACGCTTCCAAAACTGAAATTATCCTCCTTGGTCGATTTCAGAACTGCTGGGCCCCAGCAATTAGTTCCCAACCCAGCCCTTCTGCTCGCCCACATCCTCGCCCTACTAACTCAATACACACCGCTCCACTGGTGCTCCCCTTCGTGCCACGTCCTACCATAGGACTGGTACGCCATCTGGGCATGTGGATGGAGGCAGGCGGATACGCGTCAGCAGTAATGGAGTGCCGTATTCTGGACAACGTGACAAAGCGAATCGCCTCTCACAGAGCCCACCCTACTTCCCTTACTGGCAGGGTTGTTTTAGCCAACTCTATGCTCCTCTCAAAAGTCTGGTTCGGAGCCCACGCCATCCCCTTCTCCCCAAGCTTCTTCAAATCCTTGTATGCCTTGCTGCAAGGATGGATTTGGTCAGGCCGCCCTCCACCAGTGCGGCTAGAGGTCATGTTTGGCCCTCATCATCAAGGTGGCATGGGCCTGCTTGACTTCAAAGCCCATGCTGCCAAGATCCTGGGCACCTGGATTGCGGTCATCATCGCCCCTACACTCCCCTCCCAACACTGGTCCCGCGCAGCCTGCTCCAACTTCTCCCATGCTTTGGACCTCAACAATCCATCGAACCCCCTCTCCCTGATGAAATACCTCGCATCACACACATTGGCCACAGGTCCTCACGGGACTAAAACCCACTACAAACGAATCCTACTCTCCATGCGGAGCGCTGAGTGGAGAATTCGTATTAGTGGACATACAACCCAAAAAGGCCGCCCCTCTCCTCAGTTCACACAAGAGGTACAGGGGCTACCCATTCAGGATGGCGTGATCCCATTCGGCCCCATGTCCTATCCAGGGTGGACTACCTGGAAATGATGGACATCCCTTATTCCATTGAGACCCGAAAAACTATCTGGAAATCCGTACAGCATCCTCTGTTGCAGCCTCAAGTCTGCTCCCATGTGTGGCGCTGCCTGAGGCGGGTGTATCATACAGCTGAGCGCTCTAACGCTTTACACTCATCCTGTGTCATGTGTGGCCAGTATGGAATGCTGTTCCACCGCCTGGAAAAGTGCCCTACCTCTAAAGTGATATGTTGCGAAGTTCAACGTCTGCTGGGCCAGGATCAAACGCATCCCTTCAGTCTGTCGAGAGATATGTTTGCTCTATCAATGGCCTCCTCCCTTCCACCCTCTCTCCATGCTTTGGTGTTGCAATCGCCATGTGGACCATCCACACGATTGTCTTGGATGCCATCGCAGGCTCCACCCCCACCCTCCCAGAAGCTTTCCACAGATTCCAGTCTCATTTGGTGGACCACTTTCAAGCGTGGATGTTTGGATACCTCCCAACACGTCGCCAACAGCTGGTCTCCTCCTGGTTCCCAGTCTGGTTCATCAAACCAGACCCCTTCCTCCACACGTGTTCAATTGTGGCTACGGCCCCTTCACACGTTTCCTCCCCCTCCCCATAAGTGGCGTTCCCGCTGGCAACAAGAGATAGCATCGCTTCTCTGGGGTGCCTCCCCTGGTACTAAATTTTGTCTCTTCTGAGTCATATTTGGAAGTGTCCGTCCCATGGTCGGCCTTTCCCGCAATAAATTAAATTAAATTATTTTTTATATTATAAGTGAATCCTAGGAAATTTATAGTAAGGATTCAGTCGTCTAACCCTCAGTTGACACCTCTTCAATGAAACAGCAGCCATTGCCATTGAATACCCATCCTTGTCTCAGCAGCAATGGTCCTCCCCATCCTGGCTAGGATTACGTTGTTGGACATCCTAAGACCTAAATGGAAAGAGTCAGAAAACATGTCCTAACATTTACCTCTCGATCCAAATGAACTAACCATAATTAACTAGCGACCTGCTTAGGTAATGGGACTTATTACCCATTAAGGCAGGTCACACATCAACTAATTGATTGCTAGTTGTAGGCGGCATCACTCGCCTCACAACTTGCTATTCATTCCCAATCAGTCGGTGATGAAACCTGACTGATCCCAATCAGTACACCTGATAGTTAATCACTATCAGATGCCCCTATTTCATCAGCAACTCCGCCCAATAAGATCTTAAGTATTCATCTGGATCAATCCCTGATGGATATGACCAGGCAAATATTCCAAAATCCCCTGAATGTAGTTACTCCAAAACTCAGTCCAACCAATTTACAATTCACTTCGCCTTAGGAAATTTTCCCCTAGCGATTCCTGGTAATCTAGCAGGCTGCAAAATATGGGCAAAAATCAAACACTCCCTCTCTTGCCTAGATTTCCAGCAAGAAAAGGACTAGGGCATAAGAAAACTGCTTCAGACACTCGGTTGAATACTTCATTGGCTCAAGTGGAGTACATTAATAAATACTCAAAGCTGCTTGGGATGACCTTTGGCATGTGGCACTCTTCTTCTTCCTCCTCAATACGCCTTCTCAGAGCACAGTCCTTACTACCTACTGTCATGCTGAGCTGATTGATTTACTCATGATGATATTAGTCTCAGGATCCGGTCCCCCCCATCAGGGCATATGACCCACTGTCATATTTAGGATTCTTGGTCTAGAATCATTGATGTCCTGATTTTCTCCTTGTCCTAGACAGGAGACTCTTACCATCAATGTTTGTTTCACAGCCCAATTAAGTGTCTTTTTTTATTTGCCTTTAATATTTCTCTCATAAACTTTTGGCTCAAGTCATTCCTAATTCTTCTCTTTAAGAGCTTATCCCATTAATTTTGAGATTAATTTCTCCAAAATTGGAGCTTAATGGATTTTAGAGTGCATAATGTCGACTTCCATATAAGTCTGACATCTCCCCTCTCATCCAGCTTATAGGTCTAATTCTGAGTTACAATACCAGCAGCTTCTAAATAGTTTATCTAATCAAGACCTCTGGCTCTTCCAGCAGATGAGTCAGGATGCACGGCGGAACATCTTCTATGGTCCTTCCATGACTCATACACCTAGTTTGGCACCAGCAGCTAGTCCTTCCATCAAATTACCAGAAATGGTAACCAATCCTTTTAAAACCAGGCTTGCGATTGTTTCAAACAACTCTCAGCTGATTCTTCCCCTGTTGTCAATTACAGAGTTGGATTTCAAAATTCTCCTGGATTAGGCTCCTTTCGCTGATGTACAAACCATCATCATGGATGCTCCAGAAAAAATGCCGTTTGCTCTTGATTGCTCTTTTCTTTCTGGGTCAGACCTGCTTCCTGAGTTACTCTTCTGACTTGAAAAAATTACAAACCCGCTGTCCTGGCTATCAAGCTCACCATCAGTAACAGTATTCATTTCAAGCTCCCCTACGCTGAACTCCAGGCTCAAGTCACTGAGGCTTTGTCCCTAGCGCTAAATCCCTCTGATCTTGATAACATCCTGGATCAGGATACCGCCGCTTATGCTCTTTGCTTTGCTGGCCAAGTTCTTCGAAGTTGGTCCATGAAGCTTCCAGCCTCTCCCAGGTTTCACCGTTCCTTAAGCTTCAGCTTCTGAGAAGCCTGTAGTTGTTGCTTACAGGATGCCATTTGTTTCCTGCACGACTATCTCTTTGCCAGCGCTTCCCATTGGTATCTTCCTCTGATGGCATTGGTAGGGGGCATGATTCAGCAACCCCCATTAAGCATCCCTTGTTCAATGTTGGCCCATATGTCCAGTGTTCTTGATGAAGCCTGTCGTCAAGCACTCAATACTAATCTTCTGACTTAGGTACCATATCAGGATTACTCAGGGTTATTCACTGACTGCCTCTTATTATGTTGTTGCTTTCCTCCCCAGTCCAGGGTTTCACGATTGGCTTCTTCTGACAATTCAATTTCCCTTCCCCTAGTTGCTTTCTCGCAGAGTTCTGCATCCACTCAAAGATCGTGGTTTTGTGTAGGTCTAGCCCTCAATATTGTCCGATCTCACATCAATTTTGAGGGGCTGTTCATTCCTAATCAATTCATCCTCCCTCTACCAAGTGGTGACATAGGCGGAATCATCCCTGTATTGAGGACAATTAAAAAAATTAAAACTTATAAAACTATATCAGTTTTTTCTATGCGGTTTATAATCGTTTTTCTAATATCTTTAACAATTTTCTATTTTTAATATTTTTTCACATGGGACTTGGCCTTGTCTCAGTTCAGCGGTCCATCTTTTTATTTTCCCCCAAACTGGGTTCTGGGTACTTAAACCTGCCAGTTTTCTATGGTTCAGAGGTCCCTTTTTCAGACTTAACCATCTAGACTGGTTCAGAGGTTCTTTTTCAGACTTGACCTAATATTCAGGGCATAACCAACATAATGGTTCATCGGTCCTTTAGGAACTCTTTTAATTTTTTCATTGATCCATCACTTCAGATACTTAGCATGAACTCAATTGACAACTCTTCCATCTACTAGATTCTTGATGGAGTAAGCACTAGTTGCTGTCTTAGCAATAACTTCAAATGAACCTGACCATAATGTATCTAGTTTGTTTCTTCTTCCAAAACCATGCATATCGCAATAGGCTACTCTTTAATTTATTCAATATTCTGCTAAAGCCGGTTGGTTCTTATTGTCTGTCAATTTCTCTTGTATTTTCTTCTTCAATATAGTATCAAATACTTATGATTGCATATTAATCAGGATATTAGTCAGTCAGTTCAAGTACTGTTCAACACTCAACACTGACATTGGTTCCACCACTGAGTATAAAATAGGTGGTAATGTGGCCTTTCTCTCATACAACAACTTTAAACGGCATTTTTCCCATTGTTGTATGATGACTGTTATTGTATGCGAACATCACTGAACTTAGTTACATTCCCCACGTGGAAGTTCTTAACTGCTACCAGCTTCCTCAGAATCATGGTCAGCGTTCCATTCACCCGTTCTACCAGTCTGTACATCTCCAGCTGGTAGGGTAATGACACAACTCCTCTGATCCCCATTATCTCATTCAATCATGAGATCACATGAGATGTGAAGTTTCTCCCATTATTGCTAAGCAGGAACTGCTGACATCCATGTCAATATACTACTTGATACAGGATGAACCTCACGGTGCTGGTAGCGTCTACTTTAGTTAGGGCCTTTGTCTCGACCCATCTTGTCAGATGGTCAATGGCAACTATACTGTACTTGACTTACCATGTGCTCATCATCAGCAGTCACATCATGTCAATGGGCACCATATGCCAGGCAAATCACGGGCAGACCAATCAGTATTTGTTTGTATTCTTATGTGGTTTGTGCAGCTGGCACTTCATGCAACAAGCTAGATAGTCTGCAACATCGTAGTTGATATATTCTCAGTAATAATACTGGTGAATATAATTGATTGTTTTACTCAGGCCTCCATGCCCAACAACCTTGTGAGCTGCTTATACTATTGCTGCTCTTTCTGACAGTTTTGGAAATAATAGCCGCTTCCCATTGATCGTCTTGAATACTTGTCCATCCATAGTCTCAGTGTTTTCCATCACTTTTTGAAGCGCACCTTGGATTTCTTGAGGCTTGTCCCTGATTCTTCCTTTGACAATTCTCTGGATTAGCTCATATACCTGTGGGTATACCATCTGGACCATTGGTAACTGCGATTAGCCATCCACATTCTGGTGAGAAGCCCCTTCTCGGTGGACAATCTCATAATTATAAGCCTGTAGCTTAAGTGCCCATTGGGCCATTTGTCCTTCTGGCTCTCTTAAATTGTGAAGCCAACGTAACGAATAGCGGTCTGTCACCACTTTATAGTGCATTCCATGGATGTACACCCAACACTGCTTATATGCATAAATGACTGCAAGGCATTCATGCTCTGTTATGGTGTAATTCCTCTCAGCGGCTGAGAGTGTCCAGCTCACATATGCCACCAGATGTTCGTCCCCAAGTTCATCTACTTGGCTTAGTATGGCGCCAACTACATTAACAAAGCATCAGTTTGTATATTTCAAAATTGGAGAATCCATTAAATACCAGCATAGCTCATCGAAAGATTCCTGGGCTTCTTTATTCCATACTAATCCTTTTTTTGGATACTTTAACAGATGTAACAAGGGCATGGCTATTTGGGCGAAGTCCCAAATAAATCTTCTGTAGTATCTGACCATCCAAAGGAACACTTGGATGTCTTAACACTCTTTGGCACAGCCATCCGTTCTATGGCTTCTATCTTATGGGCTTGCAGCTGCAATCTACTAGAGTTGATCATGAATTTCAGACATTCCAACTCTTTTTCTAACGAAGTGGCACTTATTCAGCTTAAGCTTCAGGTTAGCCACAGACAGTCGCTTGAATACTTCTTCCAAGTGGTATAGGTGATCTGTAAATGTCCTACTGAACGCGATTATATTTTCCAACTATACCAGGATGCACGACAGCTTCAAGTTGCTCAGCTAGCGTCCATGGCCCTCTGGAACATTGCAGGCGCATTACATAGAACCTGGGGCATCCTCGTCAGTTGTTATAGCCCCTGCGCGGTAATAATTGCGCATTTTTCTGGTCTTCTTTTGGAAAGTTTATTTGCCAATATCCTGAGATCAGATCCATTTCAGAGAAATACTTCGCTTCTCCCAATTGATCTTGTACATCATCAATCCTCAGTAGGGTATATGAATCCTTCTTCATAATTTTATCCAGCTTTTAGTAGTCAATCACCACCCAGTTGGAGCTATCCTTCTTCTTCACGATTAGAATCAGACCCGCCCAGGTACTTGATGTCAGAACTAGAAGCCCATGCTTTACTAGTTTGCTGATTTCATCCTCCACTACCGCTTCAGCGGCTTTCAATCATCAGATCAGTCTCAACTGATTGGAAAATTTTCCCCGGTGTTAACCTTATGGATCGCATCTCTTGTGCATTCCAAATCATGGTCATCCTGAGTGAATACTTCCCAATACTTTTCAAATAAGTTGGGCACCTCCTCTTGCTGACCTTCCAACAGATCAGTGAGTTGCTCTTGATCAACCAATAGCTTAATGCTCTCAATTACCCCTGCTGGTAATCCCATCTCATCAAGAGTACCAAAATCGTGGAATCTCTTCAATTCAGCTGTCGAGATCAGATGAACAAATGTGATAATATGATTCTTCTTGATCTTCATCAGTTTTTTACTTAAGTTTGCCAAGAGAACTTGAATTTCTCCATGGACCGGCATTATTATCCTAGGAGCCACCCAAGGCTCCACTCTGGACCTCTTCCAGGGACTTCTGACCCCCCATACAACATCTCAGGTATTTCCAAGGTCAACCCTGTGTTAACTATCATCTGTAAACCTGGCGGTATGGTCCTCTCATTCTTGATCCTCAGTGGAATTCCCAGTTCTCTAGGATTTCTGCCAGCATTTCTCATCACTTCCTACCAACTAATTGGTACCAAATTGGGACAATGTCATAATTGTATATTAGATTGATGAAGTTGTTTCTCCTATTCAGCAGAGCTTCACCATCCTTCTGATATATCAATGATAATGTCTGGCCCAATATGGTCAACGTATTATCCTCAAAGTTAATTTGACTCTGCACTTGCGTAGAAACTCCATTCCAGTCAGAATGTCATAGTTTTAGTTAGCCAAAACTATTGCTGGCGCAGATACCACCAATGATTCAAATTATAGTGACAAAGCGGTATATGCTCCACAGGAGATGGTGGTGTTTGGGCTAGCCGTCCCATATTCATTCTTATGTTCCAAGTCTGGCGAGATCTTCATCCTCTTGACCAACTTGGTTGAGACAATGTTGATGGGCACTCCGCTGTTGACAATCGCTCTCACTCTCAAACAATTCACTTGTGTGTCTATATATATACACTTGGAGTATTGCAATATATTGTTTAATGAGTGAATAGCTGTGTTATTAGCCAAATCAAGGGTGTGAATTATTTGCGCCAATAAATCAGGAAATGATTCCTTTATTGTGCTGAGGGGGATCAACAGATTGGCCTCATTTAATCAGACTTTAGATAATTATTCAGGATTCTCAGTGGTTTGTTTCTTGTCCGCCAGTTGTTGGGCATATGGCCGGGCAACTTCCTTGATTATCTCAGGGTCGAAGAACTTTGCCCTGGATCTGGTCATGTAATTTACATCAAAATTGACCGCTTGGTACAGCTGATCCTGTACGTCATCATCCATGAACAGATCACTGATATCAATTTCCTTGGCCATGATGTTGGGAAAAACAGGCTTCTCCGCAGTTCTAGACTGTTCCCCATCTAGGCCGTGGGCCATTTTCTGGATTCCTTAGTGGCGCTGACTCTTTTGCCTGGACCACGTTGATCTGATCCTTTATCTTCTTATATTTCATGGCAAAATGTCCTTTCCCACCACATTAGTAGCAGACCTTTTCCTTCTTATTCAACCATCTGAATCCTTTGGGCTTATTTCCTGGCATGGTTCAGTTTATCATTTCCTTAGCACCTTCGGTTCCCTTCATGGGATTTGAATTGTATGCCAGATTGAAATTGAAGCTTCTATTTGGGGCATCAAATGTCGCTCCCAAAATCTTTAAATTAATTATCATTTGCGAGGTACTTTTTTAATCATGAACACAGAAGACATAATGCAATGCAAATCATGATAGGGATGAAGGGCTGCTTTCAAGGCCATTCCGGGATTGAAATCATCCAATACTTTTGCTCTGACCAGGATCTGCAACTCCTGGTAAAACTGACCCCAAAGCTTGCTAGGGACTCATCTTTATGCAACTGGATTATCATGAACTCCTTTTTGCACTTTGACATGCATGTCAGACTCCCTAATTCTTTCATGATGGAGCCTTTGTCTCTGCATATGGCCAGCTGTCCCCCTACAGGTGAGGTAACACTAAGTTCTGACAGTCAGTGTCTAGGCAATTTATGACTATCAACGCCTTTTGATGATCCCTGTAGCCATTCATGGTCATGTTGAACAGTTAGAAAAATGCAGGGGCGTTATTATGATGAAACGTTGGCAAATTTGGTGTTGCCTTAAATTCCTCCAAGTTATTTTTGGCTGATTCTCTTGGTTCAGCCACTTGGATAACTTGAGGAGTGACTTTGGGTGTTATCTCTGAAATGGTAGCAAAAGCGGGCGGCATGTTCCTTGGGGTATTTGACTTCCCAAGTATCATGCGAGGACTTATTTCTTCAGCATCACTTGCAAATCTGGCTTACAACTGCATTTGTGAGTTTTTTGCTCCTCCACCTGTTATATCAGTCACTCTATATATGTGCTAAATTTTCTCAGACGAAAGCAATATGTTTCTCACTCCATTTTTAGATTATCAGGATTTTACCCAAATTAATCCTTCTGATAGTATCTGAATTAGGGGTTTTGGTTAGTCAGGTATAATTGCCAGCTAATTGTCTAGTTTAATACTATTTAATGTTATATATTTGAAAACTCTCTTTAACCGCTCAAAGTCACTTTTGAGCGATTTTAAATTTAAGTTTATTTATCTAAAGCCATCTGCCCAAAAACCTATTCTTTGATGTCCTTGGCTCTGCCGCCTGCCACCCCAGTGTGGGGTAGCAGTGCACCCCCACCTAGCGTTTTCCGCCCTGCAGGCAAGCGCGTTCAGACGGGTTCAAACAGCCCGCCCACTGCTTCCAACCGTTTTGTCCCCCCACGGGACTTAGCGCTCCACCTGGCGCGCGTCCACCCTTCTCGCCCCCATCCTCTCGCCCTCCCTCGCTCTGATATCCGCTATTGCCTCAGAGTGGACTATGGGCGTTTGTTCCCATATGCCGATAAGGCAATTATTGACCTAGCCACAACAGCCTTTGCGCCAGCTGGCTTTATAGACTTCCGCCCTTTTAAGGGCTACTTTGACGTTGGGTTCCAATCTGAGGAGGATGCTGAAGCGGCAGCACAAACTCCTCTAATTTATAAAAAAACCCCCATTCCCACAACCCGTACTCGCCTCCCTTCAGACACCACGCTAGTGGTATCCTTTGCAAATCTCCCATCCCACCTTCCACCCCAGGTTTTGTATGACCAGTTGGTCGCGGGGCTCATGGCTTATGGCACTCAGCCCAACCTCATCTTTGCCATTCCATCTGGTGCAGAACGCCTTGCTGCTCCTCGTGCAACAGCCACCATCATACCACACCACCCCTACCATAGCCCAACAAATCCCACCCCGCGCTAGTGTGGCTGCAGCGCCAGATCATTTCTTTTGGGCTCGGGTCAATAATGGTAGGCAGATTTGTTCCCTCTGCTTTGGCATCGACCATGCAAAAAGAGCGTGCCCTAAGGCCAAATCCGCTGATGCAACTTCTGAGCCCCCCTCTGGAGGTTCAGTATGGGGCACTTTGCTGCCCCCTCCCACCCTCCAATCTCGTTCAGTGGGCCCACATGGAAAATCAGCCCCACCCAAAACCTCCATCCTCACTCTCCCACCTAAATCTAAGCCAGCCAATCAGAGCAATGCTTGGACCAACATTCACACCCAAGCAGCTGCCCATTCGCCCAATCCTACCCACTCAAATTTAAATGCCACTATTCCAGTGAACCAAAATCCATGGGATCTATTGGCTGAAACTGACGAATCAGGTAATATCCTCATTAGTAAGCATACAGGTCAACCTCTCTGCCATGGCAATTATGGTCGGGCAGAATTTTTCCTTCCCGACTTCAATGAAACCCCTACCCCTCGCCATTTCGCTCCTCTACCCAATACAGCCCCTTCCAAAGTGACCACCAGCTCGCCTTAGCTGCGGTGGCCTCTCCTCATTGCCCAAGACTACGCGCCGCGGTGGCCCAGTCAGTGGCTCAGCTCCAGCATGGCCTGCCCACCATCTTCTTCCCCCGACTTCCCTGAATCTCCCTGCAGTGACATCTCAAAACTATTTGATAATGCTGAAATCGCTGTTATGAATGTCGCAACGCTTGCTTCATTCAACCCCTCAGCCAAAATCACCCGCCACAGTATCTCCCTTTTCACCCAACTTCCTGAAGCCCGCAAAGAAGCTGAAGTTCTCTTCGCAGCTTTTGTTGAAACACTTTCCCATCATTATCTTGATGCAGAAGTGGAAAACTCCTACTACGCTGACCTCAGCCCCCACTATGCAGATGCCCCAACGCCCTGGCTCTCTGCTCTGATCCGGTACTGTAACCAACACCCCTTGATCGAGGTGGGTCTTTCTGAAAACCAACCCCCGACCCCTCCTCACCCTCTGCCATGGTGGGTTAAGCAGTTTCTGCTTCCCACCTGGTTAGTAGTTTGTTTTGCCGTTTTGAGTGTTGTGATCGGTACTGTCTGTCCCCTGGTCAGCATACCTCGAATAAATCTAATCTAATGTTATATATTTAATTGAGTTTAGGTTCAACAAAAAGCTATGTACACTGCTGAAATGACATCTGAAGATAGTTGTGGGAGTTTCCAGTGGAAAGCTGATGAATCCGTTATTAATCATCTGAAATGGTTCCATCATCTAATTTGGAGTACCGGCGACTATGCTAAGGATGCTCAAAGTCTTATTTATATACAAATTTATATATGATTGACCAGCAACTTATGCTGAAGATGGATTGACCTAATTTAGTAATTGATGATTAGTTGAGCAAATCTAAGAGTGAAGCGCTATTAAGTATGAATGAAAGTTTACAATCTGATAGAGGTTTGGAATCAAGAGGCTGATGGGTTTTCCAGCAGATGATTGGCCAAAGAGTACTTGGGTGCAGTAGCCCTGAAGTAGTATAAATAGTCATTCATTCCTCCTAATAAACAACTCTTATTTGCCATCTTTCCTGTTTGTTTGAAGTAGCTTGGTGCAACTAAAGTGGGGAAGATTGTATAGGAGATCCCCTGAAAGGCGCAGGTAATCACACCTGGAGTGGCTGGCGCTGCCAGCTCCCATACCTCCTTCTTATGAGGAACCAGTGGGAATCTGGCCAGCTGGCTACCAGTGGGTGAGCTGCATAGCCACCAACCCTAGCGGGGTGCAGCGTGGGAGGTGCCATAGCCACCCAAGAAGGGGGATGGACTTGCCGGGGCATGCCCAGATGGATTGGTGAAGGGTCATGAGGGTGGGGGCAGTGTGGGAGTGCCTGAGCCGCCCAGGAAGGGGGCCAGACTTGCCAGGGCACACGCTGAGGACGCCTGGGGCTAAAAGCGAAGCCATTGGTGATTAGTTGGTAGGCTGGACACAGGACTTATAGGTGTTTGTACGCCAATGAAGGCGAAATAGCAAAGGGCCACCAGTCTTCATACTGGTTGGCTGGCACACTAGCAGATTCCAGGGTCAAAATTCATGACACAGATATAAGACCTCTCAAATGAGGTCTCTTTCTTCCTTCTTTAACAAAGTTACTTTCCCAAGTAACTCATTCCTGAAACTTGTAACATTATATATCCCTTCCTCCACCTTGGCGACTCGTTCTTCTAAGGCTGCAAATTCCTGATGATCTGCAGAATTAATGGCATTCTGATTCACAGTGGTAATTATATCCATAGTTTGTGTAACTTGTCTTTGTACATCATTCTTATAAATTCTTCAACTCAACTACCCCTGTAGTGAGCACCAACTTGTAAAAGTTTAATTGGGTTATTATTGGCAAACAACCCTAGTAATTTTTTTACTTCACAGGTTTGGTTTTTTGTGCACTTTTTCTGCGTTGTATAATATATTAGATTATTGGTTGATAATAGTATGATGACTATTATCCATAATTGAGTATGAATTCTTATATCTCTGACTAACAATCAGCCAGTAGAACCAATTAAATATTTGAGATGTCATGATCTAGGGATTTGTTCCCCGCTTTGTCCAACACAATCTTCTCTGAGATTCCCTGGTGATAGTCTCTTCAGTCCAACACACAGTTGGCAGCAATCCCTGATTGTTTCTCCTTCTTCTCTAGATCCCCACTCAGATCTTTACTCTTTTCACTAAGAGTCTCCCAATTATTGCACACAGCAATATTATCCTTGAAAAGAATATCACAATGGAAAGCTGATGATAGTTTAGTACTTAAGCTACAACCCAGATGAAAACTATAGAACTTCTTTACTAAATGCTTTTCTTGTAATTACTGTTTTATTACTAGTTTTTTACTATAAGTGAATCCTAGGAAATTATAGAGAGGATTCAGTCACCTAACCCTAAGTTGAAACCTCTTTGAAGAAATGGCAGCTGTTGCTATTGAATACCCATCCTTGTCTCAGTAGCAATTGTCTTCCCCATCCTGGCTAGGATTTCATCATTGGACATCCTTGAGACCTCAAACAGAAAGAGTCGGAAATGTGTCCTTAACGTTTTCCTCTTGATCCAAGTGAACCAACCATAAAAGGCTAGTGAACTGCTTAGGTAATGGGACTTATTACTTATTAAGGCAGGTCACGCACCAACTGATCAATTTGCTAGTTGCAGGCAGCATCACTCACCTCGCAGCTTGCTATTCATTCCCAATCAGTCAGTGATGAAACCCAACTGATCCCAATAGGTACACCTGATAGTTGATAACTATCAGATGCTCCTAATTCATCAGCAACTCCGCCCAATGATATCTTAAGTACTCATTTGGATTGATCACTGATGGATTCAACCAGGCGAATATCCCAAAATCCCCTGAATGTAGTTACTCTGAAACTCAGGCCATCCGTTTTCTAATTCACTTTACCTTAAAAAATCATCACCTAGAAATTCCTGGTAATCTAGCAGGCTGGGAATATGGGCAAAAATCTTAACACCTGCCTTAATAGATACGCTGATTAAATTTCTAACTGAAGCATATTTCGCTAGTCTTGCCAAGAAGTTCTTGGATTAAATGGCCAACCAAAGTAGATGAAGCAGCCTTCCCTAGTTCAGGTTAGGAGATCTTGTCCTGTTCCACTATCAGCATGGGTTCAGAAGATGGAACAATTTTGCCAGTATATGTATTGGACCATATGAGATAATTGAGAAGACTGGTGTCGATGCCTACACTATTAAGGAACCTGCAGGTTTTCAGATTATCAGCTGAGTGCACAAAAAGTTCCTTTGACCATACAAGCAGTCGGAGATTAACATCCAGTCTAGGGGGGAAATGTTAAGATTCCAATATGATTGGATGATAAGCTATAGTTCTGGCAGATTGTAAAGTAGATTTGAGGCGAGCCTCAAGATTAGGCAATTATATAATGATGTGAAGTGAAAACAAATGAAGAGATAATAGTTTGGCAAATCAATGGAATTCCACTGAAGTCTCTATGTCCAGATGAACTAATAGATTGTAGCAACTAGGGATGTACTAAGCAGAGCATGTTGAATACGCCAAGGAATACTGAGATTTAATAGTTGAGCATGAGAGTGAGAAGGAGGAGGGTTTACAAAATAAGAGGAAGTATTAATGAAGTAATAAAAGTAGCTGTTAGTTGCATCTAAATAAAGTGTTAAAGTCAG
>JAKSZP010010564.1:0-252535 GCA_022478985.1 Massospora cicadina
TTGGTGGACTATCTCATAATCATAAACCTGTAACTTTAGTGCCCATTGGGCAAGTCATCCTTCTGGTTCTCATAAATTGTTCAGCTAACGCAACGAGGAGTGGTCTGCCACCATTTTGAAGTGCGTTCCATGTATGTACACACAAAACTGTTTACAGGCATAAATGACCACAAGGCATTCACACTCAGTCACGGTGTAATTCCTCTCAGCAGCTGAGAGTGTCTGGCTCACATATGCCACCAGATGTTTGTCCTTAAGTTCATCTACTTGGCTCAATATGGCACTTATTGCCATCAATGAAGCATCAGTTTGTATTATAAATTATCGATAAAAATTTAGATATTTCAAAATTGGAGAATCTATTAACTATTGACGTAATTCATTGAAGGATCTCTGGGCCTCTTCACTCAAAATGAATCCTTTTTTGGATCCTTCAGAAAATGGAAGAAGCTTGGTGATTCTTGCAAAATCATGAATGAATCTTCTATAGTATCTGGCCATTTCTAATGAGCACTTGGATATCTTGGACACTCTCCAGTACAGCCCTCCCAGTAATCTTATCACATTGTAGATCCAAAAAGCATGGACCAATAAGAATGTTATTTTATATTTTATATATTTTATCTCATTTTTTGTATATTTCTTTTGCAATGAGACTTTTAAACTAAAATTTGGTTCAGTGGTCCTTCTTTTCCCCTTTATCCAAACTGATTCCTAGGTATACTTTGATCTACTTGTTTTCATAGTTAAAAATATTATTCTCTTAAGATTAAACATCTATTTGGTTTAGTGGTCCTTTTTTAGTACTTGACCAAACTCTTAGACATGACCATTTTAATGGTTCAGTGGTCCTCTGGGAACATTGCAATTCTTTTTTTAGGTTAATACTTCTTATTTTTTGTATTGACCTTCTTCACTATATGACCAGCAGTGCTTTTTCTTCATGTATAGAAAAACATGCCGACTTTGGAAATACTGGTAAATGGTTTTATTCATTAGGCCTTCAATCCTGACTTGTCATTCGTCCAACAAGCCCTAATTTCATATTTCTGAAACTTTCACTTGAGACGCCATATCTCCCAAAATCGTGAATTTCTCATTATTTGACAGTTCCATTCAATTGCTCTTATTGTTTTTCTTTTTAAAAACGATTTTTGACATTAGTTGCCATCCAAAACGTTGGAAGTAAGTCTACTGGGAGCTGTAAATGATCCCTTAATCACACAGATTGATCTAGCCTCTTTAGCTTCATCCAATTTCATCACGAATTGATGATCCTCATCTCTAGAAATTTATGCCTCATTGATTAAATTTTTTTAGGGCAATTGATTCTCTCCACTCTTGGATCAATCACTTCCTTTTTTGACCTCATACTCTTCATTGGTAATCTAATCCAATTCTCTTAATTGATTGCTCTCCATATCAACTCATCTAATATGTCATCTATTGTCTCATAAAGCACCTCACTCCTCAGGCTATTTAAAGTGGACCCAGCTTTAGCCCAAGTTGGCCCTGCTGAAAATCTTTATTTTAAGTAGATGTCCAATGTAACAAGATTTCTTGCAGTACTAGACAGTTCCATATCTAGGCTGCAATTCCTTTTACCAAATTTTGAGTATCTTCTTTGATTGGCTTCACTAGTCACTCCACTTATGAGCTGAGTGAACGCAATTGAACATAGGCCACTTCACATTCAGTCTCCAATGACGTTACTTTCCCTAGTAACTCATTGCCAAGGTTAGAATCTTCTTTATATAACATCATGCCCTAGTATCTTATCAACTACACCACTGTAGTGAGCACCAAATTTTAAAATTTAAGGATTTCTTAATTATTCTCAGCTGATAACCCCTAAATTAATTAACTGCACAGGTTTCGTGTTGTGCAATTCTCCACGTTATCTGATAGTAATATGTATTCATTTGATAAATAACATAGACTATTATCCATAGTTTAATAAGCACTAGTGTTAGGTCCAAGCTTGACCAGTATTTCCCCTCAAAATACTTAAGATGTCTTCAACAGGGATTCGTTCCCTTATACCGCACAACTTGATCCACACTCAGATCCTTATTTACAGCTTCATTCTGGTGACACACAGTCAGAAGCAAACCCCAATTCAACTCAGCTTCTCTTATCTGATCCACGCTCAGGTCCTTACTCTTTGTCCTAAAGAGTCTCCCAATTAAAGCACACAGCAATAACTTCCTTGAAGAAGAATAGAATATAATGGTAAAGTGTCCTGTAAAGTGCATGTATATTAAGTTGATTCTTAGGGTAATTTATAGTTTGATTTTGTGCCCAACCCTTGGTTTGCACCTCATTGATAAAATGGCAGCCGTTGCCATGGAATTACCCATTGTCATCTCATCAACGATGGTCTTCCCCATCCTAACTAGGATTCCATCATCGACATCCTCAAGACCTAAAGGTGGAAAGAGTTGAAAAATTTTCTCTAACGTTTTCCTCTCAATACCAGCAAACCAGCCACATTTGGCTTGCGACCTGCTAAATATAATGGGACTTGTTACCCATTAAGGCATGTCATGAACTGACTTATCAATTTTTCTTTTTGCTGGTGGCATCAGTTTCCTCGCAACTTGATCATTAAATTAACAATCATTTGGTGATAAAATCTGACTGATCCCAATCAGTACAGCTGATAGTTAATCATTGATCAATTATCAGATGCCCCTATTTCGTTGGCAACTCTGCCTGACAAGACTTTAAGCATTCACTTGGATCGATCCTTGATGGAGCTGACCCAGGCGAATAACCTAAAATCCCCCAAACATTGTTACCCCAAAATTAAGGTCAACTGGTATCCAATTCACTTTGCTATAGAGAATTATTTTCTAGTGACCCCTTGTAATCTAGTCATCTGGGATTATGGGAAAAATTCTCACCATTTTCTTATTCAATATGATGACAATTTATCTCATTAGGTCTATTCTTGTTAATCTGAGCTATTTAATCAGCTTTTTTAGGTCAGAATTATTGATTCCTGATGATTGTTCTCAGTTTTATAAGTAGCCTTAGGATCAATCTGGGGTTCCCTTAATGGCCTTCAGCAAAGTTGGAAATTCAGTTGACCACATTAACCATCTTGCTTGCAATTATAATTTCAAAAATTGTAAAAGCATTTATTGTCTGGTAATGGTTACTGACTTAATTGTTAGTCAAATTTAACTAAAGGATATAATCTGACAATTGCTATCACTACCTCCCTAAGTTCGATTCTGGTACAGGAACTTTGGGTAGGGGATGACTATGACTGTGTTGGCATTGCGCACCAATGCCCCAAGCCAAGATAGTAAATAACAAGGCGGTCCATGGAGTTCCTGGCATATCATACGCCACGCGTGGAGGTTTTCCAGGTTTTATCCTCCTTTCCCATTAATTTGAATCCCCTTCATCCTTCACCAGTGTGGTATCATCCTCAGGTCGGCCCACCTCAAATAAAATTTAGATATAGTTTGACGATTTGTTTTAGTTATTATTTTGGTAGAATCATCCCCCACTAAATTGTTAGTTGAAATTAATCATAGAATACATTCCAATGATTGGTTTTGATTAATGTTTTGTCAGAGATCATCACTTACAATGTTAATTAGGCAATTCAATGAGGACTTGATTGCCATTTCCTAATTTCTTGATTTTTATTGACTAATATATCTTATGTAGTTAGATTTCCATAGTAAATTGTGCAAACAATGGTGCTGAATAATTAGGGTCGTTTTATGAATTTAATGAAGCGTTTTAACGCTTTTTTTGGCAGTAACTAGTAGTCATAAGCAGGTAACACGTCCTCCAGCCCATCTGTGTACAGTTCCTAACACAAGGGGATGGTTACCAATCTGTGAAAGGTTACTCTGCTAAGGATTAACTAAACAAAGGCATTCTTCATCATTGGAAGTTGATCCTAAGGTTAGAAGTTTCAGGTGATCAATATGTTGATTTTCAGAGAATTATCTGGAAAAGTTGTCTGCCTTATGCCTATAAAAACCCCTAGCACTTTCTGTAAAAACAAAATCCAACTGAAATATAGTTATATCTACTTCTTTATTGAAGAATGTAGGGAAAATAAGTCCCTGGTTGTTTTTCTCAAGTACTGTTCGTCAGATTGGATTCGTTGCCACTTATCATTAAGACTCAACCTACTAGTTGTCGCCATACAACTAGTTTTTCTATTCTTTTACACCACACTGTGCAGTAAACTACCCAAAAGTTTACACTTGGGGCACATTACAAGGCATAGTTGAGTCTTGCTGGATAATATCACCATGCCTTCTTTATAGGGTGAGATTCAGCAGCTATGGAAAGAGCTGGAGAGTGTAAATAAGACCACTCTAATGTCAGCAGCTCAGGATGATTTATCCAGAACAGAGAATCTCATTACTAAGGTGGAAGAAGATGTCAACCTTATTGCTGAAGTTAATAATGAATTATTCAGGAAAATATCTGATTTAGAACAGAGATATTAAAAGTGGAGAAGGATCTACTCCTGTTCAAAAAAGAATTTCAAGATGAGGCTGGGAAAAATTAGCTATTACAGGAGAAAAATGGTCAGCTCCAAAAAAAGTACAAGAATTGGAAAACATCAATGTACTTGTATTAATGTAGAAACTGAGATTGAGGACCAGGACCTATACAAAAATTAAAGCAATATGGGGAGCATTCAGCCTACACAAAATATGCCAAGTGCCTATGCTGCCATTTCAGCGATGACCCCCAACAACGCACCAACTGGCGCTAGAATGGCTAGCCACGCTTTTCGTTCTGAAACTGAACCTGTGGAAACTGAGGAATTTTGGCCCACCCAAAATTGCCACCCTTTCATCAGGATAATGCCCCAGCTTTCTTCAGATTAGTTGAAATGACCATGTTTGGTTGCAGTAATCACCAAAAAGCTGTTGCCATCATTAATTGTTTAGTTACTACTTGTCTTAACTTGGTATTATCCCATTTGCAAGGGTCAATTGGTCATATAATGAGAAGAAAATGTGATTATGAAGGAATTTGGCATCCCTGAACAAATGGCTAACCAAAAGCAAGAGTTCATGGGAATACAAATCTGAAAAGATGAAACTTTAGTAGAAATCACTGACCGTTTCTATAAAGAAGCGCAAATCCTAATGGGAACTAATAACCTGAGCAATTTTGATGCTTGCATCACCATGAAGGCAACAATATGACCTTATTGGGATTTACACCAATCTATGGAATCAACCTTCACCAATAATAATACTACTGTTCAAATGTTGGAGCACCTGAAAGGATTGGCCTCCACTTTTGATGCACCAAATAAAAGTGCAAAACAACAACAGCCTTTTAACTAAAATTTGGCAAAAAAATCCCAAGTCCAAAAAGGATTTCTCCAATCAAATGGGTGGAAAACCTGACGGTCCAAAATGGCCTAAAAATGCACCACACATCACTTGTAACAGATGTGAAAATACTGTACACTATGCTGCCCAGTGCAGGACTAAGAAACCAAAGGATCAGGTGAATTTCTATTAGGAATACAATATCTATGAGGAGTTAGGAAAAGGCCCTGCAGTCTATATGATAACGAGCTAGATCCGCTAATTGCCCAGTTCCCCAGACAAGTTTGATAAAATCAATACCTCCAACCTATTTGTAGATGAACCTGTTTATAATTCTCTGCAGCAGAGCACAGGTCCAGATATTCATGTGATAGCTCGATCAAAAGCAAATGCAATTAATCTTAAAATTATAATATAAGTTGCTTGACCCTATGCTTGTCAACTGTTGGAAAAGGCTAAAATGCTGCCAATCAAGACAAGTAGCTAAAAATAAAGTTAAAAGACGTTAACGTTTTAATTTTTTATACTACCATCAAGGATTCATTTCCTGATTTATCAGCCCAAATTATTCACACTCTGGATTTAGCAACTGATGCTACTATACATTCAGTAAACTATATTTCCCACTACTCTAAGTGTACTTATGCTAACATTTTGGTTAACCAGGTAGAAGTAAGGGCTATTATCAATAGTGGTGCACCAATTAATATCAATTATGCCAAAATTGGTAAAACATCTAAAGATTTCAACATATATAGCACATCAAAAGCAGTATGGTACAGCTGGGACCAACCCTACTACTTCCGGTGGGGCTTATAATGCCTTACCCCTTCATTTTGGGTCTCTAGTCATGTCTGAGCCAGCAATCTTTTTACCTAATCAAAAATATGATATTCTCATTGGCACTGACTTCATGCGGAAGTATGAGGTAAAGTGAGACTTTGAAGTAATTAATCTGACATTCTTGGGCCAGATGCTACCATTGATCTATCATCAAAAGGGGATGCCCCCTCAATTGGAGAAATAACTTTATAAGCGTGATGTATAAGGATGGTATCATTCCCATTAGTTATAAACTAGTTGGAAAAAAGATCCAGCCTTTACCAAAACATGTGAACAAAAACTGAGGAATTCCAATCCAAGTAAAAAAGGAATTAATCATATTGCCTGGAATAAAGACAGTGGTCAATATTGGACTGGCACTTAGAATTCATGAGCAATTATATGTTGAAAATGAGGCTCCCTGGCAAGTATTGAGATTGAACCTTGGGTAGCTCCAGAAATCCTAATCTGGTCATGGGAAAATTCATATTCTATTAGTCAATCTGGGAAAAACGGCAATTGAAATTAAATGAAATCAAGTAGTTGCATTTGCCTACTTTCTTTTATAAAAGAGCTCCATTCCTTCCACAAATTCAGGAATTTAGTTGAAGTGGGATTACCAGATTCAGCTGAAAGCATTAATACATTAATTGGTTGAGAACAATTATCAGGATTTACCAAAGAACTGCAAAATTAAAAATTGGCTTTGTTCAAATGATATTGTACAATATTTGCACAAAATGACCATGATCTAGGGTGCACAGAAAATTACTTCATCAAATTGACACTGAGAAGCTGCCCTGATTATAATGAGACCTATTCAAAGATCCCAAGCATCTGAGGTAGTAATTTCCAAAGAAATAGAAAAGTTGTTGGAGCATGGATTGCTTGTGCCTTCATTCAGCTCATGGCTTGACCAATATTAATTGTCAAAATGAAAGATAGTCAAATCAGATTGTAATTGACTATCGCTATCTTAGTAAACTCACAAAAAAGACTTTTACCCCATGCTGCGAATTTATGTGTGTTGGATCAGTTAGGCAGGGATAAATTTTTTTGGTGATGGACCTCATCTCAGGGTATTAGCAGATTAATATGTCGCCTGAGGACCAGGAAAAGTGTACCATAATAACGGCACAAGGGCTTTGCCAACCTACACAAATGCCTCAAGGCTTGTGTAATGCCCCAGCAACTTTTCAACGGGCTATGGATACCATCTTATGTGACCTCAAATTGTCCTTTGTTCTAGTCTATCTAGACATTAACATATTTAGTTGAACATTTTAACAAGCACTTACAACATTTATAGGAAGTAATTAAGAAATTAGCTGCTGCCAATCTTAAAATTAAGCCGCAGAAGTGTCACTTCTTTAGGGAGCAGTTAGAATATTTGAACTTCGGTATAAATGTGGATGGATTACAGCCTGAAAAACAAAAAATTGATGCTATTGAGCAGATTTCATTGCCAAAAACTGTTCATGATATCAAAGTCTTTTTAAACATGGTCAGTTATTATTGCAATTTTAATAAGGACTTTTCAAAAATAGCAGATCCATTATTCCATCTGCTTAAGGATCTGAAAAAAGGGTTCAAATGGAATGAGATGGCCCAAGGAGCATTTGACAAATTATGGCAAAACTTGACAGCAAGCCCGATACTCAAATATCCAAATTTGACTGAATGTTTATGTAAGGAGAGTGTCTATAACTCTCCTGTTCTCAGCGTGGTAGTGCACGATTTACAAGGCCAACGCCAGGGAACTAGCCGTTAAAAAAGTACCAAAGCCCAGCAGAGGGTGCTGAAGCAATTATACCTTAAGTAGAATAGTACAATCATAATAAGTAATAACCAACTAAAAATGATGCGGTGCACAAGGGTAGAAGGGTGAGAGTCCCAGGTTGGAGGGAACCTAGGCGACCCAACGGTGCACAAGAGAATAAACCAATAATATTCAAAATTGATTGGTTAACATGGCACAAGATCATCTCAAAGGGGTCTGCGCACAGGATCATTCGAAATAACGTAATAGAAAACACATTTTGGGGAAATAGATTGTAAGTAAGTCGATCAACAAGGAGTGTTGGTTGTAAGAACATATTTAAACTGAGTTGGGGTAATTATGGGTCTGCAGAAGTGGGCTCAAGCCTTGACGCTCCAATAGACAAACGCTCCCATCCAATTTGGTCAAATACATAGAAACTGCCTTCACTTGAGTGATTGATTGCAGCTGTATTCTACCCAAACTCATAATTTCATAATTTGAACGGGTTTTGAAATCCCGTTTGCCAATTAAACGAACCAAACCATCTTCGTTTGTTATGTAGATCATCCGTTTCAACGCTTGGGCTGACACAAGGGCTGGGTATTTTGCACCTCATTAGTACCAACCTGGTCATATTGGGCTTGTACCCAGAGTTGGTCTAATGTTTGCTTAAGGTCAGGAAGATCCTGAAGTTTCACCTTTGGGGCCTCATGTCGCCCAGCCTTATCCTTGGTGTTGGTTCCCACTATCAATTTGTTCAATCATGACATTACCTTCTCCTCCTTCTTGGGCCCCACCCCCTCCAGGGGCGTTCGCTAAGGATAAGTTCTTATGTGTGGGTGGCAACTTCATAGCTGCGACGAAAAGCTTGTACTTTGATCCTGCAGCCTCAGGAAAACGATTGTGGAATGATTTGATCAGGTCTTGAGCATGTACACAGTCACATGCTGGCACCCAACTGTTCTCAGCCACATTAAACCTCTTCCAGGTACCAGGTACTTGAGATGTCTTTTAACCTGGCGGGAGGCTACTATTTCCTCCGCTTCCCATTCTGGCGCCCCATCCACAAGATAAGCCTTGGGAGTCTCAGGTGGGGGCCCTCAAACAATTTCAATTTTCTCTCATGAAAGACTGAGAAGATACAAAATGAAGAGGGAAGATCCAACTGGTATGAGGCATGGCCCACCTTTTTAACAACGCGGTAAGGACCAATCCTCTTTGGACCCAGTTTTTTGCATGGCTGCTTGATAATGATGTTACGAGCATCAAGCATCACAGATCCCCTTCCTTGTACGCCAGACCCACTCGGCGCTTACCATCAGCATTCTCCTTATAAATTAGCATAGCTGCCTCCAAACTTGTGGAAACCCCTTGGTGAACCTTCTTGATGGTCTTAGCAAAGTCCACCACTGCTTCAACCTTAAATCCACAGCTGGGCTCCATGTTAAAGGCGGGGTTAAAGCCATGGTTGGCGAAAAAGGGGGAACAATTGATTGAATAGTGCAAGGTGTTGTTGTAGCAAAACTGGACCATGGGAAGGTGAGAAACTCAATCTGTATAATCTGGGACGGTATAACACCGCAGAAACTGTTCCAAACATTGGTTCATTCGTTCAGTCTGCCCATATGATTGGGGGTTATAGGCAGTTGAACGGCAGGGGCGGATCTGAAGAGTCTTACACAACAATTCCCAAAAAAGTTTGAGGTGAACTGGGGTCCCAGATCACTAATTATTTCTTGAGGAACCCCATGAAGCGCAAACACAAGTGTGACTTAGAGCCTGGCCATCTCAGCAACGGTTATTGTAGTTCTTCAAAGAATAAAGTGGGCAAACTTCATGAAGCGGTCCACCACTATCATGATGGCATCATAACCATCAGAGACAGGTAATTCCACATTGAAATCAACTGAGAGGGAGTCCAGGGCCCATCAGCTTTTTGGACTGGTACTAACAGCCCCACTAAAAGTTGACGATTGGGTTTCATCTGATTGCAGACCAGGCACTCCTTACGATACTGCCCCACCTGAGTAGGCAAGCCCTTCCAATTGTAGGTGCGATGTATCAACTCCAAGGTCTTTTCTTTCCCAGGATGACCAATGATGATTCCATCATAATGGGCATGGATGATTTCCAGGCGCAGTGGTCCAGCAGGAACCCATAGCCGTCACTGAAACCACACCATCTTATCCTTTACGTGATAACCCCTTAATAGGTCCTCTTGATTTAAAGCGCTCTTCACAAGTACCATAGTATAATTGGCTGACAGCAGCTGAGAAAGGACAACCTTTCTGAAAATACCATATATTCCACATTTTCCAGAGGTGCAAGCGCTGGCCCATTGGCCGGGGGAGAGGGAAGTTAAGACAGAATTTTATTGGGGAGGAATCATCACCTGTATGTTGTGGACTTCTACCTCCTTAATATCATGATCTAAAGAAGGGTTGCGGCTTAAAGCATACGCCAAACCATTATCCTTACCCTTGGTGAATTCATAAGAAAAGGCAAATTGGGCAAGGGTCTCATGCCAACAGGTCTGCCGTGGGGTTAGGACATGAGGGGCGCGGTAGTACAGCAAGGCATGGTGATCTGTACGTACATGGAATGGTTGGGTAGAGCCATGCAAGTGGGTCGCCAATAAGTCAGCGCCTCCACCACTGGTATTAACTCCTTGTCATAAACGGCGTAATTCAACTCAGGCAGAGACATTTTCATAGAAAAATATCCCACTGGATGCTCTATCCCATCTTTTTCTACTTGTAACAAGGCAGCCACTATGGCGAAGTTGGAGGCATCAGTAGACACAACGAACTCTATACAAGAGTTGACATGATGAAGGATGGACGTGGACAATAGGGTGCACTTCACAGCTTGGAAAGCATCCTCCAAAACGGGGGGCCATTGAAGCACTTTTGCACCACTAGCCCTATACAATGGCGCTGTCACCTCAGAAAGGTTTGGCATAAACTTCTTGAGGAACGTACATATACCCAAAAAAACTCCTCAATTTTTTTACTGAAGTGGGGGTAGGCTACTCAAAAATCGCCTTCTTCTTGTCTGGAGTTATCATGTGTCCTTAGTCAAACACGACTTTGCCCAGAAAAGTGACCTGGGACTTGAAAAACTCACACTTGCTAATCTTCAGCTTAAGGCTGGCTGCCTTTAACCTCTCACCACTTGCCAAAGATATACTGCATGGGACTCCGTATCATGGAAAACACCAGGATTTCATCCATTTAGGCAACCGCACATACCCCTAACAAGTCCCCCAACCCTGCATCAATGCGGCGTTGAAAAATAGCACGGGCATTCTTAAGCCCAAAGGGCATGACCTAAATTCTGGAAAATTCCTTTCCTGGTGCGAAATGAAGTTAACCACTCTTGTCCCTTTTTAATCAAAATCTGATTGAACGCATTGAGACAATCCAACTTGGAGAAGACCTTCGCCTTCTCCACATAGTGAGCAATCTTTGAATCCAAAGGGATGGGATGGAGGTCTGGTATAGTAACGTTGTTGAGGTTCCCATAGTCTATGCATGGACGTAGAGTACCATCAGCCTTCTCAACAAAGAGAAGAGGAGAGTAAACAGGAGAGAACCGCTGAAAAATCGCGCCTTTTGATATTTGCTCCTTCACCCATACATCTAACTCCTCTTCCTCCCGGATACTCAAGGGGTGAATGAGAGAAGAGATACGCACCAGATCCACAGTGAGTTTGAAGTCACAGTCATACTCATTATGATCAGGTAGTGCATCAGCTGAAGCTGCATCAAAGGAAGATTCCAAATCATCCAAACAAAAAGGGAGGGGAACCACCACAGTGGGCTTCATCATAGAAGCAAGGCTAAGGGTGTGAAGGTGGAGCCAGTGGGGCAAGTTGCCCTGAGCATCAGCCTCAGACAAAGGAACAACTAGTGTGCAACCATTCTTTACTGTTAAGGATAGGGTATTCTCTTTCAAGTTGGCTCTGCCGTCAAATTTCCGCCACCACTCCACACCCAAAATGATAAATTACAAGAGTTTTTGATAGCTTGAAAGTGACCGTACAATTGGTATATGCTAACCTGATAGTCCACTGTCCCAACGACCTTCAGATTTAGAAATACCTTGGGACGCCCCTCCCCTAACCATACCACCAGGCAAGTAACTCAGCCCAAGGTAGTCGGCTAGTCTCTGGTCCATAAAGTTTTTCGTGGCTCCAGTATCCACCAGGATAGTGATGCTGAATTTCCCTAAAGGGGAGGACAGGAAAGCAGCCAGTAAAAAATACCTGGAATGGTCTTTATTTAAAAAGCCAAAATCGCCAGTAAATCACCCCCAAACTCTTCATTGGGCATTAACATGTCACCCTGGTATAATTTTGAATCAAATAATGGGGAGGGATATTTGGCCACTCTTACTACTGAGGCCACATATCCCACCATATCTTCAGCAGGAGCATAAACATTTTCATATTGTAAATGCAATTCCTTTTCAACTTCCTGAGTGCTGCGAATCATGGAAGAGGTCAAACGGGGATTTTCTGGGGTGATTTGGTACAAAGAAATAGGTTCCTTATCTGAGCCATGAGAGAGCAAATATGGTTCAGAGGTATACATAGTGTTTCCTTTATAAAACGCGTTTTTAGATGTGAATGACCCTATTCCCATAACAGCAACTGACTGCCCAACGTTATCCAAGGCCAACACCCCCAGGGCCTTCTGCGCCAATTCTTCCAGAATCGTCTGAACGTGCTGTTAAAATAAAACCCGTTTATTAATTTGAAATTGGTAATTTTAGTGTAAAGTCAGGGAATCATGACTTTTGGACCTCAAAGCATCCATATCCACCAGGTACAAGCATGAAGGCTGGTTACTTTCCAGTTGGAGGCAACCATAATACCGCCAAGTTGCTCCAACCTTTGGGAAAAAGAGGAAATAGTGGTGCGGCTGACCACAGCCAAGGCCCACAGCCGGCGCCCACCGTTTACAAATTAGTAAATTTCCACACATAAAACGTTCATGCACATAAATTTAAGAGGTTGGTCAGCTAATGTAAGGAGAGTGTCTATAACTCTCCTGTTCTCAGCGTGATAGTGCACGGTGCACAAGTCCAACGCCAGGGAACTAGCACTAGTACAAAAGGTACCAAAGCCCAGAAGAGGGTACTGGAGCAATTATACTTTAAGCAGAATAGTGTGATCATAATACGTAATAACCAACTAAAAGTGACGCGGTGCACAAGGGTAGCAGGGGAGAGAGTCCCAGGATGGAGGGAACCTGGGCGACCCAACGGTGCACAAGAGGATAAACTAATCATATTCAGAATAGATTGGTTAACATGGCGCGAGACCACCTCAAAGGGGTCTTCACACAGGATTATTCAAAATAACATAATAGAAAACATAAAAATGGGGAAAATTTATTGTACAAAAGTTGACCAACAAGGAGCTTTGGTCGCAAAAAACATATTTAAACCAAGTTGAGATAATTCTAGGTCTTCAGAAGTGGTCCCAAGCCTTGACACTCCAATAAGCAAATGCTACCATCCAATTTTGTCAAATACACTGAAACTGTTTTCACTCAAGTGATTGATTGCAGCTGTATTCTATCCAAACTCATAATTTCATAACTCAAACAGGCTTCAAAATCCCATTCGCCAATTAACTGAATCAAACCATCTTTGTTTGTTATGTAGATCATCCGTTTTAACGCTTGGGCTGACACAAGGGGCTGGGCGTTTTGCACCTCATTAGTACCAACCTGGGCATATTGGGCTTGTACCCAGCGTTGGTCTAATGTGTGCTTAAGGTCAGGAAGATCCTGAAGTTTCACCTTCTGGGCCTCATGTCGCCCAGCCTTATCCTTGGTGTTGGTTCCCACTATCAAGTTGTTCAACCATGATAGTTTATTATATAATCAGATCCATCACTCATGGCGATAGCTTCCATACTTAGTCAAGTGGACAAACAGGGTAAAGAACACCAAGTGGCATATGTCAGCTGTACTTTAACCAAGGCTGAAAGGAATTATACAGTCACTGAGCATGAATGTCTTGCAGTTTTCTACTCTGCAAGCAAGTTCATTTTTAATTCATGAGATGCATTTTAATTTTGTAACCAATCATGCATCTCTCCATTGGTTGCATAACTTAAGAGAACCTGAAGGGAGACTAACATGATGGGCCTTGAAATTGCAGGCGTATGATTATGAAATTGAACATTATGCCAGGGATAAAAACCAATAACGCTGATGGATTATCCTGACTGCCAGAAATTCTTAAAGTACAAGATTGTGCTGATGACCTATTTGAACAAATGGTTAAAGGAGAATTGGAAGATGAGCCACCAGAAGTTCAAACAGCATCATAAAAAGCCCTGAAGGGAACAGAAAAAAAAGATTGGACAGTTATTTAAACTAGTGAATGATAAAAGGCTTCTGTTCCCAAAACCATCTGAACAAATATATATGATTTGTACCACTCACAAAGTTGTTGGCCATATTGCTCAAGAAAACTCTAGAGCACATTCACCAATATTATTGGGAGTTGTTAAGCTATGATACGGCGGATTTCCTTTCCTGTTGTACAGAGTGTCAGCTCCACAAGCCACACAAAAATGTGGCTGGATATCAGTTAGTGCGACCAGGATTTTCCTGCCATACAGTATTAATTGATATCATGAGACCTCTAAGTATAAGCACTGGAAGAATGCGATATATCATAGTTGCAATTGATCACCTGACCCAATGGATTGAAACCAAGGCTATGATTTGGGTCGATGCAATGAATACTGCCAAGTTTATTCTTGATCAAGTGTATATTGGCATGGTTGTCCCCAATTGATCCTAAATGATAATGGAACGAACTTTATGTCTTTTGACATACCCCAATTGAATGAACTGAAGGGGATTAAAGGGGTCATATCAGTCCCAGATCAGCCAGAGACTAATGGACTAGTTGAGAGAGTGAACTCTACCTTAGCCGCTACATTACAAAACCTGGTTGCAGGCCTAACGTCTGCTTGGGATTTTTACTTAAGTTTGATGACATTCGCATATAATATCAGCTATCATTCCTCAAAAGGGAAAACACCCTTCAAATTTCTCTATGGAATAAAAGCCGCCTCATCACCAAATTTATACTCAGAATTGTAATTAACTATGATGATATGTCTGGACCAATATTTAAATCAATTAGCTAACATTATTCTTAGTTTACAATCCCAAGAATTTTCCAAAACCCTTCAGAAAAGGATCCAGCTAAAATGTACAAAGATAATAGATGGCCACCCACAAATAGATTAAAAATTGGGTATAAAGTATCCTATTGTGATATGCATGGATTTGGATGCCAAAATAAGCTGGATGCCTTAAGGATGAGACCATTTACAGTAATTTTTCAAATAAGCAGCAGATGCCTATATGATCAAAAAATTCCTTGATGGTCATATAGTTAACCAAGTTCATAGCAAGTATCTAAAAATTGGCACTAAAAAGAATATACACAAAAAAGAAAAACATAAAAAATCATTGGTAAAAAATAATTTTAAAGAAAATAATTACAATCATAATGAAAAACTATATTAAAAATCAATTTTAATTTGTTGCACTTGAAATCTTTGGGCGTTGTTCCCTCCTATCTTGGCAGGCCAGCTTGGGTTGCAACTGGGTCCACTGGAATTAGTACTGAGACACTAAATCCCTAGGAATGAAGAAGATCCACTCTGATTGCAAATGGAGATCCTAACCTGGGGGAGTACAGGTTTTCTAGGCTATGTTTGGTGATGATGCCCAATTAGTCCTGGTATGGCATGAGGCCATAGGACTGCGCTCAACAGAGGCAGTAGCGAGAAGGGGACTGCTGAACTAACGAGTTAGTTAAGTCCAAAAGATGGACCTCTGAACTAGGCTCATTAGTCAAGTCTTGAGAAGAAGTAATCGCTTTTGAAAAACTTTTTCGCTGGGTAATTTGGTCAAGCAGGAGGGGGTGTTGGAAATTTGGTTGCCCACATTATCCATCTAGCTTGAAAATTAGACTTTTGAAGTTTGTTAAAAGAAATCTATTGTTTATTGATAGTTGCCAACTAAATTGGCAGTTGAAATTAATTATGGGGTATAATCTGACGATTGGTTTCAGTTGATATTTTGTCAGAACATCCCCAACTTAAATTTTTGGTTACAATTAATCAAAGAATATAATCCAATAATTGGTTTTAATTAATGTTTTGTCAGATATCATCCCTGACAATGTTAAGTTAGGCAATTCAATGAAGTCTTGATTGCTGGTAGTTGTATTGTCATAGTGGATCATTCAAAAAGTGGCGCTGAATGATTAGGGTCGTTTTATGAAGTTACTGAAGCGTTTTGACGCTTTTTTGGCGGTAGTTAGCAGTCTTAATCAGGTAACACGGCCCCAGCCCATCTGTGTACAGTTTCTAACACAAGGGGATGGTTGCCAATTTGTGAAAGGGTACACTGCCAAGGATTAACTAAAACAAAGACATTCGCCATCATTGGAAGTTTATCATAGGTTAGAAGTTTCAGGTGACCAATAAGTTGATTTTCAGAGAATTATCTGGAAAAGTTGTCTGCCTTCTGCCTATAAAAACCCCATATCATTCTCCAATAAAAAACAGAATTCAACTAAAATATAGTTATATATTTACTTCTAAATTGAGATTAAAGAGAAAATAAGTCCCTGGTTGCTTTCCCAAATACTGTTAGTCAAATTGGATCCGTTGCCACATATGATTAAGACTCAATCTA
This sequence comes from Massospora cicadina, assembly GCA_022478985.1. Taxonomy (NCBI): domain Eukaryota; kingdom Fungi; phylum Entomophthoromycota; class Entomophthoromycetes; order Entomophthorales; family Entomophthoraceae; genus Massospora; species Massospora cicadina. Next base: position 16,653 of record JAKSZP010010564.1, read on the forward strand.
CTAGTTGTCGCCGTACAACTAGTATCTCTATTATTTTACAATCAACTTGTGTAGTAAACTACACAAAAATTTACAATAAAGTTGGCTTGTTTTAAAGCTACGTTCATTTTCATCATGTTTTCTATAATGCAATTTAAAAAAAGCAATATAAATGGTGACCATTATAATGCACTAGTAATATAAAGATGCATGCTTTGAGATAATAACAATTCACATAATTAAAAACTGATCTAGTGCTCCCTATCCAAACGGTTAGAAACTCTTTCTTTATGTTTTGGAAGTCTTAAGCACCACTAAATAGAAACAAAGGATCTCTTTAACTTTGGACTGTGTGGTTGGGTTAATAGTGGCTCTAAGCAACTCCTGATCTTCTCTTGTCATACATATCTGAACATACAAGCCATCTGTTTGTAACTTGATCCATTTATGATAATTTTTAAGAGCTGAAGGAATCAAGATATAGTCCCTCTCAGCATTTTTGCTGATGAGAAAATCTGACAAGGAATAGTTGGATGCTATTACCAGGACTTAAGAAAATACATAGGGCTTAAGCAGCTCAAGGCTGGTTCAGTGGCCTAAGGGAACATAAATTCAGAAAAATAAACAAAGGTATAAGAGGTAGAGCTTACTACGTAAACAATAGTACTATTTAAAGCACTAGAGAAGAATCAGGTATATAGGAGGTGATGGCATAGTCCAGGAACAGAGTTAGAGTATATTAGGATTTATCATACAAGGTTGAACTGAGATCAATAATGGTGTCACAAACTCATAACCTTGGCTAAGGTGTAGCTTTAGATATGGCGATTGTAGTAATAAACCCAATGATAAATTGAAAGCTCAGCTTCACTCGCCTTGTGAGGATTACTTGTGACAAGCATTCTTGGCATTTAAATAATTTAAGAGCATGAAAATCGCATTGAACATGATTGAATCAAGTTGGGAGCTAAATTAGAATATTTATCTATAAATTGCTTTATAATAAAGGTTGTCAAAAGCTAAACCCATTACAACTATCATAAAACTTCAGTTTCCAATATGCTGCTGATCTATCAAGAGAGTGTCTATAACTCTGAATACCAGTTTAGTGGTGCTCAGTGCAAAGGACCAACGCAAGGGTAATAATATTCATTGTATTAATAAAAATAGCCCGCAGAGGGTGCTTGAGAAAAAGAGACTTAGGGCAAGGGTGTTGAGCATAGTGAAAGTAATAATAAGTCAAGCATTCTTCAAAACTTGGCCATGCCCCAAAGGGCAGTTCATAACCAAGTTTGGTACAGGATTGGAGTGCACTGGTGACAGGGTTAGGAGGGAATCTTATAGAACCAGCAGTGTACCTGAAGCTTTGATAATTTTAAATAAAAGAAATTTGCTAACACGTCACAAGGCCGTTTTGAGAGGTCCATGCACAGGTGTGCTCAAGTCAACATATAGAAAAATGTAAAATGACTATGAGTTTTATTTAAAAAGATGACCAACAAGAAACGTTGGTCTTGAGCAAAGATACTTAAGCTCACTTTGGAAAATTTTGGATTGGCAGAAGTGGTACCAAGCTTTGGTGCACCAATAGGCGCACGCTTCCATATGAAAAGGTCACATACCTCAAAATTGACTTTACTCGAGTAATTTACTAAAGTTGAACCTGACCCAAGCTCCCAATTTTGTAAATGTAGTGGGCTAGAACTCCCGTTCTCATATTAACAAAATTGTCACATTGTTGTTTTATTAAAACTTGTTCATTTTAACCCTAGAGCTGAAAAAGGGGCTGGGCTTTAGGAACATCACTTGTACCAACCTGGCGTACCTAGCCTATACCCAGCGTTGATCCAAGGTGTGCTTGAGATCAGGAAGGGCCTTAAGTTTCACCTTCTGGACCTCCTGCCGCCAAGCCTTATCCCTGCTGTTGGTATTCTCTATAAGGTCATGTAAACATGACATTACCCTCTCCTCTTTTTTGGGCACCACCCCCCTCCAGGGGCATTCGCCAAGAAAAGTTTTTGTAAGCTGGGGCCAACTTCATAGTAACAACAGCTTAGTTAAGCTTCGATCCTGAAGCCTTAGGGAAACGCTTGTGGAATGATATAATTAAATATTGGTATGGGCACAATTGCGCACTGCGGACCCAACTGTTCTATGCTGCGTCAAATCCCTTCCTGGATACAAGATACTTGAATCTTCTTCTTACCCAACAAGAGGCTACAATCTCCTCTACTTCCCATTCTGGCGCCTCATCCATGAGATAAGCCTTGGGAGTCTCTGGAGGGGGACCATAAACAATGTGAGCTTGCTTCCATAGAATACTGAAAAGATTCAAAATAAGGTGGGAAGATCCAACTGGTACGAGGCGTGGCCCACCTTTTTGACAATGCGGTATGGCCCAATCCTCTTTGGTCCCAGTTTTGCATGGTTGCTTGATTGGGATGTTTTTATCATCCAACATCACGAGATCTCCTTCCTTTTATGCAGGTCCTACCCGTCTCTTACCATCAGCATGCTCCTTGTAAGCCTGCATGGCTGCATCTAAATTCGTGCTCACCCCTTGGTGTAAATTATTTGATCATTTTTGCAAAGTCCACCTCCGGCTTCCGCCTTGGATCCACAACTGAACTCCATGTTGAAGGCGGGATTGAAGTCATAGTTGGCGAATAAGGGAAAACAACTGATTGATGCATGTTGTGCATTGTTATAACTGAATTGTGCCATGGGGAGATGGGAAACTCAATCTGAGTGATCTGCGTCAGTGTAACATCGCAAGAACTGTTCAAGGCACTGTTTCACTCGTTCTGTCTTCCCATATGATTATGGATGATAGGCAGTTGATCAGCAGGGACGGATTTTGAAGAGTCTTACACAACTCTTCTCAAAAGACAGAGGTAAATTGGGGCCCCAATTGCTAATTTCTTGATGGACTCATGAAGAGCGAACACATGTAAGAAATAGCCTAGCCATCTCAGCCACGGTGACTGTAGTTCTGCAAGGAATAAAGTGGACGAACTTCTTAAAACGGTCCACCACCACCATGATAGCATCATAGCCATCAGATACAGGTAATTCGGCAATAAAATCAACTGATAGGAAGTCCAAGGCCCATCAGCCTTTTGAACTGGTACCAACAACCCCGCTAAAGGCTGGAAATTTGGTTTTATTTTTGTTGCAGACTAGGCACTCTTTACAATATCTGCCTACCTGAGTGGCTAATCCCTTCCAATTGTAAGTGCAGTAGATAAGCTCAAGGGTCTTCGCCTTCCCATAGTGACCAATGGTGATTCCGTCATGATGGTCCTGGATGGTTTCCAGGCGAAGTGGTCCAGCAGGAACCCATAGCCGCCCCTGAAGCCACATCATCTCATCCTTAACGTGATAACCTCTGGTAATATCCTCCTAATTTAATGCGCTCTTTGCAAGGACCATAGTATAATTGGATGACAAAGGCTGATAAAGGACTACCTTTCTGAGCATACCATATTCCTCCACATTTTATAGAAGAGAGAGCGCTGGCCCAATGACCAAGGGAGAGGAAAGTTGAGACACAATGTTACCCGGGGGAATCATTAAATGGTTACTATGCACCGCCACACTTTTGGATTGGGAGCTTATGCAAGGTTACAGCTCATAGCATCCACCAAACCATTCTCCTTGAACTTTGTAACCTCGTAAGAAAACGCAAAAAGGGCAAGGGTCTCATTCCAATGGGTCTGCTGTGGAGGTAAGACATGAGGTGTGCAGTAGTACAGTAAGGCATGGTGATCTGTATGTATGCGGAAGGGTTGGGATAAGCCATGCAAGTGATGACGCCAATAAGTCACCGCCTTGACTACTGCTAATAACTTTTTATCATACATGGCATAGTTTAACTCTGGTAGAGACATCTACCTAGAAAAATATCCCACCGGATGCTCTAGCATCCTCTTCACCTACTTGTAATAAAGATGCCTCTATCCCAAAGTTGGAGGCATCTGAAGCAACAATAAACTATTTATTGGGGTCAACATGGCGAAGAATGGAAGTGGACATCAAAGTACACTTTAATGCTTGAAAGGCATCCTCCAAAATGAGGACAACTGAAGTACTTTTGCCCCACTTGCCTTATACAAAGGCGCCGCAACTTCAGAAAGGTTTGGTGTGAACTTCTTAAGGAACGTACACGTCCCCAAAAAACTCCTCAATTACTTGACTGAAGTTGGGGTGGGCCACTCATGAATCGCCTTCTCCTTGTTTGGAGTTATCATGTGCCCTTGGTCAAACATGACATTACCCAGAAAGGTGACTTGGGACTTAAAGAACTCACAATTAATTATTTTCAACTTAAGATTGGCAGCCCTCAAACGCTCCACCACCTGCCAAAGGTGTACTGCATGGGACTCATTGTCAGGGGAAAATACCAAAATATCATCCATGTAAGCTACCGCGCATACCCCCAGCAGGTCCACCAAAGCTGCATTAATAAGACGTTGAAAGATAGCAGGGTATTTTAAGCCCAAAGGGCATAGCCCAAAATTAGAAGATTCCTTTTCTGGTACAGAATGCGTTCAACCACTCCTGTCCCTTCTTGATATGGATCTGATTGAACGAGTTTAAACAATCCAGCTTTGAGAAAACTCTCGCCTTCTCCACATAGCGTGCAATCTTAGAGTCTTTGGGGATGGGATGAAAGTCTGGTACAATAACGTTGTTGAATTCTCATAGTTTACACATGGCGTAAGGTACCATTGGCCTTCTCAGCAAAGAGAAGTGGGGAACACACAGGGGAGGTTCGCTGAATATTATAGCACCTTTGACTAACTGCTCCTTGACCCACACATATAAGTCCGCTTCCTTCCATACAGTCAATGGATAAATTGGGGAAGATATACAAACCAGATCAATGGTGAGCTTGAACTCGCAATCAAACTATAATGATATGGTAGTGCATTAGCTGAAGCTGTATCAAACAAAGATTCTAACCCCTCCAAACAGGAAGGTAGGGGAACCTCCACCGAGGGCCTCATCAATTGGGCAATACTAAGGGTGTGAATATTTGGCCAGTGGGGAATATCGCCCTGAAAGTTGGCTACAGCTAAAGGAAAAACCAACTTGTGACCATCCTTCAAAGTTAGGGATAGGGTATTTTCTTTCAAGTTAGTCCTGACGTCAAACTTTCGCCACCACTATACACCCAAAATGATGGGGTACAAGAGGTTTTTGATAGCTTGGAAGTGGTCAGACAAATGATATGTGCCCACTTGATAGTCCACTAACCCCATGATCTTCAGCGTGGGAATACCTTGGGAAGCTCCTCCTCTAACCATATCACCTGGCAAGTAACTCAGCTCAAGGTATTCAGCTAAGTCTTGGTCAATAAAATTCTCAGAGGCTCCATTATCCACCAAAAATAGTAGTGCTGTTTTCCCTAAAGGGGATGAAAGGGTAGCAGTTAACAAAAAATAACCTGAATGATTTTTATTTGAAGCTGAAAACGCCACCATATCACCACCAAACGCTTCTTCAGGGTCTAACATTCCCCCAGGGTATGTATTTGCATCAAAGAAAGGAGAAAGATATTTGGCCACTCTTACTACTGAGGCCACATATCCCACCATATCTTCAGCAACTGCATAAAAGTTCTTATATTGTAACTGTAACATTTTCTCCTCATCCTAGGTGCCGCGGATCATTGCTGTAGTCAAGCGTGGGTTTTCAGGGGTAATTTGATACACTGAAATGGAGTCAATATCTGAGCCATATGGGAAGAGACATGGCTTGGTAGTATATGGAAACATCGAAAAAAACTCGTTTTGGTCACAAATGACCCTATCCCCATTTTGATGATGGGTTGTACAATGTTATTCAGGCCAACACCATCAGGCCCTTCGTCAATGATCCCACCTGCACCTCCAAATGTGGAGCTGAAGGAAAAACGATTTTTGTGTTCATTTCATTAAATTTTGCGGAAATTCTGGAAATTACAACTCTCAGATTGTGAAGTGACGTATCTACCAGGTACAGGCAAGAAGGATGAGTACCTCCCAGTAAGAGGTAGCAAGAATAACGCCAGACTTCTCCAAACCTCAGCAAAATGCAAATACAGTGGTGATCCCCACCAAGGTTGTGGCCACCAGCTGGCGCACACTGTTTGCACTTTGTTGGATTTCACACTGAAATCCAAGTTCAAGTACTTCGAAGGAATCAACTTTATTAGTTTAAGTTCCAGCGTCATCTTAGTGAGATTTCTCTCTAAGGAATGAAAGTATAATTCCAACTTATTAGGTGAATTAAAACAGATCTGTATTCGAGATATCTTTATTATTTAAAATAAGGAATATTTATAGGTTGTGATTTCAGTATGTTTTCAAAGTGATTGACGTGGCACTGATGAGGAAAGATCTTTATCATTAACAGATGATTGGAGATGTCCTTGTTTATAAGAATAGTTCTTATCTGACATGTTCTGATTATCAATGGTTTAATTTTTGGATGAAACCTTGGGGAAGTGGATTCTGTTTTAGAAAACGGGAAATATCCTAAATTGGATGAGGAATCATTGAACTTAGAGGGTAAATCATTAAACCCAAATTAGGAGAATTAGTGTGAGATTTGGAATTATTAGTGGATTTTTCGACACACTTCATGAAAGTATTATATGGAAAAAGTTTGTGCTTGTAAAGATAAAAAGGTTGGCCGTCTAATGTCAATAGTGTCTATAGCGCATCAAATCCCAGCGTTTTGGTGCTCAGTGCAAAGGACCAATGCAAGGGAACTAGTGGTCATTGTAATAATAAAAATAGCCCAGCAGAGGGTGCTTGAGCTTAAGAGACTTAGGGCGAGGGTGTTGAGCATAGAGAAAGTAATAATAAGTCAAGCATTCTTCAAAACTTGGCCATGCCCCAAAGGGCAGTTCATAACCAAGTTTGGTACAGGATTGGAGTGCACTGGTGACAGGGTTAGGGAGGGAACCTTATAGAACCAGCAGTGTACCTGAAGCTTTGATAATTTTAAATAAAATAAACTTGCTAACACGTCACAAGGCCGTTTTGAGAGGTCCATGCACAGGTGTGCTCAAGTCAACATATAGAAAAATGTAAAATGACTATGGGTTTTATTTAAAAGATGATCAACAAGAAAAGTTGGTCTTGAGCAAAGATACTTAAGCTCACTTGGGAAAATTTTGGATTGGCAGAAGTGGTACCAAGCTTTGGTGCACCAATAGGCGCACGCTTTCATCTGAAAAGGTCACATACCTCAAAATTGACTTTACTCGAGTACTCAACTGAATTTGAACCTGACCTGAGCTCGCAATTTTGTAAATGGAACAGATTTTGAACCCCCATTCAACTATAAACCAGATTTTTCCATTGTTGTTTAATTCAAAACCTGTTCGTTTTAACCCTAGAGCCAAAACAGGGGGCTGGGATTTAGGCAATCACTTGTACCAACCTGGCGTACCTATCCTATACCCAGCGTTGATCCAAGGTGTGCTTGAGATCAGGAAGGGCCTGAAGTTTCACCTTCTGGACCTCCTGCTGCCCAGCCTTATCCTAACTATTGGTACCCTCTATAAGGTCATGTAAACATGACATGATCAAAATAGCCCTAAATCACTCTCCAAATTCTTGATTTCAATATCATACTCCTAATCGCCAATTCCTGACTCCCCAGCTAGCCTTATCTATGGGCCAGCGATTTACTTAATAAACATCTCTCACTACCAACTTTGATCTTACCTTGTATTTTCTGATTCTGATGTTGAACTTAGTAGGGCACAGACCTCAGGGTTGGCACCTATAAGTATATAGGTTCTGTGGTTTTACAACCACTCACAACTGCCACCACCAACAGGAAACCCCACGAGATCCACCAGTGCAATGCTGGTGCCCCAGTTTGCTGCCAGTTAAGTATCTAAGGAGAAGATCAGTTCCAAGTGATTAGGACAGGGGATGAATCCCCTTGGGTGAGGATGGGTGCAGGGATAGCAGGACACCCAGGCAAGAGGCTATTGAGTTGAGGCACCGACTGGGTTACACAGTCTAATAGCTCTGGATGATGTAAGGCGCTATACCTAGTTCTGGCGCTGGTTGATCCAATAAGTTCTCCCAGTTGGTGCTACAAATTGGGGTTTGCTGCTTTTAAACTGTTGGGAGTGTAGTTGAGACCATTTCATTGCATTGTGGGTTTGCAATCTTTATATTGTCAGCCCTTCCCATCAGTAGAGCTACCCTGTCACTGTTGTGAAAGCACCAGTTTGCAACATCTGGTGCTCACTACAGGGGCTCTGCTGGTGGGCCACAATAGATCTTGGCTAACCATTGTTTTTAGGTATCAGAGAGGAGGAAGTTGTATGGCAATTGCATGCAAGGAAACCATTGGGCGTTTGCACAGTGGTGCTCCCCATAGCAGGGCTGGTGGGGTGAGTTGATGCAATCTCATCGCCTTAGCTAAGGTTTAGCCTTGGCTATGGTGATAAAATATTAACTCCCAGGCTGAGTTGGAAGCACATCTTCACTTGACTTGTGAGGATTAATTGCAAAGAAGTACTGAGCAGTTAAATAAATAAGATTATGAACATTTGGTAAGGACATGATCAAATTAAGTCAGGAGCTAAATTTGTAATATTAATATACAAGTTGGTTTATATTAAAGTTTGTCAAGAGTTGAATTATTCCAACTTAATCTAACTGCAGTTCTTGAATTGCTGCTGATCCAAAAAGCCCTAAATTACTCCCACTAGCCACTTCCTGAATCCCCAGCTGGCCTTATCTATGGACCAGTGATTTATTTGATAAACATCTCTCCATACCAACTTTGATTTACATTTTATTTCTGCTTCTTGTGTCAAGCTATGTATGGCGCAATCCTTGGAGTTAGATCCTCCAAGTGTTTTGGTGCTGTGGCTTGCCAACCACCCTAAACTGCTGCCACCAATAGGAAACCCCACAAGAGTAACATTGCGATGCTAGTGCCCCAATTTAATGAAAATAGAGGAGCTGAAGGTGAAGATCAATTCCAAGTGAATGAGGAGATTGACTGAACCACCTGGGGTGAGGATAGGTGCAGAGCTAGCGGGCCACCCAGGCGAAAGGCTAGTGGGTTGAAGGCGCTTACTGGGCTACCCAGTCCAATAGCTTTGGATAGTGTAAGGCGCTGTACTTAGTGGAGGTGCTGATCAATCCTAATGTTAATCATTTCGTTTATTTACAAATTGGGTCTTCTCTGATCACAAACTGTTGGGAGCATATTAGTAAGGCCATTCCATTGTGTTGTGGGTTGGTGATCTTCATATTGTAAGACCTGCCCATCAGCAGGGCTACAAGTCACCATTGAAAAATATTAGTTCTTAACAAATGCTATCACAACTAAGTTGCTTCCAGTATCTGCCATTAGGAAGTCAATGGACAGTAAGGCATACTAGGTGACTTAAAGTTATAAATGGGGCAAGTAGGAGAGCTAAAATGACAATACAACCTCTTAATTGGTATTAGGATGATGATAAGTCTGTTAGGGCATTATTCCCTATCTCATTGTCCAGTGGAGCGCCAATGAGCGATTTATCCATGATTTGTTTGTTCATGAAATTGGCGTTATCAGGGAAAATGCTTGGTTCTTTAATTATTAATATGCTAATAATTATTTCTGGGACTTAGTACCAATAAAGAATCAATTAGTATAAAAAGACAATAAAATTTTATAAGCTGAATTAAAATGAAATAAGTAATTAGTCAAAGCCTATTGTAGAAGCTTCACCCATATTAGGGCAAAGCTAACAGTTACCTCACAAGTAGCGATTCAGCCTTTAAAGTATGGTCTTAAGTGTGGATTATCTTCATCTAAAAATTAGCATGAAGGCTGTACAACAAGTGCTGGGGTTTTGGTACTGACTGTATGCTAATCTAAAAATTGGTAGACGGCTGTGAGGCAGATGACTCTGTTTGTAAATATTACTAATCTCATGGTTTCAATAGTTCAATTGGTTATCACAGTAGCCAGTATTTGGTGTTGATTATTTTTAAGCTCCAGATGTTAGCATTGTTCTCTTGTTCCAAAAATGGAGTTCTACTTTTCAAATGAACCATGTCTACCTCCAAAATTTGCGCTGCTGTAGGTGGTGGTCCAACTCTTGCTAGCTCACTTTTCAGATGTTTTAATTGTTTCTTCAGTTCATACTTTCTCTAAACATGATCTCCAAAACTATAGCTTCTGGTACTTCTTCCATATAGTAAACTTCCATAATATTAATGAACTTTCTACAATCACTTGGAGGACCCCCTTAGTGGGCACTATTTATTGCTTTAGCGCCCTCTTGCTAATATGGTACTGATAGAAAATGATGGACCAATGGTGATAATTATATGTTTACAGGGTGCGTCACTAGACCATTTAGAAATTCTCACTCAATGTTGTGAGGTAAATTCACTCATGAACTAATTGTGTTCAACCATGCAAAAGCATATATTAATTTTGATGTTGACTTCTTAAAGCACACTGGGACTCCTACTAAACTCTATTTGATACCTAGACTTAGTTTAACCCTCTGATTTTAACTCTGCTGCTATATAAAAAACTTTTATCAAACCTGAAAGAAAGTATAAACCAGATTTCTGTGAGATCCTAAAGGTCTATTTGTTGAAATAATAATTTTAAATTTATATTAGATAGGTAAATGCTAGTTCTCATAACAATGTTTGATAATCAATTAGTAATTCTCAGTTGCTTATCAATAGGCGATTTTTGGCTTTCACTCTATTCTAGTATTTATAAATTCATATAAATGATTCTGGTAGACCTTTTTGATCTAAAATTTAAAGTGTACTGTGGAGCCTATGGTTTACTTCTTGTAATTAATTGCTGTTCTAGTATTGCATGTGACTCTTGTGGCCCATTGTGGCTCTTTGAGTATCATTGTTCACTTCTTTAAATTGATTGTTTGCCCAATTTTGGTGATATGCAAAATTGTATGCTGCTGCACATATGACAAGAATTGCTTTAAGCGGAGTATTGATTATCTAACTGTCATTGGTGTCATTGGGTTTAGTTTGCAGCTGTTGGCGGCTAAAATATATTTATAATTAAGATTATAAAAGTATTGGATCATCACTGTCACCTACTATAAAATTGTTTTAGGCAGTTATAAAAGGACCTTTACCATTTGTAAACTCATCTTAGTTTTGACAACTAGTTAGGGCTTTGTTGGTAGCCCTGCTAGATCTTAAATTTTTCAAAAAAATAATTTCTTATGTTTATTATTGAAAGAGGATTTTTCAAGGCGAGTGATTGACTCTTTTAAATGAGAATTTCTCAATAATAAAGAGAGCTTTCATCAGTATTGCAAAGGGTGGTTAGCTGAGCGGGTAAAACTGCTTCCACCCCTAGTGCAGGTTTTGAGTTTGAAACCTGTACTGGCTATAAAACATTCTTGGTGTGGTATATTTGTCCCAAGGTCTACCCACCTCAAATAATTTTTTCATCAGTATTTCAGTTAAAAAAATGATATTGAGTTTCAAATTGGGTGCTAATCACCCAGGATAGAGCCTAGAGTTCCAGGTGTTCTGTTAGGATTGCAACGTCCTTAGAGAAAACTGGGATGTAAATGAAGATGACTTAACACCCACAATGGCAGCCATAGAGTACAAGGATGAAAATCTACCTTTAAGATCTTAAATATGTGTAATGGGGAGAAAGTTTTGGTCTGCTGTAATGGTGAGAGTGTAGGTGAGTTGTAGTATTGTGTAATCCAATCTTTTTGGCATATTTGAAAAAGTTTTATCATAATATAAATCTTTAATTAAGCTACCAGGTGTTACCCTTTGGTAGACTTGATTTTTAGCAGCACAATATATGCGATTTTTTATTAAATTAATTACTAAACTTTGAACTTTTTTGGTAAAGTTCATTATAAAAAGTAGTGAAAAATAAGCCAAAACTCTATCATTAGAATATTGTTGGGTTTTGTGGTTGGTCAGGGAGGGGAAGGTGGGCTTAGACAAGTTTTTATGTCCTAAACTAGACCATTGCTATCCTCAAAAGATTTTATAAAAGTTTTTAAAACTCATTTTACAATATTTTATTAATTATATGGTTTTATCAGCCACACTTTTTCAGAAGGGCCTTTACTTTTTTATATGTTGAATTCAGGCTTGGAACCTTTTGATCTCATTGATCAATTGATTCACATTGTTTACCTATTATATCTAACTAAGTGCTCATTCAAAATTGTATTTGTAAAATATCTTTATCTGAGGTTACCCAAAGTATCAAATTGTTCAACTAAAAAGCTCCTAAATGAGCCCACAATTCTGAAGAGAAATTTGCACTCTATGCGCTGAATTTATACAACTCTAAATGTAAAACAGAGCTGTTTGGTTCTCTGCGTATGATGTTGTCAGGCTGCCAAGGGAAAATCACTGGCAGCTTGAGAATCTGAGGGCAGGTCTTTGAAGTACTTAGCTTTGGATGAGACTTTGTTAATTGTTATAAAATAGTAAATTAGGTAAAAATAAGATACCTAATATATTTTTCTTAAGGTGCTTTCTCTAAGTTAGTTCAGTAATATTATAGTATTATTGAAAACAAAAGGGTTTAATGATTAATTGAATATGTAAAGAGGGGTATAATTGATCATTCTTGACTCCTGAGTGATTTGACCATAATCTCATCCCACCTTTAAGGTCAGCTGATTAAGATATTGGGTATAATATGGGGTAGGCTTTAGTAAAAAATGGGATCAAGTTGGGTAAGAAGATTCCTTGAAAGGTGCGGCAAAGGAAGGTTTTCAGCGTACATAGGTTTCTTGATTGAGGCAGCAGATTCAGGAGGTCTCCAAATGGCAAGGTCTTTTGTTAGATGAATCAGCGGATTCAGAAAGGGTTTAGGATTAGGTAAAGTAATTGGAAATAAAAACATAATGCTTACTAACCAAATTCAGATTATTTCAAGTGGGACCCCTAATTGGAAGTCTAAATTAGTGCCATGGAATCAAACCTTAATTTTGGGACTTATGGGACCATTTAAGCATCTCAAAATTTAAGTCCTGTATATTGATATCTGTTGATCTTCTCATAAGGACTAGACTTCCACCTTATATAGAGAGAATTCTAAAAGATGTTCTTACGATTCAGAGATAGCAAAGGGTTTGAGACTGGGTGTTGGGTGTGAGGTGGGGGATTCAGACAGGAGGGGAAGCATATACCCAATGCTCATTCACATTGTGTCCCAGGTCCCCTAATTGGGTCAATAGCAGCGCCCTTGGGTTGGTGCTTTTTTAGGTCTAAAGGAGTGCAAGGTTTGATCAAGATTAATAGATGCATCTGGAAACCTTACAGGTGTAGCATAAATGAAACTTTAATAACAGGCCCTATGATTGTTGAAATTCTCACTATACAATGATCAACCTTACCAGGGACGAATCTGAAAGAAATGTAAGGAAAATTTGGGTCTTTGTAATAAGGAATCAATAAAAACGGTTAAATGTCATTTCTAGGCTTATAAATGCTAGTAATAATATTCCACTAAGAAAGCTTATGATGAATCCACATTTTAAATTAGAATTTCATAATTCTTCTTGATTGTCGATGATATATGTTGAGAAGTCAATATGACTGGATGATATGCTACACATGCTGGTGGATCATAAATAGGAGTTAAGATGAGTCTCAAGATTGACAGAAAAAATATATGTATGAAAAGTGAATCAATCAAAGCGTTGACTGCTCAGAAAATTGAGGGAAATTATGCCGTGATTTCAAGACAGATGAGAGCTCCTATAAAAGGGAAAACGAATAGAGATTACCAAGCAGAGAATGCATTTGGCTTGGGAGACCAAGATTTAAGAGTTGAACAAAAGATTAAGGGGGTATTTTGTCAGGTTTTTGCAGATAAGTCTGCAATTATTAGAAAATTAATAAAGTGTCAATAGGGGCGATTGCTCCATATACCATTTATCAGTTTTTAATTAAAGTTGGAAATCTTCATGTTGTCTGAATCAGTTTCTCAGTGGCTAATACCCTGTGTAAACCAACTTGGTGGAATCAAGCCTTTACGCCAATAATTAACAGGGGTGCTCACTACAGGGAGCCATTGGTCAACTGTAGTTTATTGGCACTAGGGCAAAATGGTGAGCCCTCACTCATTATGACAAACTTGATTGGATTCCACACACAATATTCTGAGGAAGAGCGGGAAGCATCTAATGATGAACCAGTACTATTTACAGTAATTGAGCTGGGTGATGAAGATGCTATTGTTAATTTTCAACTAGAAACTTGTCCTGAGTTTACAGCAGACCAACAAGGCTGCTCTACAAATGGGACCCGTCAGCAGCTGTATGGCATTATGTAATGGCTTCTGCTAGGGTATCAACTCTACAAAGATGAGGTGGGGGAGCATGCTTTGAGTTTGTTCTACAATCAACAGAACCAAGAAACCCGCTACACATTGTATATGTCCTATCTGGACGTGACTACCACTGGGTTGTCTCATCAGCTTAGTACCCACAGAACTGAAGAGTATTTAGTTGCTTATGTGAAGCCATCTATACGCCAGCTACTGCATGCGCTGGCTCGCCACAATATTGAAATTGGGGATGTAATGCAGTTCATTCAAGAACAGTAGAATGATACTTGCCTCCTTCTTGACTGCCTTGAGTGCTCTTTTTCAGAGGTGCAGGGGGCGCTGGTACAGGTGGACCACCATGTTGGGGATGTCCGCCGTCAGTTGGACGTTTTGGTGCTACAATTGAATCTAGAGTTACCTCAGGTGATATGAGAACTGTTGAATCATCATGGCCTATCAGCGGATTTGATTTGGGATGTGATCATGTTGGAAAGCAATACTGAGTGCTTTATGACAGACATAGTAGAATGGGTGGAATCTTTTGAATCCACGATAGCCCATATCAAAGAAAGGATAGCACTGAAGGAATTATGAGTAATGGATCATGTCAGTTCCATAGCAGCATAATTCAGGCAACTTTGGATTGAGTGGAGTAATCGGCAAATGACAAATAACATGCTCATCCTTTTTTTGATGTCCCCCAAACATCTCTTGTTAATATGTTAGGTTACACAATTGGAAGTCATTAGCTAGGATGAGCGCAGTCAAGCCATTCCTCTTCCGTTCATGGATATGGGAAAGTATGCGGACATGCAAGTACAACTAGATACCCTTTAATGGGCATCAAGGAATTAGTGTAAGAACAATCCACCCTCATTAATCAAGCAGACAACGCTAATTGACAAGCATGTGACGCTAGCAGGCATCATGAAAGAATGCAGAACCCAATGGAGGACGTCCTCTCATGACTACAGGCTTTGGAGCAGAAACTGGACTCTGAGCGGGAATTTTTTCATGAGTTGCAAAATCATATGAGATGAAGCAACAGGAATTTCAGGATGGAGGGTGTAGGTGCTATTTGATTAAAATGGAACAGATAATCAACGAACATTTTGTTGAGCACGCTGGAGCCAAGGGAAGTGATGCAGTTAGTGGCGATTTGGGGGAGGAATGCTATGGATTGGCCAAAGAGTATCCCTCAGGGGTTGTGGTGGACCCTCCACACAACACTACTTCTTCCAAGTCCATTTCAGCGGATTTGATTCCATCTGTTCATCCATATGATAGTTCACAAGGGGGTGTTTCCCCTAGTCATTTAGAACCCAATTTGAATGCTCCTTGCGGCTGGAACCCAGAGCTAGGAGAAGCTGTTCATATTGAGAAATTACCGCCCTTCAGTCATGATGGGAATATGCATGGCTACTTTGAGTGATTTGAATTTGCGGTGGAAGAGACTTCTGATTGTCAGAAAGAAAAACTGTCACTGTCCACTTTGGACGTGGAAAGCGCTGATCAAGTTACCTGCTACCTTCTAAATTGCTTGTTATCTTACAAAGAAGTGAAAGTGACTGTTCTCCAGATGTTTGGGGGTGTGGCCAAAAATGGCCCAACAAAAGGCTGACTTCCTGACCATACAGTTTTACTGAAATAAGTCCCTGTTAGAATTCACTGAACAATTCTCAGGGGAACCTCATGTTTTACTCAGAGCCAACATCTTATCTACTGAGGATGTTGGTATAGTGATGATGGTGGGAACATCAAACCATATCAAGAATTACATAATGATATGTCTCACATTTTGGATGATGATGCGGGGCTTATTTGAATTGTGAACACCTTACATCATCTCTCTGTCATGTTCAGTGCTCCCAATGTAGAACAAAAGACCCCTGCTATCGCCACAGCATACCCCTTGGCATATGGGCTGCAGCGACTGAGCTATAAACTGTTGGAGAATATTCATCGATCATATATATCAGTGGATACTTTTCACCCTATGTACGCTTTTCCAGTTCATCTACAACCTTTGAATAATACCATTAATCTTTGAACTGGTCCTCCTGTTGCAAGTTATAGATGTGAACCTTTTATGAATAATTGCTTCCTGTGCAGACAAAGAGGGCGTTATGTGTTCAATTGCCCTAGCAAACTGCAGTTGTATTCGAAGTCTTATGGGAAGATTGAGCAGGGAAAAGCTCAAGCGGAGTAGAGATGGGATGCTCTACCTCCACTAAGTTCAATTCATTTGTCCCAAAAGATTCTCAAGCTTTCTTCGCGTAGGACTCAGAACTCAGCCGGACGACTTGCTATACCAACAGCTTTAATTGGATACCCCAGCTTTCATTCCAGAGAGTGATTATTCACCTCAAGCTCTGTGTTCCGCCAGGATGTGCAGAAGCCATACGCATGGCAGATCCTGGAACAAACTGAATAAGCAACGCGGATTCCTCCATGGGCATTGCCTCTCTAGTAGGGGTTAACGTAGCAATTCCAGTTGAAAGAATTGCAATGGAGTATTCTCATGTTACTATTGGAATATCCTCCTTTCTGAGTAACAAAAAGCCTTTGGATGTCCACGTAATAAACACTGATGGTTCTTCTTACTCAGAGTGCACTTACTGTGACGTTTTCGTTCAGAACACAAAAATCTGCGCTGTCATAGACATGGGGGCCCCTGTGAATATAATCTCTACCAGGGTGGTGCTAAGCTTCCGTTGAAGCCGGATGTGGACCACAGAGTAGTATATGGGACTGTGGGGATGCAAAGTATTGTGTCCAAAGGATCATATAGCATGCTGCCTTTATGATTTGGGTCAGCCAAGGCTTCCGCTCCATTGGTGGTCCAATAAACAATAACTATGATATGTTAAGTGGCGCGGCATTTATGAGGTAATTTGGAGCTGTGATAGATATGGTGGAGAAAACCCTTAATATTTTGGAACAACAGATTCCCATTTACTTTACCTCTAGTGGAATTCCAACAGATCCATTCCGCTCCAGTCAAATCAATATAACATATAATGATGAGGTGATTCCTGTCTGATATTGGCGAATGAAGAAGAAAACCAGAGCCCTTTCCAACCATATTTATGATTATAAAGAGATTCCGCTCTGAGCAGCGAGCGCTTTGAATCTACCATATGGACATCAGTGCATAGTAGGAACTGAGCTCAAAATTGATGTCCCTAAAGGGCTATATGGGGAAATTATGGGGCCTCACCAGCAATCACGGCTTGAACCACATGTGGCTCCAGGGCTACTGCTCCCTGGGAATGGGGAGATGAAGGTACAGATAGCGAATTTACAGAAGAAGATGATACCGATCCATTGACACCAAGTGATGGCTTATCTACAATTAGCTCCTATAGAGGAAGTTCGCCGTATTCATGATTTTGGATCATGGAAGGATCTCAGACCACCGACAAATTCATCATTCAGCATAATGAAAGTGGTTCCATGGGTGGCGCTAACTGGATTCTTGGTGGAATAGCAAGATAAGGCTATATCTTTATTTGAAAATTACTGGGATATTTTCACATATGACGATCATGATTTGGGGTGCACCCAAGGAGTGGTACATTGGATAGATATGGGGGATCACCCTCTCATTCAATTGCGGCCTATTAGACATTCAAAGGCAGTGGAAGATGTCGTCTCCAAGGAGGTAGATAAACTTATTGAACAATGGATGCTAGAGCTGTCAAACAGTCTGTGGGCATCGCCAATGCTCATTGCAAAGAAAAAAAGGCACATATAGGGTGGTTTTTGACTATCAAAATCTCAATAGCATAACGAAAAAGATTCCCACCCCCTTCCACGGATTAATGATGTGTTAGATCAATTGGGCAGGGCAAGTTATTTTTTCTGCCATCGATTTGATCTCAGGGTACTGGAAGATCAAATTGCCATCATTGGAATGGGAGAAATGTGCTATCATCACTTTGAAGGGGTTATTCCAGCCAACACATATGCCATAGGGTTTGTGCAACGCCCTGGCTAATTCTAGCGTGCTATGGATACAATTTTAGGTGAATTGAAGCTGTCCTGCATCTTAGTTTACCTCAATGATATCAATGTGTTCTCACGAACGTTTACAGAGCATCTTGCCCACTTGGAACAAGTGTTACACCACCTCGCTAATGCTATTATCAAAATTATGCCTCAGAAGTGTCACTTTTTAGAGAGCAATTAGAATACATCAGGTTCATAGTGTATTCAAAAGGGCTTAAACTACAGCTGGCAAAGGTGGAAGTGATAAGAAAGGTGCCCCTCCCAGGTAATAAACGGGTTATTCAAGTGTTTCTGAGGATGGTCAGGTACTACTGATGGTTCATTCCCAACTTCAGTTGTATCAGGGCACCGCTCTTTGAGTTGTTAAAGAATAAATGCCTCTTTTGATTGGATGTAAAAATGCCAAAATGCTTTCAATGTGTTACAAACTGCGTTAGCAAGTGCATCCATTTTGCAATATCCCAACTTTGAAAACAATTCATACTACAAACGGATGCATCTCTATCCATTATAGGGGCAGTATTATCCCAGAAGGATGATGACGGCGTGGAGCACCCTGTTGCAAATTGCAGTCAAAGCTTGAAATGTCACAAAAAAACTACAACATGACTGTTTGGGGGTGCTTGGTGGTGCTTTACATGTACAAACAGTTTTGGGTATATCTACATGGGGTAAAATTCTAAGTGGTGACAGATCACGCTTCCTTGCGCTGGCTGCAGAATCTTCGTGAACCTGAAGGACAGCTCATGCATTAGGCACTGAAGCTCCAGGCATACTATTTCGAGATTGTACCTGGCTGGGTGCAAAACATCAAAAAGTGGATTGTTTTTCCCAACTACCAACGGTTGCTATCATGGCAGATTTGGCCAACATTATATATGAGAAGATGGTGGTGAACAAATACCATGACGAGCTGCCATAAGTGATCAAGATACTAGATGGGCTTAGGCAGGATACTTTCCTACGTGAGGGGGACTATATAAGTGGATTGGAGACTTGACGCTGAGTTTCCCTAAACCTTCCGCTAGACCTGCAATCATTATGGATGCCCATTGGGCGGTAGGACATGGAATATTGTGGAAAACGTTGGAGTTTTTGTGACCCCACTACTACTGGAAGAGCATGCATTACAATGTGCTGGAAACGTAATTTGTTGCCATAAGTGTCAAGTGGAAAAGCCATTCCACAAGAAGACCACATACCAGCTGGTAAAGCCCCAGTTCTCCTGGAACACCGTTTCTCTTGATGTAGTGAGACCTCTGCCAACTGGTGCCAACTGATCTAAGTATATAATCGTCACATTTGATCATTTGACAAGATGGGTGGAGGCCAGGGCAATTAATGACTTGGGAGAAGTCACTACTTCCAAGTTTATTATGGAGTGCGTTATACAGCAACATGGCTGCCTGCAGTTCATTTTATTGGACAACAGAACCAATTCCACTTCACACATCTTGCCAAGTTGAACGAGTTGATGGTGATTCGTGGAGTTTTGACTACTCCCTACCATCCAGAATCAAATGGAATGGTAGAACAGGTCAACAGAACCTTAGTTAACATACTCCATAAGTCGGTAAAAGATCAACCCTCAGAATGGAGTACCCTCATACCTACAGCTGTGTTTGCATATAGTATCAACTATCATTCAACCACTGGCAAGAGCCCTTTCCAACTGCTTTATAGTCGACATCCAGCTCTGCCTGACCTGCTTTACTCGTGTGTAGAGGACACTGGTGGTGTGGAACCTCAGCGATATTTGATTAATCTTATGGAAACGCTGTTCAAGCAACAAACGGAAGCCTATTCCACCAGTTTGGCCAAAAAGATTTGCAATCAAGCAGCTGACCAGAAAAGATGGAGTGTACTTCCACTGTTTTCTGTAGATCATGTCTTATTCCATAACCAAGGTGGATTTGGGCGGAAAAACAAGCTCTCTAACAGCTGGGCTGGACCATTTGAGTAATTGAGAACACTGGCATGGACGCCTACACCATTAAAAAACCTTTGGGGGGTCAGATTATCAAATGAGTTCACACGAAGTTCCTTCAAGCATATAAGCAATAAGAGCATATTGTCCAGTCAAAGGGGGTAATGTCAAGAAGTTGATATGACTGAACGATATGCTTCACATTCTGGCAGATCAGAGATGGGAGTCAAAAAGAGTCTTGAGATTGATGGAAAAGATATATGTAGGAAAAATGAACTGATCAAAGTGTTGACTGCTCGGTGAATTGATGGTAATTATGCTGAGATTATGAGATAGATGAGAACTCCTAGAAAAGGGAAAACGAATAGGAGATTACCAATCAGAGGATGCATTTGGCTTGGGAGACCAAGATTTAAGAGTTGAACAAAATATTGAGAAGGGGGACTTATGGAAGGTTTTTTGAAAATAATTCTGCGATTATTAGAAGATTAATAAAGTGTTGATAGGGGCAATCACTCCATATACCATTTAACAGGTTTTTATTAGTGTTAGGGATTCATCTAAAATGACCGAAGTTACTCAAGATCAAGATTCAATATCTCAGTCTAATGAGATTGTAAAATATACATCAGAGATATCCGATTCTAGAATAAACTGATGATCAACCCTTCAGAGTTATCAACCTTCTCTGAAGGATGATGCTAAGCTATCTGAAGAGGCATAAAATCATATAAGAAAATTGGTCTCA
The DNA here is from genome assembly GCA_022478985.1 of Massospora cicadina. Classification (NCBI taxonomy): domain Eukaryota; kingdom Fungi; phylum Entomophthoromycota; class Entomophthoromycetes; order Entomophthorales; family Entomophthoraceae; genus Massospora; species Massospora cicadina. The sequence continues at coordinate 37,640 of JAKSZP010010564.1, forward strand.
TTAAATAAGAATATTATCAAATCTGGCCATCACAAGTATGGCATTAATAATCAGCAATATTGGTCATCTAATAGGAAAGATCTTCCCTTAGGTGCATCTCAAAAATCCTTACGCATACCTACTAAATTTACCCCTATAAATATCCCTCATTTCTAACTAATAAAGTACCACAATTTTTGGTTCATATAGCCTAATTTTGGTCTATTTTCATACAGGATTCTGTATTACTGATTGGAATCAAAAATAGAAACAGAACTAATAACTTCGTTGCAATTGTGTCAATCTTCACTAGAGACACAGAACTAATAATTTTATAGCCTTTGTAGCACTTGCTTATTGTAATTTCTCGCAAAATTTCAATACTGGTGCTCCCTGCCAGGTCTACTTCTGAGGCTACCTGATAAAAACATACTTTTCATAACCATGAATATGTCTAGTGAAGAAAGCCCCTCTTCTGAGGAATCAATGGGTATCACCCGATGGGTACACTCCAACAGGCAAGAGATGCCTTCCGCTAATACAAATAATCTTCAATTTTAAGCTTCTATGGACTTGGCCTTCAAGGGCCTTGACCAAAATAATTATCAGATTCAATACGCAAATGTTGAAGAAATGGTCAAAGGCTTGATAAGGGGGCTATTCAGCCTGGTGCCCGTCCTAATTGTGACAGAGCATCTTTGGTTACTGAAAATATGATGAACTTATACAACTGAGCTGTGTTACAGCCTACTAAAGTTGGTTTGACTAGAACTGATAAGTACCTCCAGCATTATGTACATCCCGCTATTCACCATTTACTCCAGATTTTGGGGTTATATCATCTCGAGATCCAGCGCCAGTTGACTCTGGTGCAACAATTTCACTCTCAATTATCCTCATTTTTTTAAACAGCTTCTAACTTTAGACGGGATAATTGGGAAGCCATTCTCAATAATAGAAGAGAAATCAACAATATACACAACCAGTTAGTGAGAATTGATAATGAAGTTGTGGGATACATTGGCCAAGAAGTATCTCAGCAAGTTAGTGTTGTCACTAACCCTATTCACTACCATATCACCTCCCTTAGGATGATATTACAAGACAACTTGAACAATTGCAGTTCAAATATGAGGAGCTCATTGGTGAGCTTGACGGGCTAGTATAACATTTTGTCCAAATGGTGGGTACTATCAGAGAAGGTGGACCTGGCCCTGTTGGTCCTCATGAACTGCCAGGACCACCTAGTTCCCCTTTGGTAACCCCAGGACCTCCTGGTGAACGTGGTCCTCCTGGTCTGGTGGGTCAACAAGGCCCACCAGGGCCTGCAGGTTGAGATGGGTTGCAAGGACCCCCGGGACCTCCTGGTCCCCATGGCTCCTCGCTTCCAATGTCCAATTCTGAACCTTTGATGCTACTAGTATCAAAAGTACAAGTGTTAGAAACCCAAATCTGAGCCATGGCTCTTGGATGTTTCTTATCACTGGATGGCCTCCCAATTGACCCTGATTACTCATTAACCAACTTACTGGATGGCGTGGATAATGCTCACCTTCTATGAGATGCTAACCAAACTATGTAAGAAACCCAGTTTGCAAGGCTAAACGCTTCTATTATCCAGTTATCTGCTAGATGCAAACTACTTGAGAACAAGCAGGCTGAGGTGATCACTGAAATTTTCAATCAACAACCTGCAAATGATCATTTTACTCAATGGGTTCATAATTTACAGAAGGACCTCAATAATCTAAGGCAACAAGTTGACCGAATTCCCACTCAAGTTTATATCCCAGAATCAGAACCCTCCAAAGCTGATCCAGTCTTAGTATTAGGTGTAAATGTTTTGAGCTATGAACCCACTACCTTCAAACCTACTTTTAAAGATAAGTTTGAGCTGAGTGAAGGTAACATCCATTCGTTCCTCTTTGTCTATGAGCATGCAATGGACGGGGCAACCAATCAACAGAAGGTCTGGCATATTAACTCTTTCTTAAGCCAGTTTGCATAAAAAATCATGGTACCTCACCTGAAGGTTTGCAATACATGGGTTCATGTGAAGACCGCCCTTATTAAGGAATATAGTAGTAATCAAATCCTTTCAAACCAAAAGCAAGCCTTTATGAGTATTAAAATCAAACGAGGAGAGTATATCCAAGATTTTGCTAAAAGATTTTAACATGAGGCCCAGACTCTCGCCACTTGCGACCAGATTACCATAGATGATGCCATATCAGCTGTAATGAGTGTGTTCGCTTCTCACACTCAGTTACTATTACATTTGAAATCACTTAAGAGAAATTTCTGATCCATTATCGACATCAAAGAAGCGCTCATGGAGATTCCCAATGGTGTGGTACATCTGAACTTCATGAATAACCCTCATTCTTATAACCATGCGATGCCACCTAAACCCAAATCTAAACTGAAAAAGGAGTTATGCACTTATTGTGGTCTCATGAGTCATGTGGTATCTCAATGTTGGATAAAGCAAGCAAAAGAGTCAAAAAAATATGAGTCAGCATAGGGCATAAGGCTCCCTGTGCTGACCTACCTCCTGTGCCTCCATCAAAATATTTTAACTCTTCTACCAATTGTTATGTGATATCTGCTCTTGGTGAGCTTGATGTCTCTGATGAATTAGCCAACAAAGATACCATTTCTGCTTACGCTTCTGTTTATTCTTCTTCTAAGTCAATTTAATCAATTAATCCCTCAGTGTTTTCAATCTAAACTTTGGCATTGATGTGACATGGGTGGAAGTCATCGTGCATAAGGTGAAAGTTTTGGCTATTATTGATACAGGATTGTCCATCAATGTAATCTCATCCAGGCTTATAAAAAAATCAAATTGGCGCCAGACTTAAACCATTACCAAGACTACAGAACTGCTGGTCTTATCTACACTAAGTCTATAGGAGCTTACTCATCTCTTTAATGCGCTTTGGAAAGTTGGTTGTGTCAGCCCCCGCAGTAGCGTTAAATAACAACTGCTAGGACTTGCTCTTGGGAACCAAGTTTCTCATAGATTTTGATGCAACAATCAGCCTTAAGGACAATTACCTTTCTTTAATTGGGTATCAGGTACCTTTAATTCTACAAGATGTTCCCAATAGAAAAGGCAAACTTAAACGACATGTTTGCTTGTTGGAATACCCCACTTCTATCTCTCGTCTAGAATACCAAATCTTGGGACCAAAAACTATGCTTCCACCTCTGTCAGCTTGTGCCTATGAGGACATGCCTTTATATTTAACTCTCCGATTATCATTCCCCCAAAAGCTCAAGTCATTACTGATATGGGAGTACAAGTATTTGTACCCATTGATCATGTATTAGAGATCTTTGGTAATCAAAATCCCTCTCATTTGGAGGCTTTATCCTGCCCTGGTATCCTTGATCCTGCCTATGATGGGACTGTTTCAATTCTACTAGCTAATCTCACTTCTTGACCTATGTGATTGAATTGCAATAACCCCATCACTTATGTGTGGCTTACTCCTGTGAATGAAAAATTATCCATGTTGGGATGTGGAGATCTACGCGAATTTGGGCTAGAAGATACTACTATTGTTGCTAGAATTGACGTCAAATTTGGTGATTCACTCACTCCAGAACAACAGTATGAAGCTAAGGCTCTGATTGAAGAATATGCGGATATATTTGCCCAAGATTCTGGAAATTTGGACTAATGAAAGATGTGCAGCATCAGGTGAAAATCCGTGATACTCCCCTATTTGAGCTCAACCATGTCACAAATCTAAAGTTAAGGAGGCTCAGGTCTCAGTAGAATTGAAACAACTTCTCGATGCAGGGTTGTTAACGCCTTCTAAGAGTCCATGAGCATCTTCTTTACTACTCATTTGAAAAAAGATGGGGGCCATAGAGTGGTTATGGACTTTTGTCTGCTCAATGCTGTTAACCAAAAGGATTCTTATTCTCTACCTTGCATTGATGATTCATTGATATTATTGTCTGGGTCACAATACTTCTTGTCTATGGACCTTGCAAGTGGCTATTAGCGAATTGACCTGGCTCTGGAAGATCATCAAAAATGTGCTTTAAGCTCTAGTGAGGGGTTATTTGAGCCCACTAATATGCCGCAGGGGCTCTGTAATGCCCCTGCTACTTTCCAACGAGCCATGGATGGCTTGTTTATAGATTTGAAACTTTTCTGTGTTTTGGTTTATTTAGAAAATGTTACTGTTTTCTCTCACACTTTTAATGAGCATATGGCTCATTTAAAGGATGTTTTTGGTCAGATGCATTGTGCTTCGCTTAAACTAAAACCATTCAAGTGTGCCTTTTTTAAGACTGAGATGGAATTCTTAGGTCATAAAGTTAATCATGAGGGAATTTTACCCTTATCTGATAAGATGCAAGCTATTTTGGACATGCCTGTTCCTAAAAGCTTGTACAATATTCAAGTGTTTTTAGTGATAGTTGGTTATTACCAAAAATTCATCCCTCATTTTGTGGAGATTGTGGAGCCTTTAGTTTACCTTTTTCACAAGGAAGTCCCTTTCATATGGGAAGAATTGCAGCAGCAAGCTTTCAATCTGTTGCACCAAGCCTTAGTGAGTGCACCAATCTTAGCCCATCCTGACTTTTCCAAACCTTTTATACTATTTAATGATGCCAGTGATATTGCTATTGGAGCCATTCTGGCTCAACATGATACCAACCAGGTTGATCACCCCATTGCATACTATAGTAAAACCCTTTCTAAGGCTGAACGCAATTATATCGTTACTGAGAGAGAATGCCTTGCAGTTTTTCTTGCCATCAAGCATTTCCGCCCTTACCTCTATGGCAAGCATTTCACTATAGTCACGGATCACGCTTCCCTGAAGTGGTTGCAACAAATGAAGGATCCAGATGGGCGCTTAGCTAGATGGGCCTTAAAGCTCCAAAATTATGACTTTACTATCAACATCTCGCTGGCGCTATTCATTGAAACGCTGATGGACTTTCTCAATTGTCTATCTTAACATTATTCTCTGCTGAGGAGGATCGCATCTATGACTTGATTGGTAGACCTGATCTCTGGTACTGGGAATCTAAGGATGTAAAACCTAAGTTACAATCCTTAACCAAAGATACTCAGGTTAAAGAATGGTTCATTATACAAAAAGTTGAGATCTAAGTGGTTTCCCTTTATTTGACCCTCTGTGAGGACTGATACTATTATGGAGGCCCACCAAACTGTAGGGCATGGAGCTGTTAGTAAGACTTTACAGTGGTTGAAAAGTCATTATTACTGAGATAACATGCTGGAATCTGTACACGATGTTGGAGTCTTGTCTTACTTGCCAATAACTACGTGGTAGAAATATGATGTTTCAACACAAAATAGTGGGACCTTCTGAACCTTTCTCTACTATGAGCATCGATTTGGTAGGTCCTCTCCTGACTGCCACCTATGGACATCAATATATTCTGTTATCTATCAACCATTTTACTTAATGGATTGAAGCTATCTCAGTCTCCACGGTCATCGCTAAGGCTATGGCGACTTTCCTTTTTGATCAAGTTTTCTACCAGGCATGGTAGCCCAAAAGTCCTGTTATCAGATAATGGGACCAACTTTATTTCTCAGGTGGTATCTGAGCTTACTAAACCAATGGGTACTTATCAGTCATTCACATTCCCATGTAATCCTTCTACTAATGGTGTGGTCAAATGAGCAAATGACACCCTTGTAACCATTCTTTGAAAGATGGCTTCCAATGACCATAGTAAATGGAATCTCTATTTTTCTAGTGTGATGTTAGCCTATAGAGTTAGCTACCATCGTATAATTGGAATGTCTCCTTTTAAAGCTTTATATGGTCAGAATCCTATTTTCCTCTCAAGTGTAAAACCTATACTTGAGGAAGCTACACTGCAAACTACTGTTTTGCTATGAGGAGACTAGCTGATGAAAATATTTGATTACAAGCTTTGGTTTTAAGTTCCCTTGCTGCTACCCCCTTAAAGGAGGGAATGAAAACAACGCTAGTATACCTACGCTACCAGAATATCAAGTTGGGGATCTGGTACTCTTCTAACACCATATGCCAGGAGGAAGGATTCACAAACTTGAAACCTTATGGGCTGTTCCATACCAAATTATTTATTGTTGGGGTATTGAATACTCCATTGCTGCTATTGGCATTGGTACTGTTATCAATATAGTGCATAGTAGGTTTCTGCATAAGTATGTGCCCCCTAGGCAAGATCTTGAGGGGGACATTGTTGGGGATTCATCTACTATGACCAAAGTTATTCAAGATCGAGATTTGATATCTCAGTCTAATGAGATTGTAAAATTTATATTGGAGATATCCAATTCTAGGATAGACTGATGATCAACCCTTTTGAGTTATCAATCTTCTCTGAAGGATGATGCTAAGCTATCTGATGAGGCAGAAAATTATATAAGAAAATTGGTCTCATTAAATAAGAATATTATCAAATCAGGTCATCACAAGTATGGCATTAATAATCAGCAATATCGTTCATCTAATAGAAAAGATCTTCCCTTAGGTGCATCTTGGAAATCCTCACGTATACCTACTAAATTTACCCCTATAAATATCCCTCATTTCTAACTAATAAAGTACCACAATTTTTGTCACGTGTAGTCTAATTTTGGTCTATTTTCATACAGGATTCTGTATTTCTGATTGGAATCAACTATAGCAACGGAACTAATAACTTCATTGCAATTGTGTCAATCTTCACTAGAGCCACGGAACTAATAATTACATAACCTTTGTAGCACCTGCTTATTGTAATTTCTCACGAAATTCCAATAATTAGAGTTGGCGATCTTCATATTGTTTAATCCAGTTGCTCAGTGGCTAATACCCTGTGTAAACCAACTTGGAAGAATCAAGACTTTACGCTTAGAATTAACAATATGTATTGTCAGGAGAGTGTCTATAACTCTCCAGTTCCCAGCGTGGTGGTGCACATTGCATGGGACCAATGCAAGGGAACTAGTCATCAGTATTAAAATAAAGATAGCCCTTCAGAGGGTGCTTGAGCAAAGTGACATAGGGCGAGGGTAGTTAGCATGGTACACATAAATAGGGATCAAACAAACAGCAAAACTTGGCTGTGCCCCAAAGGGCCGTTCATAACCAAGCTTTAAACAGAGCTAGAGTGCATGGGTGCCCTGCTTTGGAGGGAATCTAGGCGGCTCAGCGGTGTACATGATGCTGTAGTAATTTTAAGACAAACAAACTGGCTAATGTGATGCAAGACATCCTTAAAGTCCTCACACAGGTTCACCCAAGTCAACATAAGGTAAAAAGGTAAAATAAATAGGGGTTTATTGAAGGGAGGAAGACGACCAACGATAAAATTGGTATTGAAGGATCATATTTAAGCTGAACTGTGGAAATAATCTATTGGAGAAAGTGGTTCTGTACCAAGGTTCACCAATAAGCGCACACTTCCATCTGACAAGGTACTGTACTTTGAAATTGTCCAAACTTGAGTAATTGATTGAATTCAAGGCCAACCCAAGCTGGAAATTTCATAAACTGATTGAGCTCTGAACCCCCATTCACCAAGTGTTCAAATTGAGCTATTGTAATTTAAGAGATAAACCATCCATTTTAACGCCAAAGCTGAAAGAAGGGGATTGGCGTTATACACCTCACCTGGACTAACCTGGGCATATATGGCCTATAGCCAGCGTTGATCTAAGGTGTGCTTTAGGTCAGGAAGGTCCTGCAACTTGACCCTTTGGACCTTCTGCCGCCCAGCCTTGCCTTTGATGTTAGTGCCCTCAATTAGGTCATGTTAACATGCTTGCATAGTTCCTTCTATAATAGATTATAATTCAAGTTGGGACAACTGGATTCAGTCTTTGATCACAAAAATAGTAAAAAATCCTAACAAATAGAAGTATCTAGTATCAATTCATAACAAAATTGACCCTTTCAAAAAAACAAAAGTTTACGCCATTGCTCCCTTATTAGAAAATTTCTATTTCAATGGATATACTGTTATAATTAATACTACGCCCCTTTAGATCAAAATAAAACTTGGCACCAGAGTGAAATTAAAAGTTTTCATCTACTATTCATTCTCCAACTCTATGATTATCTGACAACATTCAAATCTGTCATCTGACTACATTACCACTTATACTCAAATGGTTACCCACTAATTCAGCTATCACTTATAAGTATATTTTATGCCTAGTAGACCTATAAAATTAGGCTACAATAATTCTAAAATGAACCATTTTGCTCAAAATAGTTCTTATTTCAGGGTTAGATATTTTGTCTTTAATTTATTTCTATGATCTGTGAGTTCACTAGTGTGTTAATAATCTCATGGTAGTTACATATTCTTTTTAGTTATCATTTTAGAATATGATGTACCTTGTTCCCTTGCTAAAATTTAAAGATCAGAAACTTAATTCTGTTTGAGGTGGGCTGACCTGGGGACAATACTGCACCAATTAATTGGAAATTGATGAATGGGAAAGGAGATAAAATCTGGAAAACCTACATGCATGGCTTATGATAGACCAGGAACTCCATGGACCGCCTTTGCTATTTGCTAACTTGGTTCAGGGCATTGGTGCGCAACGCCAACACAGTCATAATTGTCCCCTACCCAAAGTTCCTGTACTGGAATCAAACTTGGGAGGCAGTGGTAGAGGTCCCTTTCTACCACTGGGGTATCCTCCCCTATAAATAGAAACTTGATACAATAGGATGTGAAGATTACCTAGATGACTAGGCACCTGTATTGACTAGCTCTGATAAGTATCTATTTGGCCTCCGGTATAGTGCAGTATACTTTAGTTTATGGTTGCGTTTATTGGTTGTAGAAAGACTGTTTTAGTGATTGGTAAGAAATTTCTCTAAGGATGTCATTTATGAAGAGTTTAGAGTTCTTGAAGGTTATTAAACAAGTATATAATAAGACAAAAGGATGTTTTCAATACAATTAGCATTCTCTGTGTGCAACAGGGAAAAATTTTTAATCATTAGTTAAGCTAGGCAGAGGTTCCCTGTGGAAAAATGTGGCAAATTTAAAATTTAACAATCTTAAATTGAGAAAAGAAAATTTAAGAAACATTTAAATAGCCCAAGTTCATAAAAAGTTCAGAAAGGGCTACTAGTTGTTTAAATGGGGTGGCACTTTTGTATATAATGTTGAAATCACAACAACACAATAGCAATTACAGTGAATTATCAAAATGTAATTGACACCTGTTAACAGCTTAACCCTGATATTTTGAAGATAGTATAAGAAAATTTCATGTAGCCATGATTTGAAAATAATAAGAGGACAGTGAAAGAAACAAAGAACACTGGAAATTTTGCAAGGTTATCTACAATCAGGTCATCTGTGTAAGGCCTCAGGTGCCACTATCAAAATGGACAGGAGTGTGCATCCATTTATATGATGGTTGAGGTTTATCCTCAGCATCACATTGCCCTGATCTTGGGTAAGACAGGGCAGGCTGTGTCTGGATGTATGGAGGAGGAGGGGGAGTTGGTCCTGGCAGGGACGCCTAAGGGGCAGGAGCTTGGAGTAGGCCAAGGAGCCATATGGGCGTCCAAGTCGAGGAAAAATGAGAATCAGGTAAAATGGGGAGTTTCGAGATTCGATTTAAATTCAGATCAAGAATGGAATGGAACAGGTGCTTGGAAGTTTCGCGGTTCATTTGGAAGTCAAAATGGAACTGGTGCGGAACTGTTGAGAATTGGAACTGGCACAGAACCATTGAGTGAGGATTCCGCGATCCTGCTGTAAGGTTTACACCAAGCATTAGTCAGATTAGCACCATAAGCTTGTGTTATATTTTATATTAGCTTGTAGCATGTGTATATAGGGAAGGAACTGGGAGCTGGAGGCTTCTCAGTTCTGTTTTCTATCAACCTGGCCAATATTAAATAAAAGAACTTTAAAATTTATATACTATAGTTTGACTTTATTTAAAATATTGCCTAACTGCAGCCATGTTTGGCTTGAATCAACAAGAATTGGACTTTGAGAGTGAGCTTGGGAGAGCTATTGCCTCCTTTATACCTTGTCTTGGAGTCAAGGCATGTTGCTGGGGTTAAGTATATTTGCAACTGTCTTCCAGGGGGTGCTTGTCCAATCTTGTAGCGCGCGCACAAGGAGAGTAGTATCAGGAGCCCTGTCAGCCCTATGGTCTGTAACATGGATCCTGTTGCCCAACTCATTCGTGGCTCATTGGAAGGAGCCAGTGCGTTACATTAAACAGAACTCATTTACTTTCCTGTCGTTATGGTGGCAAGCAAAAGAGGTGCCAGAAGAAGTTGTGTTTCCAAAGTGGTATAATCATACTGCAACACTCTTGATGGTGATATTCTCCACCGCCTTTTGCTTCATGAATTATACCAGGTTTTTGGAGTGTGTGTCCCGGAATGGTGGGAAAGTGGTAGGGCCTGGGAAGGACAAAGGAAGAATTCCCACGGTTTTGAAATTGGAAGACTTGGAACTGATCCACCAGACGTTTAGCCGAGTTCAGTTTCAGGGACGTTTGACAAAGGCAGCGGGTGGGGAGGATTAGTTTGCCTTGCAGTTAAGTCAGGTTCTGTTGGCACTTCCAGTAAAGCAGTCCAACTGGGTGCGAGAACTTTGGAAGAGCAGTCAGGGTTACCTGTATCAGTGGAGGAATGTCTGGATTGGATTGATCGTGCAGCATGTCCAGATGAGACGCAGGATTCGGCCTGGGCGGCTTTACTGCAGTGTGGTCAAGGGAAGAAGTCAGTGGAGGAGTATGGCCAGATGTTCCGCGCATTGGCAAGAGCAGCAAAGGCACCTGAGACTCAGCTTCCATGCATGTTTCGCCAAAACTTGCAAGCTGATCTATTATTGGCAATGGCGGCGGTGAAACCTGCAGCGACGTTGGAGGAAGAGTGGGTTTGGCCTTGCAGGTAGAACGACAGTTGAGTTTGGTACGGGCCCGTCAGGAAGTTGTGCGAACCCCAGTGGGATTCTGAGGACAGAGTGGTGGAAGAAGGGCAGGTTCCGAGCCCATATATGGTACTAAGGGGTTTAGCTATGTGGAGGAAGGGAAGAAGAGTCAAGGAATCCTGAGGGTATGGTGGAGGTGCGAGAGACAAGGATTCCCATTGGGATTACCACTCAGGATCCTGAGGCTCAGAATAAGAAGGCTCCTTATAATTTTCGCAAGAAACCGGTGAATCCAGTACCTCAAAATAAACCGCTTACTTCATCTTATCCTTATCTGATTTTGCCCATCAGTGTGCTCGTGGGGGATGAAGGAAGGGATTGCGGTGAAGTTCTAGCTTTGATTGATACCGGAGCTGGGGAGAATTATGTTGAGAGAAGTGGGCAAGAAGCCATGGATTGTCATTACAGAAGGATGGATGGGTGAAGTTGGCAGACACCTCCAAAAGAACGGCGGCATGGCGAGTACAGGCCAAGGTCCTGTTGAGGCAAGGCCTGGAGGTATTCAGGGAGGAGTTTCACGCCGTGGCTCACCTGCCACATTCTGTGGTGCTGGGGATGAGATGGTGGCACCATGTCCATCCACAGTTTGATATGAAGAGAGAGAGGTTCTGCTGTCGCCTAGAGGCCAGGGGTCGTTTTAATGGACGTTTCAGTCCCAAGGTTCGTTGGTGAAGCACATGGGTGGAATCACCTCAAGTGTGTCAGCGGAAGGATTGCCAAGGGAGTATCAGGATTTCGCGGAGGTGTTTGAGCCTAAAGGTGATGCGCCTTTTTCACCTACAGGGGATTTTGCATTTGGTTTCCGGTTTAAGGAAGGCTCTGAGTTACCAAAGGGCTGTCCAGTCTATCCGTTGAATCCCGGGCCCAAGAGGCATTGGAGGGTTATGTCCAGAAGATGCTGGATATGGGTTTGATTGTGCCCTCCAAGTCGCCGGTGGTTTCGCCAGTCCTGTTGGTTCCCAAGTCAGGGGGAGTTACGTCCTTGTGTTGATTTCCAACGCCTGAATGAGGTAACGGAACCTGATCCACATCCAATGCCACTCATGGAGAACATTCTGCCCATGATCTCCGGGTGTGGGGTGTTCACCAAATTGGATTTGGTGGACGCTTTTAATCAAATTCCTGTTCGCCCTGAGCACCAGCAGTATACGGCATTCAAATGTCATCTGGGAAACTTCGAGTACAGGGTTATGCCATTTGGCCTACGCAATGCCCCTGCAGTTTTCCAGCGCATGATTGATCATGTATTGGGGGACTTAGTGGGTAGGTGTTGTGTTGCCTATATGGATGACATCCTGGTGTTTTCCAAATCGGTACAGGACCATGTGAGGGATGTGAGAAGTGTGTTGGAGGTGGTTAGGAACGCGGGCTTGAAGTTGAAGCCATCCAAGTGTGAGTTCAATAAAGAATCGGTGTCCTTCCTAGGAAACGTGGTCCTCAAGAAGGGATAGCGATCTGTCCTGATAAGTTGCGAGCAGTGCGGGAATGGAAGGCTCCTGGGAATAGGACTGAAGTGCGAAGCTTCTTGGGGGTGGTGAATTTCGTGTGGAGGTTTTCTAGGGATCTGGCCCAATGGGCTGTGCCGTTGACAAGACTGACGGGAAACGTGCCATTCGTTTGGGGGAGGCTGAGAGGGCATTTCAGCAAGTGAAGACGAGTTTGCTGACAGCCCCAGTTCTGGCACACCCAAACAAACCATTCGTGGTAGAGACTGACGCATCAAATTTTGCACTTGGAGCTGTGTTATTGCAGGAGGGTAAAGATGGGGTTGAACATCCTGTCTGTTATTTCAGTCAGAAGATGGCACCAGCTGAAACCAACTATCCAGTTTACAATAAGGAACTTTTGGCAATAGTTGCAGCCTTAGGGGAGTGGCAACACCACCTATTGTATGCCAGGCACCCGGTTGTCATCCGAACGGACCATCGAGCCTTAGAATACTATAAGTCCCCACGCCTGATGAACCAGAGGCAGGCCCGGTGGCATTTAGAGTTGGTTCAATATGACCTGCGGATTGAATACAAGCCAGGAAAACAAAATATCTTGCCAGATTTATTGAGCCGTGATTCTGGACTGGTGTTTTCTGATGAGGAGTTGAGAAAGTTCAACACAGCCACGATGTTGCCACAGAACTTATTTGCAACAATCCAGGGCTGAGAGAGATGGAATGGCAGGAAGAATCCGGACTGCACAGCAAAGATGTGAGCTGGGCCAACGGATATAAGAAGAGACAGGGGAAGGTGAGGCAAGCAGGGGGCATGTGATTCTCAGTTTGGGGTGGTATCATACACCATGAGGGAAGGATTTGGGTCCCGGTGAAGAGTCTGCAACAAGAGGTAATGGCAGCTAATCACGACCATCCTCTGGCAGGTCATCCCGGTCAAGAGAAGATGTTAGATCTTGTTCGCCGTCACTATTCATGGAGAGGTGTGGGTGAGGCGGTGCGGAAGTATGTTTTACATTGTGTGGTTTGCGCCAGGGCAAAGGCCCAACGGGTGGCACCGGGGGAAAATTGAAGCCGCTTCAAATTCCTTCTAGGCCATGGTCCTCAGTGAGTGTGGATTTCATCACAGGACTGCCCAAGTCACAGGGGATGGATGCTTTGATGGTGGTGGTGGATCGTTTAACTAAATATGCAGAGTTTTTCCCTTGTCAGTCAACCATTTCTGCAAAAGTGGCAGGACAGATTTTGTAAATGAGATTTTCTCCAGACATGGGGTGCCTGAAGAGATTGTGTCAGATCGGGGTCCGCAATTTACATCTAAATTTTGGCTCCACATGTTGGGAAATCTAAAGATCAAGGCTTGCCATTCGTCAGCATATCATCCTCAGTCAGATGGCCAAACTGAGAGAGTAAATCAGATATTAGAGCAGTATTTGAGGTGCTATGTTTCAGGGCGGCAGGATGACTGGGTATATTGGGTGAAGCTGGCTCAATTTGCTTATAACAATCATAAGCATTCATCCATGGGTATGACCCCATTTTTTGCAAATCACGGCCAACACCCAGAGGGTATGGGGCCTAGGGAGCAAGGGCGGAATCCAGCGGCAGATGAACTGTCACAAGATACCCGTGACACCCTGGAGCTCCTGAAGAAGAATTTGGTGGTGGCAGTCGCAGCTCAGAAGAGGAAGGCAGACCGGCATAGATCTGAAGGTAGAGCTTTCAAGAGAGGTGATTGGGTCTTGGTGAATGCTCGGAACTACGCCTTGCCTGTAAGGAGCCAGAAATTGGGGCCGGTGGCGTTGGGCCCATATCAGGTAGTGAGGGCGGTGAATGAGGTGGCATTTGAGCTGAAGCTCCCAGAAGGGTCAAGAGCTCATCCAGTGTTGCACGTATCACAGCTCAAGCCATTCTTTGGCCAGCCACCTGAAAGTCCTTCCCCTTTATTCCCAGCTGGAGAAGGAGCCAAGGAGTATGAAGTTGAGGAGATTCTTGACACCAAAGTGGTGAGAGGACGTCGTTCATTCTTGGTACGTTGGGTGGGTCATCCTATTGAGGAGTCCACATGGCAGTCAGCTAGGGATTGTGCCTGATGTCCTGAGAAAATCCAAGAGTTTTTCCTGTCTAGGGGGGTGATGTGACGGTTGAGGTTTATCCTCAGCATCACATTGCCCTGATCTTGGGTAAGACAGGGCAGGCTGTGTCTGGATGTATGGAGGAGGAGGGGGAGTTGGTCCTGGCAGGGACGCCTAAGGGGCAGGAGCTTGGAGTAGGCCAAGGAGCCATATGGGCGTCCAAGTCGAGGAAAACGAGAATCAGGTAAAATGGGGAGTTTCGAGATCCAATTTGGATTTGAATCAAGAATGGAATGGAACAGGTGCTTGGAAGTTTCGCGGTTCGTTTGGAATTCAAAATGGAACTGGTGCGGAACTGTTGAGAATCGGAACTGGCACAGAACCATTGAGTGAGGATTCCGCGATCCTGCTGTAAGGTTTACACCAAGCATTAGTCAGATTAGCACCATAAGCTTGTGTTATATTTTATATTAGCTTGTAACATGTGTATATAGGGAAGGAACTGGGAGCTGGAGGCTTCTCAGTTCTGTTTTCTATCAACCTGGCCAATATTAAATAAAAGAACTTTAAAATTCATATATTTATAGTTTGAGTTTATTTAAAATATTGCCTAACTGCAGCCGTGTTTGGCTTGAATCAACAAGAATTGGACTTTGAGAGTGAGCTTGGGAGAGCTATTGCCTCCCTTTATACCTTGTCTTGGAGTCAAGGCATGTTGCTGGGGTTAAGTATATTTGCAACTGTCTTCCAGGGTGCTTGTCCAATCTTGTAGCGCGCGCACAAGAGAGAGTAGTATCAGGAGCCCTGTCTGCCATATGGTCTGTAACATGGATCCTGTTGCCCAACTCATTCGTGGCTCATTGGAAGGAGCCAGTGCGTTACAATTTATAGCCAAAAAGGATTAAAACTCAAGGCCCTGCCCCTCAGCCTGATCTCTGATCTAAGGTATACCCTGGATTAGAGATGGGTAACCACTACCTCCTGCTTGCCACACGCTCTTCCCATCTACCTCTAGACCAAACTACTCAAGTCACAAAATCAGCAGGTTTTTTTTAAGAAAAACAAAAAATTTGTGAAGTCTTAAAAATTAATAAAGTTCTCTACTGCGGTCCCCATTCCTTGCCCCAACATGTGGTTTACCCAGAAGCCAACCTGAAGAGCCAAGACATGCCTAGCGAGTCAAATTTGGGCAAAAAGTCATAAAAAAGAGGGCAAAAGTGGAGATCAAACCTTACACTCTATTCCAAAATAAAAATTTGCAAATTCAGAAATTTGGAATTTTGTAAAGTTGACCCATGAATAGCTTGGAACTATTGGCTGATACTATTAAGTGAAAATTGGTATTTGAAACCATTAATTTATGAATTTAAAAATTGAAAATCACTTCCTATTACCATGATTCAACTTGAATGCTCACCCTCCATCCCACCATAAGACCCAGCAACCTGCTAATGGTAGGGCGTTGGGTTATTCTTTTCTTTAGTTTACCTTTTTTAATTAAAATATACTATTTGTAAAACTTTAATTTTAGTTATTTTAAATAAATAAACGTCTTATGGGCAACAATTCTCTGGATAGAAGCCTTTCCAACGCCCTCCAATGTGCCCATCTAGTGATCCTCAAAATCAGCGGTGACTTGTGGCTGTGGCTGCCCTTGTGGGTCTTGGCGTACCCACAAAGAAATCCAGGTCTTTCCTCAGCACGCTAGATTCCTAAATATCTGTGTGTATATTTTTAAACACCTGGTAAATTTAAAGGTACCATTCTAAGGGTTTAAAGCTTGTTGATATCATAAACAGGTGAACTGGTGATATATAATGCTGTATATGATTTAGAAAGAAACATATAAATGGACTATTAATTGACCAGAGAGAAGAGTCTATACTTATGATAGGGCTAAAGAGGAAAATTGGTTGCTTGACTAGGTTTTAGACTTAGAATAGCCTAGATAATTGGTCTGCTTGCTGAAAGTTAGACGTTTTTGGAAGCGTTGTAGGTCTCCATGATAAAGATGGGTTCAGATTAGGTTAAACTCTGCCAAGAAGGTAAATTGGATTAATATTTGAATTTTGAAGATTTAATTAATGAAAAAGATGGCCTTCAGATTTAGCAAAATTAGGTTGTGTATTCAATTATGGGGCAGAGAGATCTTCTAAGGGCAACTTTATTTTTTTGTCACTAAGGTGGCCTTCCTATAGCTAGTTACTTGCCAAGTGAGGCCCAGAAGTTTCTGAAATTGCATATAAACTGTTGGCTAAAAATAGTCTAGCATAACTAGTAATAGATTCATTCATAATTGAGTTATGGTATAGTGTATAGTTGAGGAAAGGCTAGTATTGTTTGGATCTTCAAGAGGTGCACCTAATCTCCAATATTATTTGCAGCTAAGTGCAATATTTGTCATATAATCATTCACTGTGAGGGTATAGAGGTAGGTAAGGTAGGAGCTGGATTACCAAGTGGGGCTTCCAGAACTCAGCATTTATTATAGTATATAGGTCCTCCTTTTAACCAAGGACTTGTTGGGGGAGGTGCTTCTTAAATGAGAAGTTAAAATGGTCAAGCCTTAATGATGGGTCTTGTGAGCTTATATCTTAATAAAAATACAAGTCTGATTCTACTCAAGGTAGGCTTAGGCCAGCATAACTATTATAAATAGGTTGATCAATCATTTATATAACAATCTTATATTTTATCATATAGTCTAGTCTTTGCTTATACCTTGGAGTAGTTAAGCACAAATTATCAAAATGCTATTAACTATATTCACAATACTGTAGTTATATGACTAAGATACATGATTATCTTAAAATCTTTCTTTTGCTTTGATACCTAAATTGAAGCAAAATTCAGATTTATAAAAATCAAAACAAAACATGACCACTTGATTAACCCATACCTACCAATGTCGATGCAATTGACGCCTGCTGCCCCAGCTTGGGGTGGTGATGCACCTCCATCTAGCATCTTTCAGCCACTGCCAAAGCGCGCCCAGGCTAGCTCTGATAGCCCTCCCAACACTACTGGGCGTTATGTCCCCCTTGGGACTTGGCCCACCACCTCACAAGCTCTCAGGTGGTGCTCTGTAGCTCTTTGGTGCTCCCACAGAGCAATTTGCATTTTAGCCTCTGGGTTGAATATGGGAATCTTTTCCCATATGCAAGCGCAGCCATCATTGAGATGGCCACAGCAATTTTCAAACCCTCTGGCTTTATTGACTTCCATCCCTTTAAGGGGTACTTTGACCTCAGCTTCTGCTTGGAAGTCAATTCAGTGGCAGCAGCCAAGCTGCAATTGATTTATAAAAAAATTCTGCTCCCCACCATTCGCTCCCAGCTCCCAGATGAGGCCACTTTGGTGGTCCAGTTTGCCAGGTTGCCCTCCTACCTTTCCCCCAAATGACTCCACCACAAGCTCACATAGGGTTTGGCTGTTTATGGCGCAGACCCCATGTTGCAGTTCATGGTGCCCCATGGGGCAGATTGTCTGGCAGGCCCTTGCACCTTTACAACAATACACCCATTTAATCATGACGCCTATCTTGCAAATTCCCCCCACACCATGATCAGGTCTGCCCCTGATCATCCTTTTTGGGTGCACATCAAAAACAGCTGCACCATCTGCCCCTTGTGCTTTGAGATTGACCACTCAAAGCACAAGTGCCTCACATTTTCCACCTCCATCCCTTCCATCACCCTCCTTCTGGCACCACCCCAGCAGCTTCCTCACCCCAAAATTTTCAAATGGGGCATGATCCTCCCACCCCCACCCTTGGGTAATTCTGGTGCTGCTTCAAAAGCAGCAACCAATAAAAATTTAAATTTTTTAAAAAATTGAATAATTCAGCTGGGTTACAAAATCCTGAGTCAATAGCTGAAACAGTTTCAGCTGAGCTGCCATGGTCAACTGTTTATGGCCAATCAGGTTCTGCCACCATACTGACTCCTGTGGCTGGGCCAGTGCTAGCTGAGCTTAATCTATTCAAGTGTCTCAATTGGATTGATGATAACAACCAGCCATACAACATAAAGCTGGATTTCATGTTGGAGGAGTTTTTTATTGATCCTCCTGATTTGTACCCCTGCTGTTTTCACTCTAAAAGTGGCTTTCCAAATTATAAAAATATCAATCAAATGGCAGTGGAAGCTGCAGCTGCCCCTGCCAACACCCTCCTCTTCCAGCATCTCCATAGGGTGATGGAACCCCTAGTTGAGGGTATTCCCATCCCAAATTTCCCTTCCAATTTTGATGAGGATGCTAAATATGAAATTGAGGAGCTTGCTTTTGGTGTGAGCTGCACTTACATTGATGCAGCAAAATCCTCTCTTTTGACCCCAACTATCTACAAACCCAATGGCACATCAAGTCATTTACTTGTGTGCCAGTTCTCATCACTTTTGCTGAGCATCAACTTGCTTAATACATTGAGGTGATGGACACCGCTGGCCTCATTAATGAAAAACCACAACTATACTTCCTTATGCCTCATGTTGCTGATGCCCCTATCCCAATGTTGTCTGCCATGGTCTGCCAGTTAAAGCAGGCACTGGACAAAAGTTTCTTCAAAGCTTCCTTGCCATCTGATATGGCTTGCTAGGCTGATAACCTAGGGGCTATATTAGGATTTTTTTAATTTATGATAATCCCTTTGTTTGGCCCATTTGCAAATAAAGATGCGTGGTGGCTCCCCCTTTTGGGTTGGGCACCACTAGTGCTAAAAAAGATACATGCTTATCTTGCAGGCAAGAGAATATAAAAATAATTTGAAATCTATTATTAAATTGATAATATTCAGTGTTCGGTTATATAAATTTAAACATAGCAAAACTATTCTGAAATTGAAAAAAGATTTAACTAATGGTAATTAAGCAAACTAATCTTTTAGAGGCTGAATATCAAAATTCATCATGTTCTGGTATGTTGAAGTTCAACATTGGTGGGATTCGTCATATTCTCGAGGTACTGTTAAAATGGTTTAAAAATAGATCTTTACCGTTTAGCGCTTGATGAAACCAATCGACTAATTATTCCGGAACGATCACTATTTATCCGCTCATCACTTAAATTTTAATCAGCTAAGTTTCAGTTTAACCAGGATCCTAGGATATTAGGTTGCGTATAGGCTTTCTGTATAAAAGTGGGGGTTTAAAAGTTTGGTAGCTTTAAATTTTTTGGTTTTAATGATAATTTCATTAATAAAGATCCACCAAAAATTAATTTATCCGGAGATTAGGTTCTTAGCTTAATTATCGCTTTATATTTAGAGTGGAAGCACCGCTGGTATGAACGTGTTTTGTTTGTAGAGCTAAAGGTTAAGGTTCTCAGCGTAAACAATTTATTCTGATGCACCTGTTTTTGCTCTTGACTGAGGCTTATTGTGCGTGTTGCCTTTTTTATCACATTGGTAAATCACGAGACTTTTAATTTTAAGAGGCGTTCATCTATTTGGCTCTTCGTCCAGTACCGCTCTTAAAGAGCTTTTCGCTTTGTAGACTTTTTAGGCTTCGTTTTTTTCTTTAGCACGGTTTTTTTACAAAGCTTTTATAGGGGACTAAACGTTTTTAATATAATTCGTTTTAAAAATAAATCATTTGTTTTGATTAGTTATTGGGTATAAATTTGCTTTTTTAACTTTAAACCATGATTATGTTCCTACTTACCAGTATTATTTAGCCGAATCTTTTCACTTAGTATTTTTATACTAGACTTATATGCTATAACCGTGATAGTTTCGCAGCAAACTGGATTTTAATAAGCAGCTTTATTTTACCCTGCGATTTATATGTGTTCTAAATCTAGTTTTAACAGCGTTACAATCGTTTATTTAGTTTTTTACCTAAATAGAAACAATTACGAGAGCGATTTTAAGTTGATTTACTTCGCTATCCTTACGCTTTTATCAGTTGATTTTGCTTTGAAGCTTTTTTTCAAGTTCGAAGTATCTCTTAGCAATGATTACCTTTAAGTTATGACCTGTATTAATGTAAACGTTCAAATTTAGTCTACTCCTCTCCAATGCCATCTCGACTGGTCTTCATACGTTGGAGTATTTACTTCTCGTTGTGCCTTTCAATCACACTTGCTTCAGTGGTTACTAGCAACATACATCTCATCAAAGAGTTTGAACATTTTAGCAATGGGATTGAAAGTCCAGAAGGTGAAAATGAATTGTCTGTACTAGCTCTGAAGCTTGGGCTTATTGTGTTTCTTGTGCTACTTGGGGGATTGCTTGCAGGTAGCGGGATTTTAGGGTGCTAAAATTGTAGGGCTAACCTTAGGCCTGATGTCCCTCGACGAAACGAATTTGGAGATTCTCATTAAATCAGGCACTCCCCAGCAGCGGGTTTGGGCTCTCCGGATCCTTCCCATTAGGAAAAACGGTCACCTTTTATTAGTGACGATGATGTTGGCGAATACTTTAACTAACATGGCGCTTCCTATCCTCATTGACGGAATCTTTGGTGGTGGGATCTATGCTGTGCTTATCTCAACTGCTTTGATTTTACTTTTTGGAGAAATCGTTCCGCAAGCCTTCTGCGCGCGGCATGGACTCCGAATTGGTGCGCTCTTTGCATGGTCAAGTGTTTTGCGGACGTGGTTTAATACTTGTTTAGGCCAGTGCGAGTTCTAATATGGCTTATGGTAATGATATGCTATATGACTGACGAGTAGCTTCCGGTAGCTTATCCCTTTGCAGCTCTACTGGATTATTTCCTTGGCGAAAATCATGGCTATTTGTATAGAAAGGCGGGTAAGCATTTAGGCAACCTTTAAGTTATTGTTAGAATTAAAGGAACTTGTGGCAATCCATGGTAACGATCATGGTGGTAGCCTTTCTTACGACGAGGTCACCATCATCCGAGGAGCTTTAGATTTAGGAGAAAAGACAGCACGCCAAGTCATGACGACTTGGTCCTTTGTCTTTATGCTGGATATATCGGCTAACTTGGACTGGGTCACCATGCGGGACATCCAGCGTGCAGGCCACTCCCGCATTCCTGTTTTTCAGGGAACTAGGGACAACGTGGTTGGTCTGATCCTTACCAAGTCGCTACTTCTACTCAATCCCAATCTGCCGACTCCTGTTTCCAAAGTAAAAATGTATCCCATTCCAAGAGTTAAGGCTGAGACATCTTTGGTGAATTTGTTGAACATCTTTCAAGTGGGTGCCAGTAAGAAGTTTGGTTGGGCTTGTGCTAATTTCAGGCCATATGGCGCTTGTGGTGGATCAACAGAACTCTATCCTTGGGATTGTTACCCTTGAGGATGTGATTGAGGAGCTGATTCAGGAGGAAATTGTCGATGAAACTGACGTTTACATCGATGTTGTTAAGAGAAATAGAGCTAATCGCTCAGTCCAGGACAGCCGAGCCATTCTTGCTGGTTTGGTTAAGAAAGATCTCCTGACCCTAAAACTTGTGCTGAACAAATGCTCAACAAGTTGAGTAAAACTGGTCCCAAGCCCAACGCATTTGCCTCCCCAAAATTGAACGTTCCGATGACGACATCAGCGCTCACCCTCGTTCACATTCTAACTTTATTGAGATCAACCATCACAACTTTCGTCCAGGGACCGAAGAAGATTTCGAGGATGCCTCCTATACTCGCCATGTCAGCCTTCGCAGCACTTCTTCGGATGGCTCTGGCGCCCTCATAGTTGGCTCATACTGATTCCTTCCCCTCGAAATTTTAATTTTAACTCTAATCTTTATTTCTAGCCTATTGTATTAAAGAATCTAGAACCCACCTTATATATTCAAGCCATACGAGCTTATGATATTCAAATTTTATGGAAACTATTAAGCAACTAGGAATAAAAGGGCTATATAATCTGCTAAAATCTCAAAGTCCATGCTTAGTGAATTTTGTTGGTTATTGAAATGAAACCAATGGTATTACACACCTTTACTTCTACAAGAAAGATGGGAGCATATAACTGAACTCAGAAAATTAATTTTAGGTGAAAGGCTTGTAGCTTAACACATTGCGGACGGATCACGAGAATTCGCATGTTTTCCGTTCTAGAGTTTGTGGCCAAACACGAGAATTCTCGAATTTTCCTTGTCATTTAGAATGAAGCAGTCTAACGGAAAACGCATTCACCGAGGTCATAAGTTCCGTATTGAATTAAAAGTGATCGGTCTCGTATCCTTAGTGATAAAGCTACTGGCTTGTAATGTGTTAAAGTAATTATAGCCAATTCAGTTTTAATACGGCGTAAACTTGAGCTAAATAGTTAGCTTTGACGAGTACTGGTTTAGTATTTAATAGGCTATACGGATCGAATGCAAATTCGTTAATAATATTGTTGCGCTTCGCTTGTTTGTTCTAGCCATGATGCTGAGCCCTAAGATGACGTCAAAAAGCTAAATTAAACTGGATAACAAAAATTTCTGAATCTCAAAGTCATAATCTATGCCAAATTCAAAGTCTTATTAAAGAGATAATTTAGGTAAGAGGATAAGTTCAATATAGGTGAAACTTAAAGGAGATGCAGTTAATCTCTATTGAGAGATTTTCTACTAGAAAGCACCTATAAAAATAGAAATATAGATATATAATGTGATTAATACAGTATTATCGTATGTGGGATTATTATTGTAAAGCAAGTCATCTTAAATTAGACTATATGGGAAGTGTATTTGTATACTATTGCATATATAACCTAGTATTGGTAGATAAGTTATATGTAACAAACTTTTGTAGTCTCCCTCTATTCTCATTATTATTAAATGACACATTTATACCTTATACTAATAAAATTAGAGTACTTTATAAAACTAAAACCTGTTTTATATATGAAATGATCCCAAATTTTATAGGTTGACTATTACTTGTATATCTGTTCTTTCCATAAAGTATTTTTCTTTATTCTATTTATCATTATTCGATCTAGATAAGAAATTATGGGTGAATAATTAGTGTTAAGATCTTCTGGCTA
The DNA here is from genome assembly GCA_022478985.1 of Massospora cicadina. NCBI lineage: Eukaryota > Fungi > Entomophthoromycota > Entomophthoromycetes > Entomophthorales > Entomophthoraceae > Massospora > Massospora cicadina. The sequence continues at coordinate 61,035 of JAKSZP010010564.1, forward strand.
CTGCCCATATTTGTGCAGGTTTGATTATGACATGTAGCTAAAACTTGGCATATATTATCCCAAGGTTAACCTGCCTCACATATAATATATAGATGGTGAACCTTGCTGAGTTTAGTCTATTTCATGATCATAAGATGTTATATCATCAATAAGAAGACTCTTTTGCCAGCCATATATGTTGTTAGCAATATAAGCGCTTATATCCTGCATGCATCCCTTTGTTTTCATTAATTTTTTGTCCTGAAATTAGTCCAACTTGGATAATTTATCGTGGTATCATGAATCCTTGTGAGCATGGGTTCAATGACCATTGCCTCCCCAGTTTGATCCCCAGTAGATGGACCTTGATAGGAGATGATTATGACTGTGTTGGATTTGCACCCCAATACCCTGAATTAAGATAGCAAATAACAAGACTGTAACTAATTGAAAACTCCCAGTTTCCGATTGCCATCTTGCCTTAAGTTGTACGCCAATTTATGTTGCTAAAATAATGTAAAATGTGATACTAACTCTTAAAGTAAGTGTTAGTGCCTCATGAAACTAACCGATTAAACCTCTGAATCAGGGAAACTCAAAGTGAAAGAATAAGACAAAACAGGTAAGTGAGGTCGCAACTTCCAGAATTAATCTTATATCATTTATTAGCAAATAAAAATGTTGCAAACAAAAAGAATCCCAATAATTTAGCACTGCAAGCACATCAATGAAAAAGACAGTAAAGTGGTAGATTAATCTTCAAAACTCCAAGATATATTAATATGACAAAAGCTTGATGTGACATGAAACGCCAGGTAAGGCAAGGTAAGAGTGGCCTGAAGGTTGCTGAGAACCCAACAGTAGGGAGAGAATTTTCAAATGAGATTCAGAAATATGTGGTCTCGCCTTTAAGGTCACCCTTCTGAGAGGCTCTACTGGACCATTCCTTAATCTCTTAGGAGCTTAAAGAATAGCTCAGGAGGGTACAACTGTTAGATGGAATAACAATTCACCAATGTTTGTTAATAAGTAATTCTGATGTTCAGTAATATTCATTTTTATCCCTAGTTCTGCCAATTCTCCTAAAATATTTAAGGCTCCAAAAACCCTTATAATTAGGTATAAAAACCCCTCTTTAGTTTCATAATAAATTATCAGATAATTAAGTTTGAAAATTTTATTGAGTTTATATTAATTTTGTTTTAAGATCCTTTTCCCTAGTCATTTACTTTCTTAAACCACCCAAGATGGCTGAAGATGGCTGCTGGATTGACAACCTGGAGAACCCTGATATTTGTAATAACCTGCTGGCAACCCATCACAGAATCCAATGAAATCCACTATTTCCATGACACAACCCAGAGCTAAGTCTAACTCCAACTAAAAATTCCAGAAAACTATTTACATTTGGGTTTGGATTTCTAACCCAATTCAAAATGTAGCAACCAGTATAAACTGACTGTTATAAGGTAGTCATGTAGTTCCTGGTCTATCAAAGTGCAGCGTATGAGGGGTTTCAACGTTCTACTATCCTTTCACATTCAGTTTCCCATTGGTGCAGTATCCTCTCAGGATTAGCCTACCACAGATAAATAAATTATTAAAACTTGTAGCGTTTAGTGATCTACCTTTTCATGTATTTTAAGTTGGGCTTATAGCTTTTCCACTATTGTCCAATTAAAGTTAATTACATGTAGACAGGATAAATGTAATCTAAATAACTGAGTTTTAGTTAGCTTTATGTATTAGCTATTAAGTTAAAAAACACTGCATTATACTCTGGAATATACATATTATTGTCTATAAATTTTGGAAGGTGCTTTTAGTAGCTTTGTAGATAAAATGCTAACTACTACTATATCATTAAGAATTAAAATTATAAATTAAAATGATTTTATTTGTAAAACATTACATAAAGACATGACTATAAATGATATTTATATTATAAACAACCAAAGGTTTACATATTTGTAATATATAGTTTAAAATATCTAGATACTCACTAAAAGTAGTAGTGGAACTATAAGAGAATCTTTAGTGACTGAAGGGTAATGCAAATTGAGTCAAAACTGTATATGTCAGGAAGTTGATATGACTGGACAATATGCTAACTATACCAGCGGATCAGAGGGGGAATCAAAACAAGTCTCAAGGTTGACAAAAAAGGTATACAAATAATAATTGATTGAAATGTCAACCAATCGATGAATTGAGGGGAATTACGCCGAGATCCAATATAAATGAGAGCTTCTAGTAAAAGGAAAATGAATAGAAGACTACCAAGTTGAGGATACATCCAGCTTGGGTAACCAAGATATAAAAGAGTCACACAGAGAATTGAAAGGAGGGTCTTCTTTATGTGATTAGGTTGTTGCAGATAAGTCTGAAAATTAGTAAAATTATAAAGGTCAAAATAAGGGGCAATAACTCCATATATAGTTTATTGAGTTTTTATTAGAATTGCCAATCTTCATACTGTCTGATTTTGGTTGCTCAGTGGCTAATACCCTGTGCAAAATGACTTGGTGGAATCAAGACTCTACAACAATAATTAACAATATAATTCATATTTTTCTAAGGAAAACCTTTAACAAATTTTATATGATATTTAACACTAAGCCTAAGATTTTTTGGCTATCATAGAAAAGTACATAAAAGTGACAAGTAAATACTCTTGATATGACTACTCCTATAAGTATCTTTATCTTGGCTTTTTGTAAATTTTAACTCCCTTTGTGTGAGGGTATTCCTCTTCCTAGTTTCACTAAAAGTTAATTAGCCAAGTTTCATATCCCCAACCTGAAATTCTTACCAGACTGGCTCTCAAAGTTGCCACATCTGCTTTCTTGTATGATACTAAAGTCAAGGTGACTTCCACATAGTTACAATTTTTATTGGATCTCTGAACTATTTTCAATAAGAAAAACTGAATAGTTGAGTATAAGTATTACACTATGGAACTTATCAAATATTGTAACTCAGTTATCTTTAATCTTATGCTTAGTCTGACCAACAATCCAATCTAAATTATTCTAGCCCGTGTAAAATATATGAAGCACTTAAAACTGGACCGCATACCCCCTAGCCTCCTTTCTCTACCAATATGTTACCTTAGGATTGATGCTGCAGCAGACATGCATAGATAACAAGGTTTGATTTATTTCATCCCTTTGCAAACATTGGTAAAACCCATGATTTCTCCCTTAATGGTTAAGGTCCACATGTTATAAATTAAATATCAATCTAAATTTTATTAACAAAATTAATACAGTTGCAAACTTAGTTTTTATATTTTTCTAAGAATGACTATAGACTTGGGTATAATTCAATTAATATGGTATTAAATTTGGGACCATCTAGTACTAAAAAAAATATGGTATTAAATTTGCAAGAAATTAAAATATGCAAGTGCTAAGAAGGCTACAAAATTACTAGGTTTGTGGCTCTAGCAAGTATTAAAATAAGGCAATGAAATTCTTAATTTCGTTGCAACAATGAATTTCAAAAGGAATAATGATCTTCATTAAAGGACCAAAATATAGCTTCAAGAGATAAAAAGTGGTACTTTTATTAGTTTAAATTTAGAGTTTATTTATATGAGTGGTTTTAGTAGGTCTCTAAAGGATCTTTGTGCTTCAAACGTGGTAAGATCTTTTCTTTTAGAGGACTAATATTGCTGATTAATATTAATATATTTATGATTGCCAGATCTTATAAGATTCTTATTAGATGTGATCACCCTTCTTGTTGAGGGCTTAGCCACTTCGGAATGCTTAGCCCCTTCAGTCAGATGAGACAGATAACTTTAAAGGGTCAATCATCAATCTAGATTATAATCAGATATCTCTGAAGATTTTTTAATAATCTTATTAAACTGAGATCTCAATCCCTATTCTTGATTAGAATTGGTCATCTCAGGTGAATTTTCAACAATGCCCCCCTCAAGATCTTTCCTAGGGGCACATGCTTATGAAGAAATCTACTGTGAACTTTATTAATAACAGTTCCAGAGTCAACAGCTAAAATGGAGTATTCAATATCTCAACAATAGATATATGATAGGGACCAGACCTAAGGTATCAAGTTTGTGGATTCATCCTCCATGTCTATGATAATAAAAGAGTACAGGATTTCCTACTTGATACTCATTAAAGGTAGGCTTGTTAGCATTTGTCCTAGTTCCTTCTTTTAAAATTGTTGTAGAAAGTGAGCTTGAAGCTAAGGCTTGCATCCTGATAATTTTATCAGATAACCTTCTCATAGCTAATTAATTAGTTTAAGAAAAAGCAGTATCAAGTATAGTTTATACATTTGAGGTAAAATAGGATCTAACCGAAAAGAGCCTTGAAGGGAGACATACACAATTATATTATGATGGCTAACCCTGTAAGTTAAAATTGCACTAGGTAAGTATAGATTTCATCTACTAAGATCGTTTGAGGCCATCATTTGAAGAATGGCTACAAGGGTAATATTAGATCATTCAACAGCACCATTAGTGGAAGGATTGTAAGGAACTGAAAATTATTTATATGTACCCATCAGTTTAGTAAACTCAGATACCACTTGTGAAACAAAATTGGTTCCATTATAAGATAATAATACTTTTGGACTGCCATGATGGGTAAAAACTTGTTTGAAGAGGAAAGATGGTGTAGACTTAGCGGTGACAGTGGAAACAGAAAAAGCCTTAATCCATTTGGTTAAATGATCTAAGCTAATGTGATATATTGATGTCCATAAGTAGCGGTGGGAAGGGGACCAACTACATTGATACTCATGATGGAAAAAGGTTCTGAGGGTCCCACAATTTTATGTTGATAGATTGGATTCCCGCTATGTTGTTTTTGGCAAATAAGACAAGTTTCCAGCATATTATCACAATAACATCAGTTTTTCAACCATTGTAAGATCTTAGCAACATCTACATGCCCAGTGGATTGATGAGCCTCCATAATGTTATCAGCCCTAGAATAAGGCCAAATAAAAGTTAGCAACTTGGATCCCAACTTTTTTAAATATATCCTTCTTAAATTTGAGTATTTTCAGTTAATTATTGTAACTTTTCTATAACGTCCTTAGATTCACAATACCATAGTTCAGGTCTGTCAATTAGGTCAAAAATGCGATCCTGTTCAGCAGTGATTAGGTTAGTATATGTAACTGAGAAAGCGCATCAGCATTTGGGTGTATATCTCAAGCACGATGTTGAATTGAAAAATCATAATTCTTAAGATTTAGAGCCCATCTAGCAAGCGTCCATCAGGACCTTTCATTTGTTGCAACCATTTTAAGATTTGTGATCTGTGATGATAGCAAAATGTTTGCCAAAAGATAGGGATGAAAATTCTTGATGGCTGATAGGACCATGAGGCACTTTCTCTCAGTAATGCTATAGTTACATTATGCTTTTAAAAGGGTTTTGCTATAAAAAAGTGATAGGATAATCTACCAGTTTAGAGTCATGCTGAACCAGAATATCCCCAATAGCTACATCATTGGCATTGGTAAATAAGAAATAAGGTTTTAAAAAATCAGGATGAGCTTAACTTGGGGAACTGATTAAAGCTTGATGTAAAAAATTAATTGCTTGCTGTTGTAATTTTCCCATAAGAAAGAAACTTCATTAAGCAGTAGATAACTGAAGATTCAGCAATTTCAGCAAAATAGGGAATGAATTGTCAGTAATAACCAACCATCCCTAAAAACACTTGAATATCACATAAGCTCTTAGAAACAGACATGTCTACAATAGCTTAAATCTTTTCAGACAAAAAGTAATATCCCCTCACAATTAACCTTATGACCTATTAATTCCATCTTGATTTTGAAAAATCACACTTATATAGCTTTAGCTTAAGAGAAGCTCAGAGCATTTTGCCAAATACTTCCCTCAAATGGGCCAAATGCTCGTTGAAAGTATGAGAAAAAGCAGTAACATTGTCTAAAAAATAAGAATTCAGGAAAGCTTTAAATCACCAAATAAGCCATCCATGGTACTTTGAAAAGCAGCAGAGGCATTACAAAGCCCCTGTGGCATACAAGTAGGTTCAAATAACCCCTCAATAGAAAATAAAGCGCATTTTTGATGATCTCTAGGAGCCAGTTCAATTTTCCAGTAACCAATAGTAAGGCCCATGGCTGAAAAGAATTGTGACCCAGACAGCAAACTTAACAAACCATCAATGCAAGTAATGGATACTAATCTTTTTGAGTAATAGCATTAAGATGACGATAATCCATAACAACTCTATAATCTTCATCCTTTTTATGGATAAGAAGTAAAGGGGAAGCCCATGGACTTCTTGAAGGAGTTAATTTTCCAGCTTCAAGGAGTTGTTTTAATTTCACAGAAACGTGAGCCTCCTCAACTTTAGATTTTCTTTAAAGCCAATTTTGAATAGGGGGAGCATCACTTGTTTTTACTTGATGCTGCACATTTTTCATTAACCCAAAATCTCCAGAAACATTTGCAAATATATCCGCATATTCTTTAATTAGAGCCTCTGCTGTTTATTGTTGTTCAGGAGTAAATAATCTCCATATTCAACTTCAACTCTAGCAATGATAGGTGGGTCATCCAACCCAAAATCACTTAACTCCCATATCATGTGATAGACAATAATTCATTTACAGATGTAGGCCGCACATAAGCAATAGGGTTGTTTAAATAATTGCATATATTGAGAGGTGAGATTAGCTAATAAAACTATAATAGTTCCATTATATGTGGGATCAAGGATACCAGAACATATTTAGATCTCCAGATGGGAGAGGTTAAGATTACTTGATATCTATAATACATGATCATCCAGCACTAATACTTGCACTCCAGTATCAATCATAACTTGAGCTTTAGGAGGAATAGTAATCAATTTGATAGAGTATAAATGCATTACTTATGATGCACAAACTGATGAAGGAGAAAGAATAGTTTTAGGTCCCAATATGCGGATTTAAGATGAGAGATGGAGTTAAGATATCCCAGTAGACAAGCATGTCATTTAATTTGCCCATGTCATGTAGACATTTTTTATAATTAAAGGTACTCAATATCCAATTAAAGAAAGATAATTGTCCCTATGACTAATTATTGCATCAAAATCGATAAGGAATTTGTTTTCAAAATCAAGTCTTAACAGTTATTGTCCAACACTACTGCAGGGGCCAAAATAACCATATTCCAAAGCGCATTGGAAGGGAAGAATAAGCTCCTATGGATCTAGTATAAGAAGGACCAGCAGTTCCATAGCCTTGAAAGTGGTTCAGATCTGGCGCAATCTTGATTTTATCTATAAGATGGGACAAGACCACATTTGTGGGAGATCCCATGTCAATAATGGCTAAAAATTTTACTTTGTGTACTATGACTTCCACCTGAGTCACATCAGTACCAATATGCGGGATTGAAAATACAGAAGTGCTAATATGTCAAAATAAAGTAGAAGATGAAACAGAAATGAAAGAAGAAATAATATTTTTTTGACTAAGTTTTTAGGGATGTCAAGTTCACCTGGAGAAAGTTTCAGGATTTGAGATGAGAAACAAGTCAAATTCCCCACTTCCAAATTGAACTGTAGTGAATCAACTCACGAGCCTATTTGAATGGAGACAACCTCAGGATTCTCATTCCCAATTCCTGAGTCACGTGAGGTGGAGTTTCCACCAATCCAGTCATGTAGGTGGCGAAATACAATGTGGGTACTGAACAGGCAGCTAATCTGGAAGGCCACAAAAGATCCTGAATGGACGTGGCCACGAAGATCCTTATGCACCATGCCTCCATGCACCCTATAAATATTAAAAATTCTAATCTAATAAGTTATTTGGTATTCTATACATTCTTCTGTTTCCTTTTTGACCCATTTTTGCAAATTTTCAGCTTCAATCCACCTTCAGACCTTGGCAACAGTCTAAAGAAGCGTAATGCTGACAAATGTGGTGCTCACTACAGGGGACTCTGAGCTGTATTATGTGAAAACGTCAATCATAAACAATGTAGAATAATAGCAGCCCTGAAGATCAATCTGCTGGTCATGTGAGAAGCATTACTTGATGGCTTAGCACCTCATGATATTAAATACCACCCTCACAGCCTGAGAGGTTAGAATTCTAAGCTACATTCCAGTTCTCCCTGACCTCTATCAACGGAAGTCAGTACCACTTCAGTACAAGAACATTAACAATGTTGTCCAACAATTTAATAAATGGCATATACTATGTGGGTGCTCACTTCAGCCGCTCTCATGCCTCTTCCATTCCCTCTACCATGTGGGACCTCTATGATTTGGCCCAGCTACCAGCAGGAGAACTTGCCCTGGGTTCCAAATGCTACCTTCGCAACTTTGTCCACCCAGCTATTCATCACCTACTCCAACTAGTTGGGTTACACCATCAAGAAGTCTCCTGATAACTGGGGCTCACCCAGGCCATACACTCACACATTGTCAATTTCTACAGTGCAGCCTCCTCTTTTGTCCACAACAACCATGAGGCCATTTATTGATAACTGATGGTTGATGAACGAGGTCTGAGATCAAATTTTGTTGTTAGATAGCGGGATCTCTGGCTATCTTGAAGACCAGCTGCGTCAGAACGTCCAACTTCTTGAGGCAACTTGAAATCAGTTCCTCCTCCAAGTTAAGAATCTGATACAGGCCCTGCAACAACACTATCAGGAGCTGGCCTCTTGTGAATACTCCTCCATAAGAGCAAGTCCTGAAAGGCCTAGTGGGGGGGGGGGGGGGGGGCCTGAAGGTCTTAAAGAACCAGAGGGTTCCCGTGGACCTCAAGGGCCCCCAGGTCCCTCAGCACCAGCCCCTGATGTCCCTGAAGACCCATGGCAGAAGGATGTGATAACAGCCTTGGCTGCCCTATTCAATCAACTTTAAAATGTAGCTCAGGGATGAAAACACTGAGTGGATGGAGTCCCCCTTGATACTAGGGTCTCCATTTAGGCACTGTCAGACGAAATGGGCAGCTTCAGTGCCTTCACTAAGCTTACTAATACTTGCATCTCTCATCTCAAAAAAAATTGTTGAGGGTTTGAAACCTATTTGACCACCATCAAGAGCTAGCTCTATCTTCAGGGCACCGACATTCAATCCCTAAAGGAGCAGGTTGCAAATAAGGCTTCCGTTTTCTCCCTCAACCAAAATTGGGATGATATCCAGAGGACCTTGAGGGCCTATGGTGACAGCTAGACCAGTAGGCCCCCCTCAACTATGCGGAGACTGAGATCTTGAAGCTAGCGTTCATCCCTGGTGTTAACACCCTCTCCACTCCTCTTGTAACTAAGTTTAAACCTAGTTTTAAAGAAAGATTCACCCCCAGCCAGGAAAGCATTTCATCCTTCCTGTACACATATGAGAGTTCCATGGAGGAGGCCACTGACTAGCAGAAGGTAAAGCATATCCACTCCTGCCTAGATAGCACTGCCTGGGAGATTATGAACCCCTATTTGAAGGAGTGCAACACCTGGGAACAGATTTTACAACCTTAATCCAAGAGTTCAGCAGCAATCAAACCCTGGACAACCAAAGACAGGCATTCATGGTATTTGACTGAATAAAGGTGAAAGCCCCATGGAGTTTGCCAGCCGTTTTATGCCCATACACAACCCTTAGTCACTACAAATTGTATCATCCTGGATGATGCTATTACTACTATCATTTCTGCGTTAGGATCCTACCCCTGAGGTTCAGATGCATATGATTGGGCAGAAGAATGGGTTTACCTGTATCCAAGATCAAAGAAGCACTTAACGAGATCCCTGCATTGATCTACACTTTAAGGTTACATTTACCAGCCCCTCTAACCATTCTAGAGTTTATGTGGTCGAAAATCAGAAGAATCCTCAACCTTGATGCACTTACTGTAATGGTTTCAGACACAGTGCAAGACCTGCTGGAAACTACTTGCCGAGGAGGTGGGAAAAGGGCTGTCAGCATGAAGGACCAGCGCTCCATGCTGACATGCCTACACTGCCTCAAGAATCCTCCATAAACTTGAATGAACCTGGAGCTGTCATACCTAGAGAAGAAGTTTTGAATCCAATGATAATAAAGAAATTGATACTGTTTACTATTCTTCTGATGACTCTCCCTGTTCCTCATGCTACCGCCCCAGTTCAGAAGTCTGGTTACCCATGTTACAATTAGGGTTCAAAAAATTCTAGCCCTTTCCATAGTCGACAGTGGCTCCCCCATGAACGTCATATCATCTAAGCTTATGAAGCGCGTCAAGATTGCTCCAAATTTACCACACTATATGGAGTATGGCAAGGCTGGCACACAATGCACCTGATATATAGGGGCTTATTCCTCTCTACCGGTACAGTTTGGAAAGCTTGCTGTAAACACCCCCACTGTTGCACTAGATAACCTGAGCTATGACCTGCTCCTTGGGACTCAGTTCCTCTGAGACTATTCAGAAGTACTCCATTATGATAGCGGCTTTCTATATCTACTAGGGCATCCATATGATCTTTAGACCTCTCATGATTCTAAGACAGAGGTCAAAGCACAATCCTGTTTACTGGAGAGCGAAGGCTGAATTAATCAGCTCAAATATCACATTAGGGGCTCTTGAGTCTAGTGCCCCCTCCTGCTGTTGATGGGCAAGAGGGCATGCCGATCTACTTACCTAGGGCGACTACAATAATTCTGAAGTCCCATGTCATTGATGACACTCAGGTCCATGTCAACATCCCCTCAGGATACCTATTGGAAATCTGAGGCCTAGACAACCCATCCACAGAGAGAGGTGCTAACCTGCCTGAGGATCCTAAATCCAACTTATGCTGGATCTATATTCATGTTGTTGGCCAACCTCACTGACAAACCCAAGATAGTAGGTCCAAAAATTCCCACCGCCTGCCTGCCTTCTACTGTTGGAGGCTATTGATGGTGTCCAAAGTCTTGGTAACTTAAGGTATTTTGGCTTGGAGACGCCTCTATCATTTAGCATGGTCAAGACCAGTATTGGAAAGGACCACTCGGATGACCAACAACATAAGATTTAAGAGTTGTTAGAGAAGTCTTCATATCTATTTTCAGCCTCAACCTATGACTTTGGATGAATGAACGGAGTCCTACATCACGTGAAAACTGGGGATGCTCCCCTTCCAGTCCTTACCTTACCAAAAAAAGCAAGGTTGAGGAAGCTCAGGTGACAGTGAAACTCAAACAACTACTTGACGCTGGACTCCTGGTACCATTGCGCAGCCCTTGGGCCTCTCCTCTTCTGCTGATTTGGAAGAAGGATGTCAGCCACTGGGTGGTGATAGACTACCAGCGACTCAACTCCATCACCAAGAAGGACAGTTATCCTCTGCCCTGAATTGATGCTTCCCTCCATTTGATTGCCAGATCTCTTTATTTTTCTGCCATGGACTTTGCCAGCAGATATTGGAAAGTTGAGCTTACCCTGAATATTGAGCCAAGTGCGCTCTCATAGCCAACAAAGGACTATTCGAGCCCACAAGGATGTCTCAGGGCCTATGCAACGCCCTGGCCTTTTTCAACATGCCATGTACGGGATCCTTGGGGACTTGAAGCTTTCATGCGTCCTCGTCTACCTAAATGACAATACTGTTTTCTCATGGACCTTTAATGGACACATCAAGCATCTCAGGGAAGTCTTCAATTGGCTCCTAAAGGCTTCTATAAAGCTTTAACCTTCTAAGTGCTCCTTCTTCCAATCAGAATTGGAGTATCTGGGGCACAAAGTTTCCAAGGATGGCATCCAGCCTAAACCAGATAAAGTTAATGCCATAGAGAGAATGTCACGCCCCCAAAGCTTAAGGAATATCCAGGTACTCCCAGGCATGGTGGGCTATTATTTTCAGTTTATTCCTTAGTTTGCATATCTATCTGGGCCACTATTCTACCTCCTGCAGAAGAATGTGTCCTTTGAATGGTGGCCTGAACAAGAACAAGCTTTTAATGCCTTGAGAACTGCTCTATGTCCTAAACCCATTCTAGTCCACCCACGTTTCTTACCAACCCTTCTTGTTGTTTATGGATGCAAGTGATGTTGCCGTTGGGGCTATCCTAGCCCAACATGATGAAAACCAAGTCAACCATCCCTTGGCCTATTTTAGTAAGACACTGAGTAAAGCTGAACGGAACTAAAGTGTTACTGAGAGGGAGTGCCTGGCTGTCTTCCTAGCCATCAAATATTTTGGCCTTATCTCTACGGTCCTCACTTTACCATTGTTACAGATCACTCCTTTCTCTGGTGGCTCCAACAAATGAAGGACCCAGATGGCCGATTATCCAGGTGGACCTTACGACTACAGAGCTATGATTTCACCATTGTCTATCATGGAGGCGGGATTCACCAAAATGCTGACGGCCTCTCCAGGATACCAGTGCTAGCAGCTTTGGCCCCTGAGGAGGACTGGCTGTACGATCCAATAGGTTGACCTGTGCATTGGGAGTTAGAAACTCCCAAGGTCCAAGCTGAACTCTGAAGAATGACTCAAGACACTTAAATTAAGGATGGGCTGCTCTACAAGAAGGTCAATAAGAAGTGACTCCCTTATTTTCGCCCCTCTTCCTGAACTGATGTTATTCTAGAGGGACATTCTACTGTGGGACACGGGGCAGTTAAGAAGACTCATGACTGGCTAAAGTCACGATGTCACTAGGACCAAATGGTTAAAAACCATCCAAGAGGTCTTGGAGGCATGTATAACCTGCCAACTACAAGACTGAGCTAATCCTTGATTTCAACAATCAGTCATCTCCCCAACAGGGACCTTCAATGTCATTAGCATCAATGTGGTGGGCCCTCTTCCCACTGGGTTGCATGGCCATAAATATATTATCCTAGCCGTGGACCACTTAACCAAGTGGGCTATAGCGATATTGGTCCCATCTGCCACTGCCAAAGCCAAAGCCACAGCTCTCTTTTCTTGTTCAATCCGTTTTCACCCAGCATGGGTGCCCCCAAACCTTACATTTGGACAATGGGTTGAATTTCACTTCACAGGTAGTAAAAGAACTTAACTCGCTATTTGGCACTACCCAGAGTTTCGCTGCCCCTTACCACCCATCTAATAATGGGGCAATAGAACGTGCTAATGGTACTCTTATTTCCATTTTACAAAAGTTGGCTGCCTCAGATCCTGCCTGTTGGAACCACTACCTACCCAGCGCTTTTCTTGCCTACAGGATAAGCTACCACCGAGTCATCAAGATGTCCCCATTTGAAGCCCTATATGGGTGTGTACCTCAGCTACCAAGCAGCATCCAGCCATTGCTTGAGACTTCCACACCTGAGAGCTCTGAATTAACTATGAGGGCCTTAGCCAATGAAATTGTCCGGCTTCAAGACCTAGCCACACAAAACATTGTCACCAATACAGGAAGAGAGACATCCCGCTTTAACCTTGGCTGACCCTCATTTTCAACTTTCCAATTAGGTGACCTTGTTCTCTTCTGTCACCATTGACCTTGAGGTCAACAGAATAAGCTAGACGTTCTTTGGTCTGGACCTTATAAGGTCATTCATAAGGTGAAGTAAGAGTACTCCATTGCTGATATCAACCAGGGGACCATGGTTAATAGGGTGTATGGCTGGTTTCTTCAGCCCTATACCCCCCTCTGACAGGACCTTGAGGGGGTGTTGTTGGGATTCGAGATGAAAACAAATTAAATTCTCCACTTCCAAATTGAGCTGCAGTGAATTGACTCATGAGCCTATTCAAACGGAGATGACTTCAGGATTCTCATCCCAAATTTTTGATTCACGTGAGGCGGAGTTTCCACCAATCTGGTCATGTGGGCAGCGAAATACAATGAGGGTACCAAACAGGCGATCAATCTGAACGTCCTTGAAAGATCCTGAACAGATGGGGCCACAAAGACCCTTGAGGCACCGTGTCCCCACGCACCCTATAAATATAAAACCTTTTAATCTGCTAAATTAACTAGTATTCTATCCATTCTTCTGTTTTCTTTTCAAACTATTTTTGCAAAATTTCAACTTTGAGCCACCTTCAACCCTAGCAACAGTCTAAAGAACTGTAACTCCAACAGCAATTATCACATAACAATCCTTAGAATCATTAAAAATTAGAGATTGAGGCCCAAGAAGTAGGTCAGCACAGGGAGACTCTTGCCCTATGCTGACTCCTTTTTTGACTCATCAGCTTGTTTCTTCCAACATTGGTTTTCAATATGATCAACTAGTCTGCAATAGCTGCAAGGATCCTTCTTAGGTTTAAGTTTGGGTCTAGGAGACACCGCATTAAAATTGATGTGAGTGTTACTATCTGGAGATGGGCGCACCAAACTGTTAGGGATCTCCATAAACTCCTCTTTTATGTTGAAAATATACCAAAAATTATTTTAAAAGACTTTAAATGAAGTAACAACTGAGTACAAGAAGCAAAAGCACTCATCACAGAAGAAATAACATCATCTAAAGTAATAAGATCACAAGTAGTGAGAGTCTGGAAGTCATGATAAAACTGCTTAACAAATTCCCAAATCAACTTTCCTCACTTAACTTGGATGCTAATGAAGGCTAACTTTTGATTAGACAGAATTTGTTTACTTCCAAATTCATTAATAAGGGAAGTTTTTACTCGAAACCTTTATGGCAAACCTTAAGAAGAGGGACCATGATTTCTTGAGCAAATCAACTTAAACAAGAATTAAAATGCCAAACATTTTGATGATCAGGCGCTCCTTCCATAGCTCACTCATAATAAAATAGAGAAGAGTGAATACTACCTTCACCTGGATCATATTTATCTTTAAAGGTAGGGTTGAAAGAGTTGGATTCACTGCTTAATATGTGAATTCCCAATACCAGTACTGGATTAGTTTTGGATGGTTCAGACTCAGCGATATAGACTTGAGTATGAATCTGGTCAACTTGCTGATGTAAATTGTTATGAACATCCTGTAAGTTTTGGACCCATTGCGTGATAATCATCATTTCCTCTAATGAGGGAATATCTTTGCTATAAGTATTCATTGACGAAAATATGTTTTCACCAGGTAGCCTTGGAAGCAGAATTGGCAGAAAGCACCAGTAATGGAATTTCGCAAGAAATAAATGTATGCAGGCACTACAAAGGCTACAAATTTACTATTTTTGTGGCTCTAGTGAGTATTAAAATAAGCAACAAAGTCATTAGTTTCTTTGCAACAATGAACTTCAAAAGGAATAATGATCTTCATTAAAGGACCAAAAATATAGCTTCAAGAGACAAAAAAGTGGTACTTTTATTAGTTTAAATTTAGAGAATTTATTTATAGGAGTGGCTTTAGTAGGTCTTTGTAAGGATCTTTGTGCTTCAAACGTGGTAACATTTTTTTTTAAAAATTAATATTGCTGATTATCATTAATATAGTTATGAATGCCAGATATAATAAGTTTTTTATTAGATGGGATCAACCTTCTTGTTAAGGGCTTAGCCTTTTCAGAATGTTTAGCCCCTTAAGTCAGATGAGGCCAATAACTTTGAAGAGTTTATTGTCAATCTAAATTATATTGATTATCTCTGAGAATTATTTAATAATATTAATAAACTGAGATGTCAGTCCCATTCTTGATTAGAATTGATAATCTCAGGTGAATTTCCAACATATGGTATAAGGTAACATTCTATATTAGAAGTAGCAATACTTTATGTAGTCTCAGTTTCAAGTATCATATTTAAGCTAAATGATATAGAGAATATAATTTCTAATAGCACGTCATAATTCTTTAACCTATAATCTAATCAAAATAGAAGAAGTCCTAGTCACTAAAATTTATATTATAAATAACATAAACGCTTAGTTTCATTGTATAGTGTATTAATAGCATTATCTTAAAAATTAACTATATATAATGACTTATATAATTTGTGCCCTTAGTTATAGCAAATAAACTATGTAACCTTCAAAGTCTATTTAAGCTTATGAGCTAAATCTTTGTGTATATACATATTTTATGATCTAATTTTTAAAAAAATATCTAACAATCTTGAAAATAGCAAAATTTTTCTGTAACAAAATAAGGACTTGATTTATATGTTTGTGTTACCTAAAACCTTTTTCTTGTAAAAGAATTATTTAATTTTCTAGCTTTTAGGTTACACATACACAAAGAAGGTTGCAAAAACTTGTGGACAACTAAACTATTTTATGATTACTATAGTATTCATAAAAGACTCTTGTCACAACTACAGGTTCCTTAAACTCACTAGACTTTAAAGTCACGTTTCAAGGTACCAGATGAAGTTATATGAAAATAACTCTCTGGTGAATTAGTAAAATCTTTCTAAATAATGCGCAATTTTTTAGATTTTTAATGGAATCAATCTAACTGGATTTGATAAGTCTCTTATAAATTCTATCACTTAAGTTAATTTACAATAATATATAAGTAAATATTTCTTAGTTTACTAAAAACTAAATCTATTACAAATAAGTTGTTAATTTAAAAGAGCTAATTTTGTTATAGAAAACAGAAATGAAATCACACCAATTGGAATGGCTAATTAAATTAATTATATACTATATCATATTAATAAAAATTGTAATTACAAAAATCAAATGTTATATCATGTTAAAGGATATATTACTTGGTAATATCATCACTTTGATCAGCTTTATTATTTTGTCATGAAAAAACTAAGCCTGATAAGATTTATGTTCTGTCAGTCTTCCATCCTGTAACTAACAGAACCACCCAGATTCTGCTTTACAGATGCCTGAAATTCACAGAATAAATTGACGCTGAATTTTGTCCAACAACCAAGTTGGACTGCTGAGGTAAGCTTTTAAGGTAGTATGATACTAACCCATCTTTAACCCTCAAAATTTAAGGAAATCTCAAATGAGAAAAAAGACCAACAGGTAAGCGAGATTGTAACCCTCAAAATAATCCTTTATTATGTAACATAAATAAAAAAGTGAGTGAGGCGATTCATGGAATTTCTCTGCCATTGTGAGCAAAACAAGAAAAAGAAAAAGCAATTGTGGGGGCTAATGCCTCCAAAAGCTCAAGGTTTTTCTCTCATGACAAAAGCTTGTTGCGCCCCAACAATCCAGGTAAGGCATGGGCCTAAACGGCCAAGGAAGCAGAAAAACTACAAACTGAGGTTTAGAAAGGCGTGGACTTGACCTTTTAAAGTTGCCCTTCAGAGGGGACCTCCCATGGTCATACTTTAAGCTCTTTCAATCCTAAAGAATAGCTCTGGGATGGCGCAACCCTGGCGCTGAGCTGACCTCAGCCATAATTCCTCCAAGATGTTTTGACTCAGTATTTGGAATTCAAATTCTGAATCAAAAATGATAAAAACAGTTTAAACTGCTTCATAACATCATCCCCATTAAAGGGAAGCCCCCCAAAAGGAGCGCTCAAATCAAGAGAACACCGCCATGTGGGTTTCTTGGGGAAAGTTACCTCAAGCCCCAAGAAATTTATCTGGAAAAAAATCTGGATTCCTCATGGTGGGGAAAACCTGAAGAAACGATTCAGGACTAGGTTGGTAGATTAGCCCACTTGATGTGGGGGAGCATGTCTGGCACTTGGCTGGGATGCACTTCCTAAAAAAGAGTATGATCCAGTATGGCAGGTGGCAACCCTCATGCAAAGTGGGATGACCAAAAGGGAGGTAACCTGCTAGGTCAGGTTCATGCAGTGCCCTATAATGTCTGATGAGGGTGAGGCCTCATCAGAATAAATGTCCACCATCATCTTAGTTCCATAGTTGGCCATCAGTCACTGGATCCTTCCAGTACTGGTTTTTTGCAACTGGGACCTAAGGCAAAAATGAGGTCAGGCGAGTGGAGATCATAATTGGCGAGAGAAAAGTGAGTTCAGAGTTATGTTACAAACGGAATCACGCAGATTCCATTTGCCATATACCTGATATTTGACAGAGTAAATTGACGCTGAATTTGATCCAACAGTTAAGTTGGACTGCTGAGGTAAGCTGTTAGGATTGAATAATACCAACCCATATTTAACCCTTAAAATTATAAGGAAATCTCAACTGTCAAAAAAGAATGACAAGTAAGTGAGATTGCAAACACCCAAAATTATCTTTTTATTAATATAAAATAAAAAATGAGCATGGCGATTCCCAGCATTTCTCTGGCATTGTGAGTGAAACAAGAAAAAAGACAGAGCAATTGGGGAGAGCTAATGTCACAGAAGCTCTAAGTTCTGTTTTCATGAAAAAGTCTTGTCATTCCTCAACAATACTGGCAAGGCATTGTCTTAAACGGCCAAGGAAGCAGCAAAATTTCAAATCGAGGTTCAAAAGGGTGTGGAAAAACCTTTTAAGGTTGCTCTTTGGGGGACCCCTACCCTGGAAATACTTTAAGTTCTTTCAAGCCTAAAGAATAGCTCTGTGAGGGCACAACCCTGGCGTCGAGCTGACTGTTGGGATGTGGGAAAGCAACTTCTATCTGGCCCATTGTTTAATAAGGCCCTAAAGTCACCATTAAGATAGTAGGCCCTAAGAGCCTAAGAAAGCTACACCAAAAAAGGGCAAGAAAAAGATGGGTTTATTTAAGTAGAACTTTGAGTATTTTAATAGGACCTTAAGGCTAAAAGTGGTATAGGAAAGAGGATTTGTGATAGGCAGGTAGCAGGAGTTAGGTGACAAATGTTTAAGGCAATGGAGATCTTGGCATTAGTTGTGTTAGAAAGATATATAGAAATTACTTAATAATACAAAGGGGATTGTGATTATCCTTGGAATAATCTTTCAGTGAATCAAAAATGGCTATTTAATTGAATTTTTGCATCTAGATGGGATTTTGCTGCAACCCAATTGATTGTTTGACACTCTCAGCATTAGTCAATGGTGTCAAATTGAGATATTAAACTAATATTGGTTTATTAATAGTCAATCCCTGATACTATGGAACAGGCTCATCCCATGTCAATGGGAAGCCTAATTTGGTATTCGCCAATAGGTGGATCACAACCTCTAGATAAGGCTTACCCTATTAAAAGAAGAATCCTGACACTGACCTCAGCCATGAATCCTCCCAGGTATTTTGACTCAGGATTTGGAATTTGAGTTCTGAGTCAGAAATGAGATGAACGGTTTAAACCATTTCATCATAATTAGAAGTAAATTTAATGAACAACATCTTCTGCATTGTCATCCATTGTACTCCGCCAAAATTCTTCACCAAAAGTTCTTTTACATTGCAGTAATTCATTTTATCTTTTAAATTTTGGAATTATCATTTTCTAACTTACAAAGTCAAGGACATCATTAACATACCAACTTAAAAGCCTCAGATGAACCACCCATACTAAGTTCAAATAAAACAGCAAAGTTGTGTACATCATCTTTTTTATTGAATTTAGGAATATTAGTCAGACTAAATGGGACCTGGTACACTATTGCACAAGGCCACAGAGGCAGAGCCAATTTTGAGTAAACAGCAGGTATATCTGACTGATAATTAAGCATAAAGCAATTTTAAACCGTTGGCACATTTATGGTAAAAGGCTTATCTGAAGCCTCATCACTGCCGTAGTATTTTTCATTACTGAGTGAACTGGAAATTTAGCACAGTGAGAGGTGCATTAACTAAGGAGTTGATAATCAACCCATTAAAAATGATGAAGTTTCACCATAAACTTTTTTCAACCAGTTTGAGCTTCTGGTTGACAGCAATAAGGTGTGTCAGCTCCTTGACCTCTTATTGAGTAAGTGGACTAGGTTATAAAATGAGATAATTTTATTTACATGATTGAAGAGGGAGCAAGTATAATTACTCAAGTTCTGCTCATGGCTGCCAAGGCGGAGTTGGGGGTCCTCCTAAGTAGCTAAAAAAGTGGGAACTTGGTGTTCCCTAGATAATCAACCACCTGAACCTGGGACCAGAAGCCTAGCCATTTCTTCACTATGGAGACGAGTAGGTGGATTGAATTTATGCCGAACCTTTGGATAGTCCGTTTTAGATTACATTAGTAGTGCTGGAGAAGCCTAAGAAAAACTCTTATTTATACTTATACATTTAATTGATACAGGGTAGCAATTGTGCTGCCCCTGTAGTGAGCACTAAATGTGATAATGGCGCTTGGCACTCTACTTTAAGATCAAATGTCATCTAACACATAAAACAAGGTACTACATAAAGACAGTATCCTTTAAAACAAAAAGTGGAAACCTTTTTTGTCACAAATAAGCTTTTATTAAACCTAAGTGAAGAAACACACCATAATTTCAAGTACTGACAGAGGCTTCAGAGATTTGCTAAATAACCTTCTTTTATTCTTGTGGTATTCTTTACCACCTGTAAATGTCAAAACATATCTCTTTTCTAATTAAAGTTCCCTTCTAATATGCTCAACTCATGCATCATTTTCATCAGTAAAATTATTAGACATCAGAAAAGCACTAATGATTTAAGGCTAAACCATAATGGGGAATTTCATGATCACTAAACGTGCAACTTTGGGGTAGTATCCATCATAACCATATTCAGCCTATTAGAGTAAGATTTTGGTGGAAAGCCTAGAAGGATAAAGATAAGCCTATTAAACGACTAGTTTTATGCTGGTGCAGGATAAAATAGTAATAAATGAATAATATCTGATATTTATTTGGGGAAGGCAAATAATTATTTGAGGTGGGTCAACCTTGGAACAAATATACCACACCAAGAATTTTTCTAGCCAGTACATGTTTCGAACTCAATAAATGAATAATTATTTATACAAAATCCTGAACCAAAGAACATAGTAATTAAGATATTAAGGGATTAAGTTGAATAGGTGGGGATAAGGGTCTAATCTTCAGCCATACATACTAATATCTGCTGGATGAAACCAAGGATGCTAATAGTAGTTTAATACAAATCCAGAAATTACACAAAAACATGGCCCAAAGGCAAAATATATTAGATTGACCCATTATCTTTATAATATAAAATTATAGAATAAAATAAATAACATAAGTTGATGAGTGGTCAAAATAATTACAAGTCCCAAGATCAAGAAAAGTGTGCACTCGGACCATCTAGTACTAAAAAAAAAGAAAAGTGTGCACTCATTTTCAGCAAAGGCTTATTTTAACCCACTTGACTTCCTCAAGGTATATACAATGCGCCTGACTCTTTCCAACGTGCAATGTATCATATATTGAAAGACCTTAAGTTAAGTTGTGTGACTGTATATCATGATATTTTTATTATTTTTTTTTCTAAAACTTTCAATGATTATCTTAATCATCTTAAAGAAGTCTTTCAACAGCTAAAAAACTTTAAAATAAAGCTTAAATAACTTAAAATTTTTTATAGGAAACTGGATCTGCTGGAAAATGCTATATCTCAAGAAGGGATTCAACATTTAAAGACAAAGTTGAAGCTATATAAAATGCCTGCACCTTATAAACCTCCAATATATCCAGGTATATTTAGCTATGATGGGATACTACCATCAATACATACCAAGGTTGCTCAACTTAGTGAGCCTATTGTGCGACTATTAACCAAAAATACTCCCTTCCATTGGGGTTCAGAACAAAAAGTTACTTATGAGACTTTAAAAATATTTCAAGAGCGACCTATCATATGCCAAGCTGATTATTTTTTTTCACTAGGTGGTCCCAACCTAAAGAGGGATACATCAATCTTACACCAACCCAATTATTAAAAACTGTTAATCTTGTTTATTGATGCCTCCAAACTTGCTGTAAAGCTATTGTTACTCAACTAGATGAAACGATGTGAATCACCCTATCTCATATTCTTAATAAGAAGCTCTTTAAAGCAGAACATAAATATAGTGTTACTAACAAGTAATGCCTTGCAGTTCTACTTGCAGTTAAACACTATCGCCCATTTTTATATGGAACTATGTTTATTGCTATCACTTACCACACCTATTTGAAGTGGTTACAAAATATCAAGGATACTCCCAGAAGATTAGCTTTTTGGGCGCTAAAGCTTAGCATTATGACAATTAAATCGAGCATTGCTCATTGACTCAACATATGAACATAGATGGATTAACTCCCCTGCTGATCCTTCACTTGGACAATAATGAAGCAGAGTTATAACAAGATCGTTTGATGACGCTTGACGCTTGGGATGATGAATATCTGTGAAGAAGATGTTGCTATCAAACTCTAAAAACACCAAGGTCAAAAAAATGAAAATTATATAATAAGGTAGGTGTAAGTTGGTTGACCTGTCTTTAACCTTATTAACGGGTACCTATAATTATGGAAGATCACTCTACCCTTGGGCATGGAGGAGTGTGAAAAACTTAAAAATGGA
Organism: Massospora cicadina; assembly: GCA_022478985.1. Lineage (NCBI taxonomy): Eukaryota > Fungi > Entomophthoromycota > Entomophthoromycetes > Entomophthorales > Entomophthoraceae > Massospora > Massospora cicadina. The sequence continues at coordinate 83,273 of JAKSZP010010564.1, forward strand.
TTAGAGATCTTATTATTGAGAAGGGATTATGGAATCCATAATCAAAGTTTTAGACTCTTGTCTATCCTGAAAGAAGCAGTCTAATTTCAGAACCAAATATTTTTATAAGCCAACCAACTCTCAGCAAACATTTTACACCTTAAGTATGAATTGTTAAGAACTTTATCCCAAATTACCAATTTTAAATTTTTAAATTTATTGCGGGGAAGGCCGACCATGGGACGGACACTTCCAAATATGACTCAGATGAGACAAAACTTAGTACCAGGGGAGGCACCCCAGAGAAGCGATGCTATCTCTTGTTGCCAGCGGGAACGCCACTTATGGGAAGGGGGAGGGAACGTGTGTAGGGGACGTAGCCACTATTGAGCACGTGTGGAGGAAGGGGTCTGATTTGATGAACCAGACTGGGAACCAGGAGGAGACCAGCTGTCAGCGACGCGGTGGGAGATATCCAAACATCCATGCTTGAAAGTGATCCACCAAATGAGACCGGAATCTGTGGACAGCTTCAGGGAGGGTGGGGATGGATCCAGCGATGGCATCCAAGACAATCGTGTGGATAGTCCAAATGGCGATTGCAACCACCAGAGCACGGAGGGAGGGTGGGAGGGGGAGGCCATTGACGAGGCAAACATATCTCTTGACAGACTGAAGGGGTGTGTTTGATTCTGGCCTAGCAGACGTTGGACTTCGCGCCATATTACTTTAGAGGTGGGGCACTTCTCCAGGCGGTGAAACAGCGTTCCATACTGGCCACACATGACACAGGATGAGTGTAAAGCATTAGAGCGCTCAGCTGTATGATACACCCACCTCAGGCAGCGCCACACATGGGAGCGGACTTGAGGCTGCAACAGAGGATGGTGTGCGTATTTCCAGATAGTCTTTTGGGTCTCAGTGGAATAAGGGATGTCCATAATGTCCAGGTAGTCCACCCTGGATAGGACTTGGGGTCGAATGGGGATCACGCCATCGTGGATGGGTAGCCCCTGTACCTCTTGTGTGAACTGAGGAGAGGGGTGGCCTCTTCAGGTTGTATGTCCACTAATATGAATTCTCCACTCTGCGCTTCGCATGGAGAGTAGGATTCGTTTGTAGTGAGTTTTGGTCCCGTGAGGACCTGTGGCTGATGTGTGTGATGCGAGGTATTTCATCAGGGAGTGGGGGTTTGATGGATCGTTGAGGCCCATGGCTCTGGAGAAGTTGGAGCGGGCCGCGCGGGACCAGTGTTGGGATGGGAGTGTAGGAGCAGTGACAGCCGCAATCCAGGTGCCCAGGATCTTGGCGGCATGGGCTTTGAAGTCAAGTAGGCCCATGCCACCATGATGATGAGGGCCAAACATGACCTCTAGCCGTACTGGTGGAGGGCGGCCTGACCAAAGCCAACCTTGTAGCAAAGCATACAGGGATTTGAAGAAGCTTGGGGAGAAGGGGATGGCATGGGCTCCGAACCAGACTTTGGATAGGAGCATAGAGTTGGCAAGAACAACCCTGCCAGTGAGGGTAGTAGGGTGGGCTCTGAGAGAGGCGATTCGCTTCGTCACATTGTCCAGTATATGGCACTCCATTACTGCTGACGCGTATCCACCTGCCTCCAACCACACGCCCAGATGGCGTACCGGTCCTATGGTAGGTCGTGGCACAAAGGGGAGCACCAGTGGAGCGGTGTGTTTTGAGTTAGTAAGGCGTGGACGTGGGCGAGCAGATGGGCTGGGTTGGGAACTACTTGCTAGGGCCCAGAAGTTCTAAAACTGACCAAGGAGGATGATTTCGGTTTTGGAGGCGTTCAGTGCCACGTTGCTTACCCAGGAATATTCCTGGATGAGGGCTTCAAGCGCGCGTGCATCTTTGTCATTAGACACCCCCACCACGCAATCATCTGCAAATGCCATCATCTTGACTGGGGTTTGGCCTGGCACATGGACCCCAGTGAGTTGGGCATTCACATTTCGCAGTAGTGGGTCGAGGCTGAAGTTGTATAAGAGTGGGCTCAGGGGGTCCCCTTGTCGCAGGCCCCTTTGAGGATGGACTACTTCCGTTAGGAAACCTGGGCCGCACACTGCCATTGTTGCAGATTCCGTGAGCAGCATCACCCAATTAATGAAGCGGGGAGGTAGGCGGAATTGTTGGAGGCAGGCCCTAAGGTATTCCCAGTTTACTCTATCATAGGCCTTTTGTTGGTCCAAGAATACAAGTGCCCCAGAGGCTGTGGACTGACACACATTAGCCACAGAGTGCTCGTTATCCCAAATCGACCTTCTGGGGATGAAACTAAATTGTTCTGGGGAGATGGTGGCAGATGCTACAGTCCCTAAACGGTTAGCCATGATTTTTGTTAAAATTTTGGTGTCTGTGTTTGTTAGAGAAATGGGGCGCCAGTTGGTTAAGTCTAGCCTATCCCCTTTCTTGAAGAGTGTGACCATAAAGGCCTCATGTCCTCCTGGTAGGAGGCGTGTTTCCAACAGGCTTTGGTTGAGTGAGGCTAGCAGCAATGGGGATATATATTTAAAATATTTTTTGTAGAACTCATATGGAATGCCATCTGGGCCTGGGCGTTTTCAGTTTGGCGCACCGTGAATGGTAGTCCATTATTCGTTCTGAGTAATTAAATTTATTATTTCTGGGTATTAGAAAAATGGTGTGGATATGAGCTCTGTCGAGAAATTCCGCCATTTCGGCCAGCTGAATTGGTTTGGCTCAGTATAACTCAGAGTAATATCTTTGCATTTTGATTGCCACTTCAGCTGGTGTGTCCACAATAGAATTATCCGATCTTTGCACCTGTGTGCAGGCCACACTCTGGCATGGTGCAAAATTTTTTTGAAGAAGTATGCGGTGCACTTGTCGCCTTTAGTGATGCGTGTGGCCCTGTATTGGACACAAACCCAATGTTTGTGTTGCCTTTCAAATGCGTTGAGGTGGGCGGCTGCCTCCGCCCACTTCTGGCCCCATGCAGGGATATATTCTGAGGCTGGAATGTTGGACTCCAAGTGGGCCAATTCCGCCAGTGCGCGCGATATAACTGCTGATGTGGCTTGTGAGCATCTGGATGAGAGATGGCGATAGTGGCGGATGGTGTCTTCTTTGAAAGTTGCCCATGTGGAAATGGGGTCCGCGCAAAATGGTGCAACAAACAATTTTGCCAAAGTTGTCTCTTCCACCCACATGGAAAATCCTGGTGACGCGAGCTCTGGGGGGCAGATTAAGCACCAATGTGGGGCCTTTGCAACTGTGACGGATAAGTGGTATGTTATCAAGACCAGTCGGTGGTCAGAGAATTCCATTTTCGTTGTTTTGAAGTGGGAGATGTGGGGTTGGAATTTCGCCGGTGCTAGAATAAGGTCAATGCAGGTCATGGACCTTAATTGGCCGTTGTGGACGTGGGGACGCGTCATGTTTTCAAGCAGTGGGGCATGTCGTGGCAGCGCATCCATTAACCCAAGGGTGGCTTTTAGAACGCGTAGTTCTACGTGACCCTGTGGGGCATGGGGTGAGGGCGGCCACCAGTCCGTTGGTGAGGTTAGCCAACAGTTCATGTTGCCAATTAGGAAAGAATTGGGGGGTAGCAGGAGGGATTTGACTGATGAGAAAAATTCCTGACGCTCTTGTGCACCATTTAGGGCATAAATGTTGACAATTGTGTGTGCAACATCGGCCCATGAGAAGGTGACAACGAGCACTCGGCCATTTAGGAATGTTTCTGAAGATGTAAATTTGAAAAAATTGTTTTTCCAAATTAGCACCCCACAGTGCTTTGACCAAAAGGATAGGGATGGTAGGACCATTGTTTTTAAGCTTCCTCAGAACCTCATGGACAGTGGGACTCCTGGATGGCCAGGATATCCACGGGTAAATTGTTTTGTAAAAAACTCAGTTTCCTAGCCTGGGACGGGGAGGCCTTGAGTCTGGCAATATTCAGCGTCCCTAGAGTGAAGGTTTCCCCCATTGCACCTTAGGTGCGAGGGGGTGGGCCCCTGGGCCCACCAGCCTCTTCCAGGTCCCCACAGGCTTTCACAGCTGCGCGGGTATTAGCAGCAACGCTATTGGGGTTTTTGTTAATTTTTGCAGAAAGAGTTGCGTTGGCTTTGGCCTTTGCTTTTTGTTTTCCCGACGTCGGACGAATTTTTTGTGGTGCGGATAAGTTCGGTGCACCGTCGAGTGGGGCAAAAAAATTTTTTTTTTGGTTGGGATAGGTCCCAAGTCAGTTTTGACCGGGGCTTGGGTGCTCAATTGGGTGAGATTGAATCTCCCATCGGATCCTCAGATTGAGTGGCCCGTTTGGCATGGGCCTCCCAATCTGAATGGGTGATGGATTCCCAAGTTGCTTCCACCGCGAAGGTCTCCATGTCCTCCTGGCATTGTGAGTGTGGGATGGTGGTGGTGGCCTTGGCCGCTTCCTTGGCCATGGTCCTATGGGCCTGCTTGGCCTTCTTCCACTCCTGCGGGGAGATGGGCTTTACCAATAGGTAGCAGCCTTGTGCTCCCCACGGGAAAGCCTCCTTGGTGCTTGCGGTTGGTTCATAGTGCGCCTCTCCGCTGGCCATGGCTGCTGAGGGGTGCTCTTGGAATGTGACGCCCTCTTTGATGGGGCATGCATGCACCTTATGGCTGAATGCATCACAGTGGGTGCAAATGGGGGGCGCGCTGTCCACGGTTACCTGGAATGGGTGGGTGGTGTGCCCTGCAATGTCAATAAAGGTGGAGTGCGGGATCTGGGTTAGGTCCTTCATGATCTCCTCAGTTGGGGTCAGAACTGCAATGGCTTTGCTGGTGCACAGGTGTGGCATCAGTGTGAAACATTGCATTTTGAAAAATTGTATTTCACTGTATATGGCGAGACCATCTTTCAGGTGTTGCTCCAAAATGTCACGTTTTACCATAGTAGGCAAAAAGTCAAACGTGAGGAAAATTTGGTTTGATTTTGTCCATCTGGTGCATTTAGTTTCGACGACCCATTGCCCTTCGGGGAGGTTGACCACTATGCGCACTGCTGCAGCCTCATCTGCTGCTATTTTGCTTTTGAAACCTAGGTCCAGCCAACCACATGACATGGAGTGAGGTGCAACGTACACCGCGGTCAGGAAAATTTTGTGTACATCTTCACAAAATTTTTCCCATAGGCCATTTTTTGGATGTCCAGATACACATGGACTTCAAATTCCACCGACGAAAGTGGCTGGGAATGTGGCGTGTTGATGTACTGGTTGCATCGTGCTTGCCACGTGAGTATCTCCGGGGAAATTGTGACCGCCAGTTTTTTTAGATTTTTTTCTATTCTGCCAGATTCTCCAGGGCGTTTTCGAACGTTAGAGGCCACGGGCCTTCCGCCTGCTCCTCTTGCCTTGCTTGCCCAACTGCTCCCAGACATGGGCGCAGACTAATCCCCTCTATGAGATTATCAAACTAGATTTAGTCTTGAATTGAATGGGTTGCAAAAGTGTTTGCAACGAAAAAGAAAAGTTTTTTATCCCAAATTACCAATGGATACTATATATTAGTAGGAATCATTATTACAAAGTGGGTTAAAGCTGTTGCTATATAAGCTTAAACTTCTAAAGCTACCACCACATTCCCATATCAAATAATATTTTTATCCCACATGGTTGTCCCCAGGTTCTCTTTTTGATAATGGGGGTGAATTTTACTTCTAGAGATGTCAAGATCCTTGCTACATCCATGGATGTTCACAACTTTTCCTGATCCTTATAATTCTATAATAGATGGTACCATAAAATTTTAAAATGTAACTTTGGTCTCAATTTTATGCAAATTGATCACTTCAGATCCTCTACACTGGGATCAATACTTGCCAGTGCCCACATGTAATAAAATAGTAGTTATCATAAAATTCTCAATTTGTAGCTCTTATGAAATTGTATGGTTAGAACTTTGAGTACTGGCGCTTCTATCTAAAAATGACTTTCTGTATTTTTACTAAGATCCAGTAAAGCTATGAAGGTATTAGCTCAATATATATAAAATTTCAATAAGATACTATTGCTGATTTAGAAAAGACTTTTACCAAAGAGGACCAAGCAATTTATAGCTCAAGCAACCTCTTCCTACCTTTAAATCTCAGATTTAGCCTATATCACCGTAACTGCATCACCTGAAAAAAGGAAAACTTGGGTCAATCTGGGAAGGACCTTTTGTAATCACTTATATAAGGTTGTAAATACTCTATCATCTCTTGCATCTGAGGCTACTGTAAATCAATTTCATGGACGTTTTCTACGTCCCTATTCTCCCCATATTTTTATATTTATTTGAGGTAAGCTGACCAGGAGATAGACATTACTAAAACTAAAATTATAAACTAAAAACTAACATAACTAATTGGTTCAGACAAAATGCCCAAATGAGCAGATTAGATGAAAAACTTTAAACAAAACAATCAACCAGGTGGGCAATGAAAAACTCTTCCCTTCATGGTGGAAGGGGAGGGGGATTGAGGGCTCATCTTCAGCAGCAGCTTCCTCCTCCCAGAGTAAGGTATGTGTCAAGGCGGACAGTTTGAGCGTCAGGGCATTGGCAGCATGTGGTTTAATATCTCTAATGATTGGTATTTCATGGAAATTGCTACCTAAGAAAATGGCACTTATATATTCAGCTAAAGCTTTTTTGGCTTTAATGTGGGCATCTGGGAGTTAAAGAACGTGGCGATATTGGTTTGGGTAATCTTAGCTTTAGGATTCTGTGCTACTGTTGCCACATTATGGATAGATTCGTTGACATCTTTGTGTAACTGATTCATCGTGATTTTACTTTTTGTGGTGAGGGTTGAGGGGATTAAAGGAGGGGGAATACCTTCTGTTGGGAATTTGATATGACTGGATGATACGCTAACCATACTGGCAGCTTGGAGGGGGAATCGAGAAGAGTCTTGAGAATGACAAAAAGAGGTATACAAATAATAGTCAATTGAAATGTTGCCCAATCGGTGAGAACAGGGGAATTACACCGAGATTTGATATAAATGAGACTTTTGAATAAAGGGTAAAACGAATAGAAGACTACCAAGCTGAGGATGCATCTGGCTTGGGGAGTTAAGATATAAAGAGTTACATGGAGGATTGAGGAGGGACTTCTTTCAGAATTTAGGTTGTTGCAGAGAGGTCTTCATATTAAGTAAAATAATAAAGGTCAAAATAAGGGGCAATAGCTCCATGTAAAGTTTATTAAGTTTTTATTAAGAAACAGCGATCTTCATATCATCCAATTTGGTTGCCCAGTGGCTAATACCCTGTGAAAACTGAATCAGCAGAATCAAGACTTGACGCCAAGAATTAACAGTGGTGCTCACTACAGGTGGCCCGTTGATCAACTGTAGTTCTTCAATGCTGAAATATGATGATGAGCCCTCATTTATTACATCACCATTCTATCAGATTCCATGCGCATTATGCGGAAGGAGCATGGGAGGCACCTAATAATGAACCAATATTATTCACTGTGACCAAACTGGGTAATGATGAAGTTATGATCAATCTGCAACTAGAAAACTGCCCTGAGCTGACAGCTGACCAACTAGGGTGCTCTACAAATGTGACCTCTCAGCAGCTGTGGAATATTATGGAGTGGCTGTTACACAGATATCAATTATATGAAGATGAGGTGGGGGAATATGCCTTGAGTCTGTTTTATAACCAACGGGACCAAGAAAATTGATACGCCATGTACATGTCTTATCTGGATGCAACTACAACGGGGTTGACTCGCCACCTTAGTACCCATGAAATTGAGGAGTATCTAGTTGCTTATGTGCAACTGTCCATTTGGCAGCTACTGCATGTGTTGACTCGCCACAATATAGAGATTGAAGATGTGATACAGTTCACTTGGGCACAGAAAAACAATACTCGCCTCTTTCTTGACCGCCTCAATTACTCTTTTTTGGAGGTACAGGGAGAGCTTGGGAAAATGGACCACCATTTTGAGAACATCCGCCATTGATTGGACATGTTGGCACCCCAGTTAAATCTCGAGTTATCTTGGGTAATTGATGAACTGTTGGATTGGCATGGCCTATCGATGGAATAGATCTGGGACATCACAATGTTGGGAAACAATACTGAGCGCTTTATGACGGATTTAACCAAATGGGAAGAGGCACTCGAAGCCATAATTGCTCAGCTTAAGGAAAAATAACACTGGTGGAACTGCAAGTGGCAGATCAAGTCAGTTTCATATCAGCTGAAGTAAACCAACTTTGTATTGATTAGAGTGGTCAGCAAACGACTGATAATGCGCTTATTCTTTGATCAACATCCCCCAAATATCTCCAGCTAATTTGTTGGGTTACACAATTGGAAGCCATTAACTAGGATGAGCGGCGTCAAGATTTCCCTTTTCCAATCCATGAGATACAAGAGTATGCTGACATGCAAGCCCACCTTGATACCCTTTAACAAGCCAATGAGGGATTGATATGGGAACAAGCCGCCCTTCTTACCAAAATAAATGAAGTTAATCAACAAGTGGATAACACTAGCTGGAAGCATGCCCATATGCAGAATACAATTGAAGATGTCCTCTCATGACTACAAGAAGTGGAGCAGCAGTTGCACAAGGATTGGGAATATTGTCAGGAGTTGCAATATCAATATGTGGCACTGCAACAGGAATTTCAGGATGGACAATGTAGATGCCATTCAGTTAAGGCGGAGCAGTTGATCAACAAGCATTTTGTGGAGTATGCTGGAGCCGGGGGAATGGTGCAGTTAGTGGCTATTTGGGGGAAGATTGCTATGGATCTGCTACAAATATCCCTCAGGCGCTGAAACGTATTCCCCATGTGACTCTACTTCCTTTGAGTTTATTATACTGGATTTGAGCTCGACTGGCCAGCTGTATGATAATACATAAGGGGGTGGTTCCCTTACTCACTCTGGAACCAATTCGCCTGATCCTTGCTTCAGGAGCCTGGAGCAAGGTGAAGCTGTGTAAATCAAAAAACTACCTCCTTTCAGTTGTGATAGTAATCTACACGGTTACTTCAAGAGATTCAAATTCTCTGTGGAAGGAGCTTCTGATTGGCAGAAAGCCAAACTGTTACTGTCTGCTTTAGAAGTGGAAAGCGTCTATCAAGTTACCTGCTACCTTCCAAACAGCTTGGCATCTACGAAGAAAATTAAAGCAATTGTTTTCTGGATGTTTGGGGGTGCAACCAAGATGGCCCAACGGAAAGCCAACTTCCTGACTATACAATTTCGCCAAAATAAGTCCCTGTTAGATTTTGCTGAACGTTTCTCAGTGGAAGCACATGTACTAATTGGAGCTAACATTTTATCTGCCGAGGATGTCAGTATAAATATGATGGCGGCTGTCAAACCATATCAGGAATTATATAACGTTATGTCTCATGTTTTGGATGAAGATGTAGGACTTATTTGAAATGTGAATACCTTACGTCGACTCTCCACCACAATCAGTGCCCCTAATATAGCCCGAAAACCCTCTGTTATCCCCACACCAAACTCTTCAGAGTATGGGCTACAGTGACTAAGCTATCAACCACTGGAACAAATTTGTTCATCATACAGATCTATAAATCCTTTTTGGCCTAGGTACGATCTGCTGGCTCATTCACGACATTAGAAACATACCATTAATTTTTGCACTGGTCCTTCTGCTGCAAACTATATATGTGTACCTTTCATGAATACTTGCTTCCAGTGTGGCTAAAGAGGGCATTATGTGGCAAACTGTCCTAACAAAACATGAGTGTATGCAATACCATGTGAGGAAACCAAGCAGGGAAAATCTTGGGAGGAGTAGAGATGGGACACTCTACCTCCGCTATGTTCACTCCACTTGTCCCCAAAGATTCCCAAGCTTCTAGTTGGGTGAGATTTGGAACTCAATCGGATGAATTACTATACCAACAGCTTCCATCAGGTAACCCTGCTTCCGTTTCCAAAAGTAAAAATTCACCCTCAAGCCCCGAGTTCCTCCTGGAAGTGCAGAAGCCATATGCGTGGCAGATCTTGGAACAGACTGGCACAAGTAATGTGGATCCCTTGATGGCCGCTGCCTCTTTAGTAGGGGTTAACATATCCATTTTGGTGGATAAAATCATCAATGAGTATCCTCAGGTTGGCCAGAGCATTTCCTCCTTCTTGAGTAACACTAAGCCCTTGGACGTACATGTAATAAACACTGATGGTTCCTCTTACTCAGTATGTACTTATTGCAACATTTTCGTTCAAAACACAAAAATCTGAGCTATCATTGACATGGGAGCCCCTGTGAACATAGTCTCTACCTTGTTGGTGGCTAAGCTTCTACTCAAACTGGATGTGGACCATTGAGTAGTATACAGAACTGCAGAGACACATAGCACTGTGTCTGAAGGAGCATATAGCGCATTGCCCTTACAATTTGGGTCAGTCCGGGCTTTTTCTCCAGCGGTGGTTCTGCCAAATAACAACTATGACATGTTAATTGGCGCAGCATTTATGAGGAAATTTGGTGTTGTGATAAACATGGTGGAGGAAACTCTTAATATCTTAGGACAACAGATTCTTGTTTATTTTACCTCTTGTGGAATCCTAATAGAGCCATTCCACTCTAGTCAAATCAATCTAGCATATAGTGATGGAATAATTCCTGTTTGTTATCGATGACTGAATTGGTGGACCAGGGTCCTCACCAACCATATATATGAGTACAAAGGGATTCCGCTTCAGGCAGCAAGCGATTTGAGCCTACCATCTGGACATCATACATAGTAGGGACTGGGCTTGAAATCGATGTCCCTAAAGGGCTTTATGGAGAAATCATGGCTCCTCACCAGCACTCTTGGCTTGAACCACATGTGGTTCCAGGGCTACTGCTACCTGGGAATGTAGAAGTGAAAGTGCTGCTAGCAAATTTACAGAAGGAGACAATAACGATCCAGCGGCACCAAGTGGTGGATTACTTACACCTTTTATTATTGAGGAAGTCCGCTGTATTCATGATTTCAGCTCCTGGGAGGATCTTGGACTACCAACAAGCTCTCCTCTCAGTGTATTGACCGTGGTTTTGCGGGAAGCGCTTACAAAACTATTGGCAGAACAGCAAGATCAGGCTATGGCGTTATTTGAAAAGTATTGAGATATTTTTGCACATGATGATCATGATTTGGGGTGTGCTCAAAGGGTGGTACATCAGATAGATACAGGGAATACTCTCCCATTTGATTGCAACCTATTAGACGTTCCAAAGCAGCGGAGGAGGTTGTCTCTGACTAGGTGGATAAACTTATTGTGCAGGGGATGCAAGAGCCATCAAAAAGTCCGTGGGCATCACCGGTGCTCATTGTAAAGAAAAAAGATGGCACAAATTGAGTTGTTATTGACTATCATAAACTCAATAATGTAACAAATAAGGATTCTTACCCTCTTCTGCAGATTGACAACGCGTTGGACCGATTGGGAGGGGCGTATTATTTCTCTGCCATGGATCTGATCTCAGGGTACTAGCAGATTGAATTGCCATCAGCGGAATGGGAGAAATGCACTGCCATCACTTTGAGAGGGTTATTTCAGCCAACTCACATGCCACAAGGGTTGTGCAACGCCCCAGCTACGTTCCAGCGTGCCATGGATACAATTCTAGGTGATTTAAAGTTGTCTTGCGTTTTAGTTTACCTTGATGATATCAATGTGTTCTCACGGACGTTTACTGAACACTTTGCCCATTTGGAACAAGTGTTTCGACGCCTCGCAGCTGCTAATATCAAAATTAAGCCTTTGAAGTGCCATTTCTTTAAAGAACAATTATAATACATTGGGTTCGTCATGGATTCAAATGGGCTTATACTGCAGCCAGCTAAGGTGGAAGCAATAGGCAAGATGACTCACCCAGGTAGTAAGCGGGACATTCAAGTGTTTCTGGGGATGGTCAGGTACTACTGATGGTTCATTTCCAATTTCAGTTGTATCAGGGCCCCACTTTTTGAGTTGTTATAAAACGCTTTTTTTGATTAAATGGAATGATGCCAGAACGCTTTTGATGTGTTGAGCACCGCATTAGCAAGCGCACCCATTTTGCAATATTACAACTTTGACAAACAGTTCATAGTGAAAACGGACGCTTCCCTCTCCGCTATAGGGGCAGTATTATCTCAGAAGGACGACGATGGTGTAGAGCATCATGTTGCATTTTGTAGTCGAAGCTTGAACTGTCACAAACAAAACTACACTGTTACTGAGTGAGAGTGTTTAGCTGTGATATACGCTTATAAACAGTTTCAGGTATATCTACATGGGGTATGATTCCGAGTAGTGACAGACCACGCTTCCTTGCATTGGATGCAGAATCTTTGTGAAAAGGAAGGGCAACTCGCACAATGGGCACTGAAGCTCCAGGCATATGATTTCGAGATTATACACCATCCAGGAGCAAAACATCAAATTACAGATTGTCTTTCTCAGCTGCCAACGGTCGCTATCACAGCGGATTTAGCCAACATAATGTATGAGAAGATGGTGGTGAACAAATACCAGGATTAGCTGCCGCATGTGATCAAGGTATAGGTGGACTCAGGGCGTATATTTTCCTATGAGGGGAGAACTATATAAGCAGATTGGAGACTTAGAGTTGAGTTTCCCTAAACCTTCAGCCAGACCTGCGATTATTATGGATGCCCATTGTGCTGTAGGTCATGGAGGATTGCGGAAAACGCTGGATTTTTTGCGACCCCAATACTACTAGGAGAGCATGCATTATGACATATTGGAGACAGTTAGTTGTTGCCATCAGTGTCAAGTGGAAAAACCATTCCACAAGAAGACCACATACCAGCTGGTTAAACCCCAGTTCGCCTGGCACACCGTTTCCATTGATGTAGTGGGACCTCTGCCAACTAGCGCCAATCAATCCAAGTATATAATCATTGCCATCAATCATTTGACTCGATGGGTGGAGGCCAGGGCCATTGATGACTTGGGCGCGGTCACCACTGCCAAGTTTATTATGGAGTGTGTTATACAGTGACATGGCTGCCCGCAATTCATTTTAATGGATAATGGAACCAATTTCACTTTGCACATACTGCCAATGTTGAATGAGTTGATGGCGATCCACAGGGTTTTGACCACCCCATATCATCTGGAATCAAATGGAATGGTGGAGCGGGTTAACGGTACCCTAGTGAGCATACTTTAAAAATTGGTAAAGGATTAAAAACAGAATGGAGCGCCCTTCTACCTACAGCTGTGTTCGCGTATAATATCAGCTATCATTTGTCCACTAGTAAGAGCCCATTCCAACTGCTGTATTGTTGACATCCAGCTCTGCCTGCCTTACTTTACTCGTGTGTAGAGGATACTGGTGGGGTGGACCCCCAGCGATATTTAAAGACCCTTATAGATACGTTGATCAAGCTGCAAACAGAATTTACTCAAACAGTTTGGCTAAGAAGGTTCGTGATCAGGCAGCCAATCAGAAGAGATGTAGTGGACTTCTGGTTTGCTGTAGGGGAACATGTTTTATTCCACGATTAGAACAGTTTTGTGAGGAAAAAAGCTCTCCAGCATCTGGGTCAGCCCATTCAAGATAATTGAGAAGACTGGCATGGATGTCTACACCATCAAGGAACCCGCAGGGGTCAGATCATCAATTGAGTTCACACGAAGTTCCTTCAAACATACAAACAGTGAGAGCATATCATCCAGTCAAAGGGGGGGTAATGTTGGGAAGTTGATATGACCAGATAATATGCTAACCATACTGGCAGCTCGGAGGGGGAATTGAGATGAGTCTCAAATATGCCAAAAAGAGGTATAAGAATAATAGTCAATTGAAATGTCAACCAATTGGCGAGAACAGAGCATTACGCCGAGATTCAATATAAATGAGAGTTTCAAATAGAGGGGAAAACAAATAGAAGACTACCAAGCTGAGGATCTGGCTTGGGGAATTGAAATATAAAGAGCTACACAGAGGATTGAGGAGGGACTTCTTTTAGAAATTAGGTTGTTGCAGAGAGGTCTGCATATTAAGTAAAAATAATAAAGGTCAAAATAAGGGGCAATAGCTCCATGTAAAGTTTATTAAGTTTTTATTAAGAATTGGCAATCTTCATATCGTCCAATTTGATTGCCCAGTGGCTAATACCCTGTTTAAACTGACTTGGTGGAATCAAGAATTGACGCCAAGCATAAACACCTCCTGTGAGCATCGCCACTGATTTGGCGACAACTTTGTGGAGAGGATGACAATCTAGTGTTGCAGCTGCTTTGACTGCAAGCTGGGTGGTCACTGAAAAATGATTCAGCATTTGATTGTGGAGCATGTAGATGAGGGGGTATTTGGCTTCCCATTCTTCATTAACAATCCGCTTAATATGCAGAGATGGTCTCCAAAGAGCTTACCTGATTTGTTGATTTCAGCCAATAACTCCCATGGGTTCTAGTTAAATTGAATTGGGGAATTGGCATATCGTTGAGGTTTGGTTGATTTGTTGGCAGAAGCATGGGATCAAACTGGGGTCCAAGCTGATACTTGATTGGAGGAATCATGTGTGGCACTGGGGCGAGGAGGAGGCTTATTGGTGGCTGCAGGTGCAGCCTCAGGTTTTGGGGGAGTAGGATTGTACCCCATGCTGGAACTTGTGTGGGGTGGGTGGCGGATTGGAGGTCAGTGGACAAGTAATCTGATTCATCAGAAGTGGCTAAGGAGGGGCACTTGCATTTTGAGTGGTCCAACTCAAAAAAGATAGACAGATCATCCACCCGCCCTTGATGCAGGCCCAAAATGGATGTTCAGAGGCTGAAGGAATAATGGCATGAGGGGGAATTGACACGGTGATTTTACTACATTCAGGGCTGATCATGGTATATGCATGAGGCCAAGCGAGTTGTGCGGCCCCATTTGGGACCACAAATTGTAAGATGGGGTTGGAGCCATAGGATTCCAAACTGTCCTTTAGCTCCAGGTGGTGCACTACAGAGGGGAGGTGGGTGGGCAAATCAGCAAACTGGACCACCAAAGTGGTATCCGCTGGGAGCTGGGTCCAAATTGTGGGAAGAGGGATACCCTGGAATACTAGGGGCACAGTTGCTGCAGTGGCGGCATCAGCTTCACAGATGAAGACAAGGTTAAAATACCTCTTTATAGGGACAAAAATTTATAAATCTGGTGGGTGTCATCACCACCTGTGCCATTTTGATAATAGCTTGGTCATGGTATGGGAAGAGTTTCCTGTAGTTGAACCTTAGGCTGTAGTGCGTGTTGGTCCAGAGGAGCACCAGGGGGCAGTGAGGTACCGCTTGGGTATGAGTGAGGTGGGCGTCAAGATCCTTGGGAGGAAAAAATCATCCCATGGGGTTTGAATGAATGGGTGAACCAGTCTGAGCGCATTTTCCTGCCAGATGAAAAATGGCGGAGGAAGTTTTGCTGCTGCCCCACACTGGAGCAGCAGGCGGAAAATCTGAGGACATTGGAGTGAAACTACAATGGGCGATTGAAATTTGCTTTCTTGTTAATTCATGTAATTTGCTCAGAAAGTTATGCCAAGTGGAAACCTCACCCATATTCTTATAGGGCTTAATTTTAGTCATTTGGACGTTCGTCCTGCTGATAATAATATCCAGGTATCAATATAGTTCAATTTTTCTAAAACTTTATATAAATTACTTGGAGAAATATAAACATCACTCTAAAGTTCATCACTACGCTATCCTAAATTTAGTAATGCTCACTAAAGAAAAACCAACGTTTTATTATAGAACTAAAGGTGGTTCTGTGAGGCGAATTTACTTTCTTAATATATCAGAAGCCATAGAATAGTCAAACTTAACTGCAATAAAATTACTTCTGAGCTTACTTATTGAACAAGTTTAATTAAATTTTTACTAAATGGTTATCATCAAAATTCTGACCAACCAATGACCATTAAGATATGTAAAAGTGAAAATGATCTCAAGAGCTTTAATTGTTCCAGCACTAAAAATCAATAATTGCCTCTCTCAATTTAAACTTGATAGTCTGGATCAGAAACTCGCCTATTTTAATATGATTTTGGATTAAAACAAGAAAATACTGACCTTGAAACTATACTCTAAATTCAGTGGATCAACATAAAATCAATAGTATAATGACGAAAATCCAGAAACTTGCTGGATCAAAATTCTTGCAATGTTAAATTATTTTGACTTTAACAAAATCTGCCGCTCAGTTATCTCCACATGTTTACAATATTAATCATATAAATGAGTGATATCTATGTTGGTGGATTGTCTAATGATCATAGTATCAATCATATATATTAATATGTTTTCCCTCAGTTTAAAAAGGGTATACAAACGTCTCTTACTAGGAGAAAAAAGGACTTTTATCATATCTAATTTCCAAGTAGATTTCATGTTCTATTTGTGGTTACTGTTCAGTCCCAAATTCTTAAATAGCTGCCAAGGTTTGATACTTTTGTGATTATATACATTTATAATCCTTAAGATAAGGACATATAAGTAGTACCCTAGTCAATATTTCAACTAGGATCTAGGAGAATTGAAATTGCCCTGCTTACTTATTACACTTGATGACATTAAAATATTTTCAAGAATTTTGATAGTCAGTTGGATCACCTACAGGAAGTGTTAACCGCCTTCAAAGAGCCACTCTAAAGCTTGACCTTTTGAAATACTCTTTTTTTAATCCAAGTATCATCCTCAGACATAAGGTCATAAAGCAGGACATTAACACATTCTTGATAAATTTGTAGCCATCAAGAGGATGCCACGTCTCCTAAATTCAAGGATATCTGTGTGTTCCTTGGAATGGTGAGTTATGTTCACCAGTTTATTTCTCAGTTTGCTGACCTATCTGACCTCTCGTTTATCTATTACAAAAAGTGGTTACCTTTTAATGGTGACCTGAGAGGAACAGGCATTTGACATGTTGAGAACTACCTTCCTTATTGATTCTATCCTAGTTAATATGCAGTTCAATTACACATTACAATTTATCCACTGATGAAAGTGACATGGCAGTAAAAGTTATCCTAGCTAACTCAATGAGAATCAAGTTGATTATCACATTGCTATTAAAAATTTTGCAATTTGATACATTTGGAACTCTATTAGTGTGCCAGGTCAAAAAGTTCAAAGACCGCTGGCACTTGCTATTTCACCTTCATTGGCGCATCTTTCATTATAGGTCCACAGGAAACTCAGCAATCCAGCAGATCACTAACTTCTCCTTTGCATATTAACCCCTATTGGTTTGCACCAGTGGTTCTCTTCCCCCTTCCTGGATGGCCTGACCCCTTGCTTCACCGCCCTCATGGTTAATCCCCACTTGTTAATCGCTGGCTCCATTGACTAGGTAAATCCCTGTCGAGTATTCTGTAGAACCAGGTTGGGAGTTGGTAGCGCCAACCATCCTAGGTGCATTAACCCAGCACCTAACCTTGGGAACTTTTAACACACTCTTAAGTGTCAAGTGTCCCTACAACTTTTAAAACACAGATAAAAGTAGGTAAAGAAAGGTATTTTATTATAATAAAAATTTAACCCTTATTAAGGACGTCCAAAATATGTGTATCATGATCATACTGGTGTACAATTATAATGGGGAACAAGGGTGTGGAGGTTATAAAATGCTTGAGACTGCATCAGTGGCGGTTGGTTCACAAAAGTCTATATCATATGGCATTTTTCAGCTTATGAGTAATCAATAAAATTCATTAAGTATAATTTATATAACGCTAGCAAAGCATCTTGATGTGGATCAATTAAAACTTAAGTGGATTTGCTTCGCTCATGCTAACCTCCTAACTTAGATTAAGTGGTCTCAGCTTGACAATCAATCACTGTTGATTTAAAGCTTTTTCTAGTTTCATCAATTCATCAATGGTTTGATTCTTAAAAAAATTAATCCAATTGGTAATCTTCATCCTGTACAAATTTGTATCAATATTTACAATCCACTCACCATCTAGATTGGCATCTCAACTAGTAAAATATAAAATAAACAACATTAGACTGATTAAAATCGATTCTGCTCTTCAGACATTCTCTCAACCTTGTAAGCATAAATCCTACAAAATTAAGGCATTTGAAGCTATATTTCTGGGTGAGCGAGATCTGATATCTGACTCAACCCAAGGTTAATACTGAGTAAAATCATAGCCAAGGCTGACCACAACTAGGGATGAAATATCAACAATTTCCCACTTCAAAAATTTTCTGAGTAAAGCAAAATGCAACTATAATGTTACCAAAGGATAGTGCCTAATGGTACTAATGAAAGTAACCATTTCTATACTTATTTTGTGAAAAACAATTTACATTTACCACTAGCTACTCTTTGCTCTGGTGGTTGCAACAAACGAAGGATCTTAATGGCAAATTGGATATATGGACCTTATGCTTATTAAATACTACTTAACTTTCATCTACCACACTATAGAAAGTCACCATAACGTGAATGGTCTATCAAGTGTCATATTTGCCATATTGTCACCTAATGTAGACTATATGTTTTCTATTTGTTAACTCAATCAAGTAATTTTTAATATTTTATTTTTCCATTAAGTCTTCCTAAAATGCCTTGTGAAGACTAGTCACTATCTCATTATATGATCCGCCTTTCCCTTTGAGCCCCAAATCTTCCAAAATTGTCACGATTGCCCTTACCTTATATGAGTTGTTTCCCTAAAAAGAAACCGTTGTACTCATTATACCAATTGTATTTTCTGTCAATTGGTCTTTAAAATGGGTCTTCCTTGTTCCAAGGCTGAAGGATCAAGTATAAATGATTACCCTAGTATTCAATAAAATGTACTTTTACATAAATATTAGTTGTAAGTTTAGAGCCCCTCACTGGAATAAGAGTTTGATATAACATGGATTATAAAAAGCCAACTCAATCAAGTGAGCAAAAGTAAAACAAATTAAAGAATCATTATATTTCCAAGGAGAAACAAACCTTTGCATACTGTGTGTATGCTGCACACCACTTTGTAGTGTCCACTACAGGGGGCACATCAAACGTGTTAATATTATAGATCTTTCTCCAGAAGCATGATTAATACAAGAAATGAGTCTAACTTCTTTAACCATGCCATTGTTTTCTATGTTGATCCTCTTAGTCTCTTACAGTCAACCAAAGCCAAGATTGTGTTGAGCTACTCACTCCAGTTCAAAGGTTTTGATTCTTGCTCTTTCACCCTTGAGAAACTTCAGTAGGTTGGTAAAATGTTATTATGATGATTCCAACTATTTAATCATGAAGAGGCTGACCTAATGAGCTCTCTATTTTACCAGCAACACAGATTAAGAGCATTTATGTCAGCAGTGCAAGTGATTTTATGGCATGAAGTATAGTCAAGTGTTATTCTATCTTAGTAGCATTGAACGCCTGGGACAATAAATTATAGGGTATTTGCAACCCACAGTGCATAACTTCCCAAATAGCTATAGTCTGAATCTATGCCTTGATTATGGAAGTATTACAATAAAATCAGCAAACGTGAATTATATGCGCTTTAGAACAACCAGCAGTATATTAGCATCTAAGGCTTATTTCAGGCCGTTGACAAAAACTACAAATTCAGCCACCAAAGTTCACTGCGACTGTATGCTCTTATCAAATATATAGATGTTAACATAGTTGATATCGAAAGACAAGTCTGAATAAGAGAGGTGTTAAAGCTGCGTAGGTGAACAAAAATGAATAGATTCCAATTGGAGGCTAGGAATGCTTAAATGCTTCCCAAATGGAAGCCCAGTAGCTCTGAGAATGAAAGAGCTTAGTCAGGGGGGGGGGGGGGGGGGGGGGGGGGGGGGGGGGGGGGGGGGGGGGGGGGGGGGGGGGGGGGGGGGGGGGGGGGGGGGGGGGGGGGGGGGGGGTACATGCAACAGAAATTTGAGTTAAGCTAAGCATATTAGTAGTAACGCTGAAGCTATCTATGCCCTCCTTGAGGAACTGAGACATCTTCTGAGCCAACAGGCCAGTGCTTCAAGACATTAAAGCCTTAAGGGACACCTGTGTTACCTTACACAATGACTTGGGAGATGTTCTAAAGGCATATAATGACCAATGTTGAACCATGTGAGAGCTACACAACATCAATAAGTTCAAAATTTAAAAAATGAATTTTAATCTCTAATTTGTAGACTAGTATGTGATTGTTGCTTTGAAGAAGTTTAAGGAACAGTCAGACCAAGATTATGAAGAACGGATATATGCAAATGGCATATTGAGGCTGAGTAAAACATTGGCTTTGCCAGTGTGACAACCAAGTCAGCGTCTAAGAAAGATCGTGAATAATCAAAGAAGAACCTTTTTAAGTAGATTCTGTTCTGGTCAAACCCTCTCAATCTCAACGCTCAATGGCAGATGCGTTCTTGGCTTTGCCTCATTCCTTGGGTCTTCATACTCACCCCAAAACCATGTTGGTGAATCCAGCAACCCAGATCCCCAAGTTGGCTCTTCCCAGGTTTCTTTTGTAACTGACGCTCAGAATACCCTTTCAGCCCTTACAGAGATTTAATAATGTCAATTATACCTAGATTTGATTGGTATGAGAACGTATAATTCTTTCTAAAGATGCTTAATATGACTATGCATGAAGCATACGAAATCTTTAAGACTATCACTATGATAAACTGATCAAACAAAGCAATGACCTAATTATGCCTTAACTCACTGAAGAAAATTGGTTTCATGCATTTTGAAAATTCTGTGTAAAAGGATTATTGTATTACTAAAGGAATGATCACTTGAATGGGCGATTTCATGGCTATCTAATTCTGTAAGAATGAGATAATCTCCAAGTTTGCCAACCAATTATATCTTGTGGCTCAGGTGTTACTAGGGGAAAAAGCGTTGTTTAATTTTGATGTAAAGATTACCCTCCAAAATGCCATTAGAGATTATTTTTAGTAGCATCAATCGCTGCTACTGGAGCTGGTTAGTGAGTTGGACACCCCACTATGATTGAGTAATCAAAACGATATGAGTTCACATTTGGACCACCTAATGTCTAAACTCAAAAACACCATTCTAATTAACGCTCAGGTAACACTAAAAATAGGATTTGGTTACCCTCAACATAGGATACTTGAATCTTAACGAGGAGATGCAAATGTGGCTACTTGGATTTCTAGCTCATAGGCCACTAAACATCCTGTAAAAAAGGAGGACTAGTGTATACTATGTGTACTCCCCCATGGAAACAAAAAGCATGGGAAAGACAGCCACCCATAGAGTATGGATACGCTATTGCAAGACAACTGACTATCCCAATTTGAAGACACAAAGAAGAAGTTATCCATTTAACTACCACTTTTGAGTGAACGCTCTTTTAATCATGATTTAGCCATAGCTCAAGGACAGCGCGCTGCATCGAAAAAAAATTCTGTAAATTTTCTCTAAACCATATGCCACACACCTTGAGGAGCAACCTTGTTTTTTGGAAGATGAGGAATACAACGAGTTGCCCCCTTTAAAGGGAGTCAAGGTGGCCTTTCTCCTAGAGAAATTGCACACTCATTCCCAGATATTAGAGAAAAATTAGACAATGATTGATCAAGTTGATACTCTCACATGCTTTAATTAAACTACTTCTCTGATTGATTTTATTAATATAATTTTAAATAAGACTTTAGTCTGCAAAATATTTGATAGTGGTGCTCCGTAAATTTAATCTCAAGTTATATTTAAAGGGACCAAGTGTTGCCCCAGATGTGGTCCATCAACAAAAGTATGGAATGTCAGTCCTTCAAACAATATTATTGAAGGATATTATAGCGCTTTATCTGTGAGATTTGGCTCCCTTAAATCAGTTCTCAAGCTAAAATACCTCATTGCCACCTGTCAGAAAATTGCTTTTCTGAGAAGTGAGCTCCACTAGTGTGATAGGACAACCAGTATGAAGACTGGTTGACCCTTTGCTGTTTCGCCTTCATTGGAATACCAACCCCCTATGAGTTTGCTTCTAACCTACCAACACAGAAGACCAATGACTTCGCCTTAGCCTCAGGGTCTTTGGTGTGCCCCATCGAGTCCTTCTCCCATCCTGGGTGGCCAAGGCACTCCTGCGCTGCCCCACCATCATGATCCTTTGCCAACCCATATGAGCATGCCCCAGAGAGTCCTACCCCCATCTTGGGTGGCCAAGGCACTCCCACGCTGCACCTTGCAGGGATGACAGCCCGTTGGCACATTGCTGTTGGAGGCCATTTAGCAAGGTTTTCGCTGGTTCCTCATAGGGATGAGGTATGGGAGCTGGCAGCGTCAGCCACTTCAGGCGCATCACCTAACGCCAACTCCAGGGATCTCCAGTCCTAAATTATATTAAACTAGCTGACGAACTAATAACAATTAAAATAAATATGAGCAAGTGAGATCTTTATATGGAGGGAAGAACAACTATTTATACCCTAGGCTACTGCACCCATGAAACCCCTCAGCCATCCAGGCCGGAACTCTACCAAATCTTCATTCGTTTATGGTAGCAATTCCCTCCCAATCCACTTATCTGTTCACCAAATTTTATATTAGATTGATCTATCCTCGGCATGAGTTACCAGTCAATTGTATATAATTTATTAAATAATACTTCAAGCATCCTTGGCATGAGTCTCTGGTGCGCCAAATTAGTCAGTGGAATCATATTCAGATGATTAATAATGATACTTTGGCTTTCCTCCAGAAAATCCCACAACAACCCATGAATGGTCAATCAACAGAAAATGTAGATTCCGCCAAACCTAAATCTTTAAATATTATCTAACATTAAATAATATCAAACTTGGCAATTAGACAGCAACCACGCCCTACTAACTGACACCCCTAATTCTGATATTATTGAGAGGAATTCATTTAATTAATTTACTGATACCACAATTATCTGTTATAATTAGCAGTTTCCTTAAGCTCTATGGAGCCTGATTTAACTACAAATACAATATTTTCAAGCTCCTCAACCAATTGATGCCTCTACACTACTCATGGGAAGAAAAGGTCCCTATAATAACTTCAATTACTTACAACGTAATTTACACCAATGATGTAAATCTAATTTGTTACCAGCAAGTTGAGCACCATAATCATCTCCATCCCCCTGATATCTAAAGAATCAGGTAAATCAATCATTAGTGTCCTATAATTGCGAGGTATCTTCCAAGGGAACAGAAGCTTGTTGACATTGGGTTATCCCTAAACCTATAAGAGGAATTCTGAGAGAAACTTACTTCCTATGTAAATTACAGATCAACCTTAAACCACCAAAGGATTAGTCATTCCTTTCCATAGAGAGATCTGATTTCTTTTGGATAACTTGACTGCCAAAAAAATTACAGTGCATAAAGGTCAGAAAATCGCCTAATCTCACCTTGAACCCAAGATGGTATTAGTTCGCCAAGAATTTTATGATATTGAATTTTGCCCTGATGTTGAAATGTCAGATGTTTGTTTGATCATTTTACAAAAAAATAAAAGAATTGTTAGAAGAACAAAAGGGTCAAACCTTGTCGCTTTTATAAAATATTTATATATTCCGCTAATGACTACAATTTGGTGGGCTCTAAAGGGTTTCAGCACTATAATGACACTGGAATGTCCATACTATATAGACATGTCTATTTGACAAAGTAGAGCTAACAATGTACATGTGCAGAAAGAGCTTTATCATCTGCTGCACAAAGGCATGATTGTCTTATTCAAAAGTCCATGGTTAGCCCCATACTTATTGTCAAGAATAAGGACAATTCTAACCAGGTGGTGATTAATTTAAGTCATCTAAATAAAACATTCAAAAATTTCTTTATTCTTTGCCAAAAATAGAAATTTCTCTTGACAAATTGGGATATTAAATAGTTCACTGGGCTAGATCTTATAAGTAATTATTGGCAGATTGACCTACCAAAGGAAGATTCAGGTTAGGTTTGCAACCATTGGTCCCAAGGCTATACCTACTGACCTGTATGCATCAAGGACTTTGCAACGCA
This sequence comes from Massospora cicadina, assembly GCA_022478985.1. Lineage (NCBI taxonomy): Eukaryota > Fungi > Entomophthoromycota > Entomophthoromycetes > Entomophthorales > Entomophthoraceae > Massospora > Massospora cicadina. Next base: position 107,221 of record JAKSZP010010564.1, read on the forward strand.
CATCCACATTTTTAACAAGCCACCAAATCTATACTAGGTGACCTAAAAAAGCTGCGTTTTATTATATCTTGATGTTTTCAATGTGCTTTTACGTGCTCTTTTCCCAGCATCTGTCCTACTTGGAGGAAGTATTCTGAAAGATAGCTAAGGCTCATTTGAAGATCAAACCAAGAAAATGGCAATGTTTAGGACCCATTTGGAGTACTTAGGTCACATTGTCGCACACAAGAAATATGGCTGAAAACTCAAAATCTTGATGCCATGAATTGCATGAAAAGTCATGAAAATAAGCGAGATGTGCAGGAATTCATGAGGATGGTAGGATACTTTTGTCACTTCATTCAAGGTTTTGCTCAGTTGTCCAAATCATCATTTTATTTCTATGGAATAAAGTGGCCATTCAATGGTCTGAAAAATGTGGAGATGTCTTTAACTAGTTACGCATAACATTAACTCAGGCGCCCATCGTTTAATACCCAGACTTTATCCGCCATTTATTGTTCAATATGACACCTCATTAATAGCCATTAGAGCAGTATTATCGCAATGTGATGATTATGTAGAGAAGCATTTGGTTGCTTTCTGTAGCCTTGTATTAAAAAATCTGAAAGGTTTTATATGGTAACAGAATGCAAATGCTTGGATATCATACTTATAGTATGAAATATTATTGTATACTTGCATGGAACCAAGTTTAGGTTGTCACCAATAAAGCTTTTAATGTTGGTTTACAACCTTAAAGAGCCTGAATGGCGGTTGGCGATATGGGCTCTGAAATTCCAGGCTTACAATTATGAGGTCATAAAGCATCCAGGTTCAAGCCATCAGAATACAATGGCCTCTCTAAACTACCCATCATTTCAGCGTTGTCCTCTTATAGTAACCAGCTATTTGAGAGATTAAGGCTCGCCAATATAAGAATGAGCATCCTACTATCAAAGAACTTGAGACCTGTTGCTTATGTATACTGATTTTTAAATGGTATAATATTTAAAAATTGGAAAATATGCTTGAAATTGTTTATATACAACCTTATTTGAGAATCACATAATAATCATACAAGTCCATCAACTGTTGGTACGGTGAGTTCACCAGGACTTAGAACAGGTACAACAAAGATATAATTATGAGTCTATAAGGTTTGATGTTGATGAGATTTTTATAAAGTGTCATGAATGTCAATTGCAACAGCCCTTTGAAGACTCAACTAGATATCATCTCATTAGCCTAATTGGGCTTATCATACCATCTGTATTTATATTAACATACCTTTACCCTTCACCATTTTACCCACCAATAAATCATTGTGGTTGTTGATTACTTGACTAATTGGGCTGAAACTAAACCTATTTAAAACAAGGGTAGTTACTATTGCTAAATTTATTATAGAAAACACTATTAATGTCATAGGTGCTCCTAAGTTATACTGACAGATATTAAGTATTGAGGCAGTACCCCTGGCTAGAGCATGAGGTTTTACTTTTAAAAAAGAAGTGCCAACCCCTCAGCTCTAATGCTCCACTCTTAGGAGAACCTCACTCATACTCTAGATGTACGCTAGGTCTACGCCATCCTAACAAAGAGGGAAAGGTTAGAGCTCCTGCGCCAACCCTTCTCTCAAGTCAAACTTACCTCAAGAAGATCTCTCTCATGTGATAGAAAATTTCATGACTTTGGGAGAAAGGTCACAGAGCTCAAGCCACCAAAGCCTCATGCCCCAGCCCCAAGGTGCCATCAGCTGATGAGTCCTCTGCTACCAACTCTAACCTTATTCTCCTAGAGCGCACACACCCTTGAAACAGGTCTGAAGCAAGTTTGCTGTCAAAATATAGGAAAAGAGAATATTCACCTTGGCAGACATTTCTGACTCACCTCAACTAAAATGGCCTCCAACCTCATGCTGCAGCTAATTGAATTGATTAGTTTCAGTTTGGGGCCCATCTTTGAGTCTTTCCTCAGTCCCAATCATGTTTTTAGCCTCAGCTCCATTTTTTTTAATAATCATGTTCTCTGCAAAAATTTGTGCTATTTTCCAACCTGTTACATTTTTTGGGCCCTTTGACTCAGAATAAAAATTCCAATTTGTTTGGCTCAAATTTTCCTAAAAATCACCTTTAAAAAATTTAGGGTTCAAACAATTATTGTGGCCTTATTAAGAGGCAATTTACCCTAAAATGGGTGTGGGTAATACAATTTTGCCGTCAAAATTACTTTTTAATTTTTAATTTTAATTTTTAATTTTTAATTTATTGCGGGGAAGGCCGACCATGGGACGGACACTTCTGAATATAACTCAGACGAGACAAAACTTAGTACCAGGGGAGGCACCCCAGAGAAGCAATGCTATCTCTTGTTGCCAGCGGGAACGCCACAGGAGAGAGAGAGAGAGAGGAGAGAGAGAGAGAGAGAGAGAGAGAGAGAGAGAGAGAGAGAGAGAGAGAGAGAGAGAGAGAGAGAGAGAGAGAGAGAGAGAGAGAGAGAGAGAGAGAGAGAGAGAGAGAGAGAGAGAGAGAGAGAGAGATGGGAAGGGGAGGGAACGTGTGTAGGGGACGTAGCCACTATTGAGCACGTGTGGAGGAAGGGGTCTGATTTGATGAACCAGACTGGGAACCAGGAGGAGACCAGCTGTCAGCGACGCGGTGGGAGATATCCAAACATCCACGCTTAGAGTGATCCACCAAATGAGACCGGAATCTGTGGACAGCTTCAGGGAGGGTGGGGATGGATCCAGCGATGGCATCCAAGACAATCGTGTGGATAGTCCAAATGGCGATTGCAACCACCAGAGCACGGAGGGAGGGTGGGAGGGGGAGGCCATTGACGAGGCAAACATATCTCTTGACAGACTGAAGGGATGTGTTTGATCCTGGCCTAGCAGACGTTGGACTTCGCGCCATATTACTTTAGAGGTGGGGCACTTCTCCAGGCGGTGAAACAGCGTTCCATACTGGCCACACATGACACAGGATGAGTGTAAAGCATTAGAGCGCTCAGCTGTACGATACACCCACCTCAGGCAGCGCCACACATGGGAGCGGACTTGAGGCTGCAACAGAGGATGGTGTGCGTATTTCCAGATAGTCTTTTGGGTCTCAGTGGAATAAGGGATGTCCATAATGTCCAGGTAGTCCACCCTGGATAGGACTTGGGGTCGAATGGGGATCACGCCATCATGGATGGGTAGCCCCTGTACCTCTTGTGTGAACTGAGGAGAGGGGTGGCCTCTTCAGGTTGTATGTCCACTAATATGAATTCTCCACTCTGCGCTTCGCATGGAGAGTAGGATTCGTTTGTAGTGAGTTTTGGTCCCGTGAGGACCTGTGGCTGATGTGTGTGATGCGAGGTATTTCATCAGGGAGTGGGGGTTTGATGGATCGTTGAGGCCCATGGCTCTGGAGAAGTTGGAGCGGGCCGCGCGGGACCAGTGTTGGGATGGGAGTGTAGGAGCAGTGACAGCCGCAATCCAGGTGCCTAGGATCTTGGCGGCATGGGCTTTGAAGTCAAGTAGGCCCATGCCACCATGATGATGAGGGCCAAAAATGACCTCTAGCCGTACTGGTGGAGGGTGGCCTGACCAAAGCCAACCTTGTAGAAAAGCATACAGGGATTTGAAGAAGCTTGGGGAGAAGGGGATGGCGTGGGCTCCGAACCAGACTTTGGATAGGAGCATAGAGTTGGCAAGAACAACCCTGCCAGTGAGGGTAGTAGGTTGGGCTCTGAGAGAGGCGATTCTCTTCGTCACGTTGTCCAGTATATGGCACTCCATTACTGCTGACGCGTATCCACCTGCCTCCAACCACACGCCCAGATGGCGTACCAGTCCTATGGTAGGTCGTGGCACAAAGGGGAGCACCAGTGGAGCGGTGTGTTTTGAGTTAGTAAGGCGTGGACGTGGGCGAGCAGATGGGCCGGGTTGGGAACTACTTGCTGGGGCCCAGCAGTTCTGAAACCGACCAAGGAGGATGATTTCGGTTTTGGAGGCGTTCAGTGCCAGGTTGCTTACCCGGGAATATTCCTGGATGAGGGCTTCAAGCGCGCGTGCATCTTTGTTATTAGACACCCCCACCACGCAATCATCTGCAAATGCCATCATCTTGACTGGGGTTTGGCCTGGCACATGGACCCCAGTGAGTTGGGCATTCACATTTCGCAGTAGTGGGTCAAGGCTGAAGTTGTATAAGAGTGGGCTCAGGGGTCCCCTTGTCGCATGCCCCTTTGAGGATGGACTACTTCCGTTAGGAAACCTGGGCCGCGCACTGCCATTGTTGCAGATTCCGTGAGCAGCATCACCCAGTTAATGAAGCGGGGAGGTAGGCTGAATTGTTGGAGGCAGGCCCTAAGGTATTCCCAGTTTACTCTATCATAGGCCTTTTGTTGGTCCAAGAATACAAGTGCCCCAGAGGTTGTGGACTGATACACATTAGCCACAGAGTGCTCGTTATCCCAAATCGACCTTCTGGGGATGAAACTAAATTGTTCTGGGGAGATGGTGGCAGATGCTACAGTCCCTAAACGGTTAGCCATGATTTTTGTTAAAATTTTTGGTGTCTGTGTTTGTTAGAGAAATGGGGCGCCAGTTGGATAAGTCTAGCCTATCCCCTTTCTTAAAGAGTGTGACCATAAAGGCCTCATGTCCTCCTGGTAGGAGGCGCGTTTCCAAAAGGCTTTGGTTGAGTGAGGCTAGCAGCAATGGGGATATATATTTAAAATATTTTTTGTAGAACTCATATGGAATGCCATCTGGGCCTGGGCATTTTCAGTTTGGCGCACCGCGAATGGTAGTCCATTATTTGTTTGGAGTAATTAAATTTATTTTTTTGGGTATTGGAAAATGGTGCGGATATGAGCTCTGTCAAGAAATTCCGCCATTTCAGCTGGCTGAATTGGTTTGGCTCAGTATAACTCAGAGTAATATCTTTTCATTTTGATTGCCACTTCAGCTGGTGTGTCCACAATAGAATTATCCGATCTTCACACCTGTGTGCAGGCCACACTCTGGCATGGTGCAAAATTTTTTTTTGAAGAAGTATGCGGTGCACTTGTCACCTTTAGTGATGCGTGTGGCCCTGTATTGGACACAAACCCGATGTTTGTGTTGCCTTTCAAGTGCGTTGAGGTGGGCGGCTGCCTCCGCCCACTTCTGGCCCCATGCAGGGCTATATCCTGAGGCTGGAATGTTGGACTCCAAGTGGGCCAATTCCGCCAGTGCGCGCGATATAACCGCTGATGTGGCTCGTGAGCGTCTGGATGAGAGATGGCAATAGTGGCGGATGGTGTCTTCTTTGAAAGTTGCCCATGTGGAAATGGGGTCCGCACAAAACGTTGCAACAAACAATTTTGCCAAAGTTTGCCTCTTCCACCCACATGGAAAATCCTGGCGATGCGAGCTCTGGGGGGCGGATTTTGCACCAATGTGGGGCCTTTGCAACTGTGACGGGTAAGTGGTATGTTATTGAGACCAGTCGGTGGTCAGAGAATTCCATTTTCGTTGTTTTGAAGTGGGAGATGTGGGGTTGGAATTTCGCTGGTGCTAGAATAAGGTCAATGCGGGTCATGGACCTTAATTAGCCATTGTGGATGTGGGGACGCATCATGTTTTTGAGCAGTGGGGCATGTCATGGCAGCGCATCCATTAACCCAAGGGTGGCTTTTAGAATGCGTAGTTCTACATGACCCTGTGGGGCGTGGGGTGAGGGCGGCCACCGGTCCATTGGTGAGGTTAGCCAACAGTTCATGTCGCCAATTAGGAAAGAATTGGGGGGTAGCGGGAGGGATTTGACTGATGAGAAAAATTCCCGACGCCCTTGTGCACCATTTAGGGCGTAAATGTTGACAATTGTGTGTACAACATTGGCCCATGAGAAGGTGACAACGAGCACTCAGCCATTTAGGAATGTTTCTGAAGATGTAAATTTGAAAAATTTGTTTTACTGAATTAGCACCCCACAGTGCTTCAATCAAAAGGATAGGGATGGTAGGAGCATTGTTTTCCAAGCTTCCTCGGAACCTCGTGGACAGTGGGACTCCTGGATGTCCAGGATATCCACAGTAAATTGTTTTTTAAAAAACTCAGTTTCCTAGCCCAGGACGGGGAGGCCTTGAGTCTGGCGATATTCAGCATCCCTAGAGTGAAGGTTTCCCCCATTGCACCTTAGGTGCGAGGGGGTGGGCCCCTGGGCCCACCAGCCTCTTCCAGGTCCCCATGGGCTTTCACAGCAGCGCAGGTATTAGCAGCAACGCTATCGGGGTTTTTGTTAATTTTTGCAGAAAGATTCACATTGGCTTTGGCCTTCACTTTTTGTTTTCCCGACGTCAGACGAATTTTTTGTGGTGCGGATAAGTTTGGTGCACCGTCGAGTGAGGCAAAATTTTTTTTTCAGTTGGGATAGGTCCCAAGTCAGTTTTGACTGGGGCTTGGGTGCAGCGATTGGGTGAGATTGAATCTCCCATCGGATCCTCGGATTGAGTGGCCCGTTTGGCATGGGCCTCCCAATCTGATTGGGTGATGGATTCCCAAGTTGCTTCTGCCTCGAAGGTCTCCATGTCCTCCTGGCGTTGTGAGTGTGGGATGGTGGTGGTGGCCTTGGCCGCTTCCTTGGCCGCAGTCCTATGGGCCTGCTTGGCCTTCTTCCGCTCCTGCGGGGAGATGGGCTTTACCAATAGGTAGCAGCCTTGTGCTCCCCACGGGAAAGCCTCCTTGGTGCTTGCGGTTGGTTTGTAGTGCGCCTCTCCGCTGGCCATGGCCGCTGAGGGGTGCTCTTGGAATGTGACACCCTCTTTGATGGGGCATGTGTGCGCCTTATGGCCAAATGCATCACAGTCGGTGCAAATGGGGGGCGCGCTGTCCACGGTTACCTGGAATGGGTGGGTGGTGTGCCCTGCAATGTCAATAAAGGTGGAGTGCAGGATCTGGGTTAGGTCCTTCGCGATCTCCTCGGTTGGGGTCAGAACTGCAATGGCTTTGCTGGTGCACAGGTGTGGCATCAGCGTGAAATGTTGCATTTTGAAAGATTGTATTTCGCCATATATGGTGAGACCATCTTTCAGGTGTTGCTCCAAAATGTCACGTTTTACCGTAGTAGGCAAAAAGTCAAACGTGAGGAAAATTTGGTTTGATTTTGTCCATCTGGTGCATTTAGTTTTTGATGAACCATTGCCCTTCAGGGAGGTTGACCACTATGCGCACCGCTGCAGCCTCGTCTGCTGCTATTTTGCTTTTGAAACCTAGGTCCAGCCAACTGCGCGACATGGAGTGAGGTGCAACATACACCGCGGTCGGGAAAATTTTGTGTACATCTTCACAAAATCTTTCCCACAGGGCCATTTTTTGGATGTCCAGATACACACGGACTCCAAATTCCACCGACAAAAGTGGCTGGGAATGTGGCGTGTTGATGTACTGGTTGCATCGTGCTTGCCACGTGAGTATCTCTGGGGAAATTGTGACCGCCAGTTTTTTTAGATTTTTTTCTATTCCGCCGGATTCTCCGGGGCGTTTTCAAACATTAGAGGCCGCGGGCCTTCCGCCTGCTCCTCTTGCCTTGCTTGCCCAACTGCTCCCAGACATGGGCGCAGACTAATCCCCTTTATGAGATTATCAAACTAGATTTAGTCTTGAATTGAATGGGTTGCAAAAGTGTTTGCAACGAGAAAGAAAAATTTTCCTGCCATCAAAATTACAAAAAGGATTTGCCAACTGGTGGGGCCAATGCTGGTTGATTTTCAAAATTTGCCAAAGATAAAAAAATTCTTATCCTATAAACTAAAATAGTCATCTAAATTCTCACCTATTGTAAATACCTACTACATGGGCTCCTCTAACTTGACAAGCCCTCTAGGTGGCATGCAGAAATCCTCCTAGGCAAGAGCACTTCCCTATCTGCAGCCTTGATAGCAACTACTACTTAGGGATATTAAGCTGCTGTGTCATGCAGACTACTCTCCTGCCAGAAGGATATTAACTCTCTGTTTATGCCGCTTGAGGCTATCAACTGCTAATATCTGAGAGCTGATAGCCTCCTAGCAGTTTCCTCCACCTTGGGCTGACCAAGATAGACCTGTGGTTGCCCTCACAACTAATTTTAATATTTTTATTAGGGCTTTCATTATCTTTTGAATAGTATTTCAGTTACCTGTACTCTAAATTTCAATCAATAAACATTTGAATGACTATGCCATTAGCATTCTGGATGTTCTGGGATTTCATTAAGAACCCAAATCTGCAAACTGGTCTAGCTTTTCTTAATCTATTTTGATGATATAATTAACATGCCATTGACTTCAGCAGCTTCCACCTTGGCTTAAACCCTTAGTGATGCAGTTGTTTATACATTCACTATTACCCTCATGACCCTCATAAAGAACATTTTATTCTCTGGTCCTTTAGCACAATGATTTACACCTGTCATCAAGTCCTTATTGTGCAAACTGCTGTGTCTGTACCTACAGGCTCAGTTTGTGCTAAGGCTTGCAATGAGACCCTGTAGGATCTATTCTAGGCCCACATGTAGAGGCAGTTGAGAAGTCCTGAATGTCCTGATCGAGTTAAGCTGCATCTTGCAGTTAAAAACTATAAATGTAACATAGTCTGATGCTCATCATCCATGGAACTTCTTGACGCTCATGGGGGAGATGCGCACAAATGGGCAAGTAGTCTCTACAATCAGACTAACATCTGAGAGACAGTTGTCTTTTCTTACATTGATGTCACCTGCACTTTTCTCCTTATGAGAGTAGCACCAACTAGATTTACCTGCTATATGCCATGAACGCAACTAATGAGGACCTCTTAGATCATTTTAAATCATTTACCCAGTTGTCTTCAGATCTAGGCCACCCTGTAAAAGTTACGGTTGCTGCGTTCTGGACCCCCTCCCTCTTCTATTGAATCAAACTTTAGATGGCTTGATAATCCTGAGTCACTTTCTGCGGCCTATGCCTTAGCCTCATCACTGTATTACCATGCCCCAGGTACAACTAAGGTAACTACAAGCAGACCCAGAGCGCTAGGAACCCTGAAAGGACCACACAGAGGCCCAGCGCAGTCAGCACCAGTAACAAAAATGGCAGGTGATCAGTAGCCTTTGCCCATTAAAGGTGATGGAGCCCAAGTGACTATGCATCCAACTATGCTGGGCTCCTGCATTAGTACCCCTCCAGCCTAAGGGTTTTAACACCATGCTACCTCTCAAGAGGCCCCATCTCCTTCCCTGGCTCTGGTCACTCAAGATATAAATCCTAAATCACTGTAAATTGAGAGGTCCCTCTCCTACTTGGAACACCCTTTGGCTTGGAGGCGAATGGGACTTGGCCTCAGGGTAACCTGAGGTGGCCCTTCGTTACCCTACGGCTTACCTTCCACCATTGGTGACCTTGTCTTCTGGAGGCATATGCCCCCTGACACTGGTTCTCCCAGAATTCAAGTTTTGAACGCCAATAAGCTTGACCATGCCTACTTCTATTTACAGGTGATCTTCACAGTTGGATCACAATCAGCGCCCCCGTCCCTCTGGATACAGTTTCTGCAGACATTTTTTTAACAAAATTCTTGCTGAATCTCTGGACCTTGACTTGATTTATATCCCCCTGTCATAAGGGCTTTCTCAGACCCCAAGGCTTTTCTAAAATTCAATTGACCTCTCAGGTTCACTGTACGGGATAACTGTTCTAAAGAACAATTTTCAGTGGTTCCTGGACTATTATACTTGGTTATCATGGGGATAGGATGGTGACGCTAACAAAATGTTCATATAGATCTCACTCTCAATGCCCTCTTCTTTGATAGCTCAAGCGGTACAGGGGAGCTAAAGCTTCTTGATGTACTGTCTGATCCTGCTTTCTGAGAAAACCTATTTAGACTTCCACACCATGGGTCCCAGACCCCCCATGACCTCCCAGCCTCTAGGCTTCCATATACAGAAATATTAGATGCTTCCCTAGCCACTAGGCTCCCACTGCACTCAGAATATGACCTCGTTTCTGCGTGGCAGTTGACTTGAGAAATGCCAATTGTCCACCATACTCATATACAGAACAAGAAGAGGCATCTTGATGGAATGGTTGGATGATATACTGGCAAAATTTGAATTTTCAAGAAGTTCTCCCCCTATTGCCTCCCCAGTGGTCTTTTCCCAGAATGCAGATGGCTCCCTTTACCAGTGCGTAGATTATAGTCACATTACCAATATCACTGCGCCCAATCTGATCACCTCAGCCTAGAACAATCAATTTTTCAGGGCATTTCAAATTCCAGTATCTTCTCCAAACTGGACCTAGTTGGTGCCTTCAGCCAGGTCAGAGTGACTGATGGCCAGAAGTGTCTTACTACCATCCTCACATAATGGGTCATATTCCAGTTTAGGGTCATGCCCTTTGGGCTCAAGAAAGCCCGTAACCACCTTGTTACATCATTGATGTCCTTGATAACCTCCTCTTCACTTGAGCTATAGCATATATTGACAAGATTCCTATTTAAACTACAACTTGGAAACAGCATGAGAAGGACCTCCAAGAAGTTCTGTCAGCCATCCACAAAGTAGGCCTCTTTGTCAAAGCCAGTAGATGTAAGTTCTTCAGGAAGAAGTCACCTTCCTGGGAAACATTATCTTAAAGAGGGTTATGCAGTGCCCCATAAAGAGTTGATGCCATATGCTATGGCCCACCCCTTCAACCAAGAAAAAGCTGCGGTGCTTCCTTGTCACAGTCACCTTGTTGAAGAATTTTCTCCTTCCCACTCCCAGCTCGCCGCACCTCTGCACCGCCTTACTGTAAATATCACCCCTTTTATCTGGTCCTCATCCTGCCAGCAGGCCTTTGAGTCCATTAAGACATCTTTTACTATAGACCACATCCTTTATCATGCGGATACTTTTAAACCATTCATTGTGGACTGTGATGTCTCAGCGGTGGCTGTTGGGGCTTTTTGCCTTCAAAAGCACAATGTGCTTGAGCACCTAATTGCCTACTGATCCTTTAAGTTTATGGTTAAAGAACATGTTTAAGCTTTCTATGACAAGAAGTTAGCTGAAGTCACATGGTCCCTCATGTACTGTAATTATCTCCTCCAGGGGACCGCCATGAAGACTAAGTAAACATGAACCACCAATATCTGGTTAATATTATAAGCTTCCAAAGTAGGATCATCTCCAAGCTTGGCCTACTAAGAAATCCTCAACTTCACCTTTTGACATATAATTTGTGATAGGGGCCTTGCATGTATTGCTGGACTTAACTAAGATGTAACACAGCCCTTGCCCACACATATATTAATCCCTTGAGTTAGTAACTGTTATTCATCCAGTCATAATTCAGACATTGAACCTTCCAACATATTTCTCGCCACAGCCAACCCCTCACTGTCAAATAAACAGCTGATACTTTTTGAAAGATATATATTCATGGAAGTTCTTAATTTTTAACCCGCTTATCACTTGGACCACACACCAAGTCACCTTATGCGCTCAAGTATAAGATAATCTACTTCAAAGGCTGATTTGGTTACCCGTTAAAATTAGGGGCTTTGTTAATTATTCAATACTGATAACCCCTAAACTGATTAGATGCACAGGTTATGTATGTGCACTTTTTGCGTTGTCTGATAATAAATGATATTCATTTGATGATAGTATGAAGACTATTATCTGTAGTTGGATAGATAACCAGTTCTGGTCCAACGCTCAACCTGTATTTCTCCTCAAAATACTCCTGATGTCTTCAGTAGTGATTTATACCCTTATCCGCCTAGCATGATCCACGCTCAGATCCCTAGTTTACGGCCTTTCCTCTGGTGACACGAAGTTGGCAGTAATTCCCATCTCAGTTCAGCTTCTCTTCTAAGGACCCTCGATCCTTGTTCTTTATACTTCTAAAAAGTCCCTGACTAAAGTACACAGCAATTATTTCATGAAGATGAATAGTTTTAAACTAACAATGAATTCTGATATTTACTCCCTTTTTTATTGTGAATTATCGGAGGAATTATAGAGGTAATTTGGCGCTTAACCCTCAATATGCACCTCAGCCATGAAATGGCAGCTGTTGTTGTTAAATTTCCCTTTGTTGTCTCACTAGCAATGTTATTCCCCATCTTGGTTAGAATTACTTTATCAAACATCCTCAAGACCTAAAAGGGAAGGAGTCAGAAAATATGTCCCTAACGTTTTCCACTTAATCACAGCAAACATACTATATTTAGCAGGCAACCTGCTTAGGGAATGGGACTTGTTACCCTTTTAGGCAGGTCATTAATTAACTGATTGATTTTCTAGTTGCAGGCGGTATAACTCACCTTGCAACTTGCTCCTTAAATTCTCAATCAGTTGGTGATAAAACCCGACTGTCCCAATTGGTACACCTGTTAGTTAATCATAAATTTACTATCAGATGCCCTTAGATCATTGGCAACTCTGCCTAACAAGATCTTAAGCATTCACCTGGATTGATCCCTGATGGATCTAATCCTGGCGAATTAACCAAAATCCCCCAAACAAGTTTAGCTAAAAAGCAGGGTCAACCAATATCTAATTTACTTGTCATAGGAAATTATACCCTAGTGACCCAAGGTAATCTAGACAGCTGGGAATATGAGCAAAAATCCCAACACATCCCCATTCTTTCCTAGATTTCCAGAGAGAATAGGATTGGGACAGGAGAATACCGCCTTGGACACCAGGTCAAATATTCTTGGTTTTTAGTAGAGCATAGTAGATCTGTACTCAACGCTGCTCAGGACAGACTTTGGCATGCAGTTCTCTACCTCTTCCTCCTCACTACCTCCTCCTCAGAGCGTGGTCCCTCATGACCTTCTGCCATGACAGGCTGATCAAATTACTCATGACAATAACAATCACATGATCTAGTTTTCCCCCATCAGGGCATATGACCCGCTGCCATATTCAGTATTCATGGTCCAGCATCCTCAATTTCCTGATCTTCTTTTCATCCTCGACAGAAGGTTACTGCTGTTGATGTTCAATTTGTGGCACAATTAAGAATACTGATTTATATTCACTCTTTATAGTTTCTTATAATAACTTCTTTGCTCATATCATTCTTAAATCTTCTCTGAAAAGCTTATCTCATTAATTTTGATATTAGATTCTTCAAAATTAGAGCTTAATTAATTATAAATCCCATAATGTTAGCTATTATAAAGACTGACATCCACCTCCCATACAACTCATATTTCAAATTTGGAATCTTGGTACCAGCAACTTCTTGACAGAATATCTGATAAAGATATTCAGCTCTTCCAACTGATGTGTTGATCTGCGCAACGGACTTTTCTATGGTCCTCCTAAGACTCATACTCCCAGTCAAATACCCATAGCCAGTCCTTCCATGAGATTTCCAAGAAGGTATCCAACCCTTACAAAATCAGATTAGTGATCATCTCAAACGACTTGTGACTAATCTCCCTCTGTCATCTTTTCCAAAATGAAAATTTTGAAACTCTCCTGGATTCAGCTCCATTCACAGATACTTCTTACAATTATAAACAAACCTATTAAAGTAATTCTCTCAGCTTTTGATTGATCATTCCTCATTAGATCTGACTTGTTTTTGGAGTTCTTTTTTGACTCAGCCAGTTTTACAAACCAGCTGTTCTGTCAACTGAACTAGCCATTGAAACCCGCAAAGATTTTGAACTCCCCTATGCAGAATTGAGGACCCAAGTAACTGCGGCTCTGTCCATAGCTCTGTACCCTCCAATCTCAAAAACGTCCTGGATCAAGATGTTGCAGCCTATTCCTTCATTTTTCTGGTTATGTTCTTTGAAGTTGAGCCACAAAGCTTCCAGCCTCTCCCAGCTTCCATTGCTCATTCTGTTTTCACTTCCAAGAAGCTCATAGTCATCACCTGCAGGATGCCATCCGCTCCCTGCATGATTATCTTGTTTCTGGCACATCCCATTGGTACCTTCCCCTAATGGCTTTGATTGGGGCATGATTTGGAAACACCCACCTAGTATCCCTTGCTCAAGCTAGCTCATATGTACAATGTTCTTGAAGAAGTTCAATGTCAAGCACTCAAGGCCAATCTTCCAGCTCCAGTGCCATATCAGGATTAATCAGGGCTATTCACCAAATGCCTCTTCTTGTTCTGTTGCTTCCATCCCTGATCTGGGATAATATTTGGCAAGTATCAATATTTCCATCTCTCTTCCCCTAGTCGCATTCTCTCAGGGATCAGCCTCCACTCAACAAACTTGGTTTTGAGTAGGTTTAACTCTTGCTAGCATCTAATCTCACATGTATTTTATTGGTTTGTTCACTCCTACTACGATATATCCTCCCTCCCCCAAGAGGTGACATAGGTGGAATCATCCCCTAGTTAAGAATAACTAATTTAAAACTATAAAAACTATATCATTTTCTGTGCATTTTTGATAATTATTTTCCTGCTATATTTTTATCAATCTTTTATTTTTTTCATCTTTTTTTTATATGGGACATGACCTTCACTCAGTTCAGTGGTCCATATTTTTTATTTATTCCCCCAAACTGTTTATGAGGTATACTTTGACCTAACAGTTTTCTATGGTTCATAGTCTTATTTTTAAGACTTAACCATTAATTTTTGTTCAGCAGTCCTTTTTTTGGACTAAACAAATTATCAGGACATGACCACCTCAATGGTTCAGCGGTCCTTTGGGAACATTTTTTATTATGCTTTCTTCTGGATCCACTTCTTAAGATACTTAGCATGGACCCAGTTAATGATTCTTCCATTTACGAGGTTCTTGATGGAATATGCATCCTTGCTGTCTTGGTATTAATCTTTTATATACTCAACCACAGCGTATCTAGCTTATTTCTTTGTCTGAAGCCATGAGTGTCACAATATGCTTCTCTTTCGCCTACATAGTATTTGGATAATACCAGTTGGTTATTATTGTCCATTGTCTTGGCCTTGATTTTTTCTTTCAAGGTAATATTGAACGCTTCTGGTTGCATTTCAATCAGGATTTGAAAGTTGGATAAAGTACTGCTCAGAACTCATCCCTGATGTTGGTTCAACTGCCAAATATAGAATTATTGGTAATGCAGCATTCGTTCCATACAGCAATTCAAACGGAATTTTTCCCATCACCTTATGGTGACTACCATTGATTGTGAATGTCATTAAACTGAGGTAAGTTCACCAAAGCGGAAGTTTTTCCAGTGAACAGCTTCCTCAAATCACGGCCAGCATTCCATTCACTTGTTCTATTAGACCATTCATCTTTAGCTGGTAAGGTAATGACATGACTCATAAGATCCCATTATTTCATTTAACCTTTGTATCGCGTGGGACGTGATATTTGTTCAATATCACTCAATAAGACTTGCGTACATCAATAATGATATACAACTTGATCCAGGATAAACTGAACGGTACTTGTTGCTTCTACTTTCTCAAAAGACTTCATCTTGACCCATATATTCAGATAATCAATCGCAACTATAATGTATTTGACTCCCCCTGTAAACATAGTCAGTGGTCTTATCATCTCAATGGACACCGTTTGCCAGGCAAATCCAGGGCGGACCAGTCAATATCCAGTTGTGCTCTTGTGTGGTTTATGCAACTGGCACTCCATGCAGAAAGATAGATAATAAGCCACATCATAACTGATAGACTCCCAGTAATAATACTGGCAAATTTGGTTGGTTGTTTTTCCCAGGCCTCCACACCCAACAACCTTATGGGCAGCTTAAACTATACCCTCTTGTTCAGACGGTTTTGGGAATAACAGTGATTTTCTGTCAATTGTCTTAAATAATTGTCCATCCTTGGTCTCAGTCTTTTCCATTGCTTTTCAAAGCACACCTTAGATCTCTCGGGGCTCATTCCCATTTTCTCCATCAACCATTATCTGAAATAGCTCATCAGCCTGTTGGTATACAACTTGGACCATTAGTAACCTTGATAAGCCAAACGCATTTTGATAAGAAGCTCCTGCTCAGTGGACTATCTCAAAGTCAAAAGCTTGAAGCTTCAGGGCCCATTGGGACAGACATCCTTTCAGTTCTTTAAGGTTGTGCAGCCAATTCAGGGAGGAGTTGTCCGTTACCATTTTGAAGTGCATACCATGACTATACACACAAAACTGCTTACAGACGTAAATCACCACAAGGCATTCAATCTAACTAACAGTGTAATTCCATTCTGCAGTTGACAACGTCTGGCTCACATAAGATACTGAATGCTCTTCCCTGAGTTCATCTACTTGACTCAGGATGGCGCCAATCGCCATTAACAAAGCATTGGTCTGCACTATAAACTCCTAATTGAACTTTGATATACTAAAATTGGCGAATTTATCAGGTACTGATGCAACTCATCGAAATAATCCTGGTCCTCTTCATTCCATATGAATCCCTTCTTTGGATCCTTCAGCAAATGAAACAGGGGTTTGGCGTTTCTTGAAAAATCCCATATAAATCTTTGGTAATATCTGAACATTTAAAGGAACACTTGGATATCTTGGACACTTCTCAGAATGACCATCTGCTTTATGGCTTTAGTTTTCTGGGTTTGTAGCTGCAGTCCATTGGAGCTGATGACGAACCCCGGATATTTCAACTTTTTCTTAAAAAAATGGCACTTCCTTGGCTTAATCTTCAGGTTAGCTGCAGACAGTTTCTTGAAGACTTCTTCCAAGTGGTGTAAATGGTCAATAAATGTCCTACTGAGCACAAGTATCGTCAAAGTACACCAGGACGCATGACAACTTCAGGTCACTTAAGATAGCGTCCATGGCCCTCTGAAACGTCGCAGATGCATTGCATAGACCTTAGGGGCATCCTTGTTGGTTGATACAGCCCTTGCGCAGTAATGATTGCGCACTTCTCCTGGTCTTCCATCAGCAAATCACTTTTCCAATATCCCAATATTAGATCCATTGCGTAGAGATACTTTTCTTCTCCCAATCAATCTAGAGCGTCATCAATTCGTGATAGTGGATACAAATCCTTTATTTCTATTTTGTTCAGCATTTGATAGTCAATCAACACCTGATTATAGCTGTCCTTTTTCTTCATTATCAGGATAAAGCTTGCCCAGGGACTCAAGGATGGAACTAGGAGCCCGTGCTCCACTAGTTTGCTGATTACCTCTTCCACTACAACATCAGCAGCCTTCTACTGTCAGATCAGTATCACCCATATTGGTAAACTTTCCCCAGTGTTAACTTTATGGACTACGTTCTTTGCACATCTTAAGTCATGATCATCCTGGGCAAAAATTTCCCAATATTTTTCAAATACTTTAAGCACCTCCTCTTGCTATCTTTCCATCAGATAAGCGAGTTGATCTTGGTCAACTAATAATTTAATAATCTTGGCAACCCATACTGGCAATCCCATTTCGGTGAGAGTCCCAAAAATAATGGAATTTTAAATAGTTCCGCCACTAGGATCAGATGGAAAAATGTGATGATCTGCTTCTTCTCAATCTTTATCAGTTATCCCTCAACTTCGCCAGAAGAACTTATTTTCCACATGGCCTGGCATCACTATCCCAGGCGCCACCCATGGCTCTATTCTAGACTTCTTCCATGGGCTGCGACCTCTCCATACAATAGCTCAGGTATCTCCAACTTCAATCAGGTATTGACTATTATCTGCAATTCCGGTGGTATAGTGTTTGAAGTCTTACTTGGTAACAGAATTTCCCATTTTTTCAGGATTTTCATTGGCCTTTTTTGCTTTCATCCAACTAATTGGTATGAATTGGAATAATGCCACCATTTTAAATCAGATTGATGAAATTGTTTCTCCTGATAAGTGGAGTTTCCCCATCTCTTTGATAAACTAGAGACAACATTTGACCCAATATGGTTAACATATTATCTTCAAAGTTACATTTAACTTCATATTTCCTTAGGAACTTGGTCCCAATTATAATATTGCAGTTTTGGTTGGCCAAAACTATATCTGGGGCGGAAAGCATCAAGGATCCAAATCTGAGAGGTAAAGCTCTATACGTTCCAAAGGAAATCGTTGTAATTTGGCCTGTCAGTTTCATATTCTTTCTTATGTTCCAAATCAGGTAAGATTCTAATTTTCTTCACCATCTTGGTCAAGTCAATTTTAATCTGGCGCCCCACTGTCAATAATCACCTTCACCCATACTCAATTGACCAGTATATCAATATACATACACTCAGAGTATTTCAAAATGGTATTTACAAAGTGTATAGTGGCGTTATTCACCAAATCAAGGGTGTTAATTATTTTCGCTGTTAGATCATTAAATGATTCCTTAATCAAGCTTAGGGGGATTGACAGATTTAAATCATCTAATTTTACCTCAGACAGATCATCTGGATTATAAGTGGATTGATTCTTGTTCACTAGTTGACGCGCATATGGGTAAATGACCTATTTCTTTATTTCAGGGTATCCCCTTTGCCAGCTCTGATTATCGCATTGACATCTAAGTTGACCACTTGATAAAGCTGGTCCTGTAAGTTGTCATCCATTAACAGATCACTAAGTCAATGTCCTCATTTAATATTAGTAACAGTTTTAACTGCAGCCCTAGATTGTTCCCATCTAAGCCACAGTCCCTTTTCATGATTCTTGTGCGGGTTTGGCCTCCTTTGCCTGGACCACGTTTATTTTATCCTTAGGCTCCTTGCTGAAGCACTGGAAATCAAAGTGGCCCTTTTTCGCACTGGTGGCAATGTAAGTTACTCTTGTCTGCACATTGAACCCCTTGGGTTTTTTTTCAGGTGATGTTTGATTGTTTGCTTTCTTAGTGGGTTTAATCACTTTGTTAGAATTCAAATTTTGGACCAGACTGAGCTAAAAGTTTTGATTAGGGGCCTCAAATATGGCTCCTAGCATCTTCAAGTGATCCACCATTTGTAAGGTAGTTAATTTGGTGTATAACGCAGAAGACATCATCTGACATAATTGCAATAAGGCTGGAGGGCCGCTGGTAACGCAATTCATGCATCAAAATCGTCCAAGGTTTTTGCTCTGACCAAAATTTGTAGTTCTTGGTAACATCAGTTGGCAAAACATTCTAAGGACTCATCTTTCTGGAATTGGATCCCCATAAATTTTTGCTTGTGTTCTGACATCGCGTGGGGCTTCTAAACTCTTTACGTTATTGCAGCCTTGACCTCTAAATATAACCATCTGTCTCCCTCTAGATGTGGTAACAACAAGTTTTGACCGTCTGTATTCAAGCAGTTCATGACTGTCAGAGTTTGTTTATTGCCATACCCAAACATAGTCATGTCAAACAGTTGGAAGAACGCAGGAGCGTTGTCCCAATGAAACCTGGGTAATTTTGGCGTGGCTCTGAATTCCTCTAAAGTTTCTCTAACTGCCACTCTCAGCTGGACTACTTTACTGACTTGAGGAGTAAATTTGGGGGTTATCTCAAAAATGGTCTCAGTGGCTGTCAGCATATTCCTAGGAGTTGTCAATTATCCAACTGGAGTTCTAGGAGTCAATTCTTTATCGTCAGTTGCTTCATAAGGTTCGCATTCACATCATTGATTCTTCAGATCATTGATTTGTTCAATAGTCATTCCATATTCAAGCTGAGTGAGTGCAAACAAACACAATCTGCTTCATATTCCATCTTCAGGAATAAAACTTCTTTGACAAGGTATCCTTCTTTATACTTTAATGACGTTACTTTCCCAAGTAACTTATTGCTGAAACTTGGAAACTTCTTCTACTCCTTCCTTTTCTTTAGTAACTCTATCCTCTAAGGCAGCAAATTCTCAATGATTGGCCAAATTCAATGTGTTCCTGTTGAGGTTGCCATTTCCGTTTAATGCTTTCTCGATTCTTCTTTATATGACATTGTAGAATGGCTTAACTACTTAAATGCCCCCTTTAGTGAGCATCAAATGTTAAAATCTGGGATCTCGTGGCTACTCTACTACCCATATAGTGAGAAACAAATGTTAAAATCTGGGACTATTCGCCTCAAATGTTATGAACTGGATTGAATGATAGTTCCTAGAAGTTAACTGCACAAGTTCAACATGTGCACTATCTGCATTGCTTGATAGATATATATGAGTGATAATATCAAACAACTATTAGCCATATTAGATAATTAAACCAGAAGTGGTTCAACGCTAAACTTGGAATAATCCACAAGATACTGATTTAACACATAGTACTTCTTGTCATTTTTACATGATCTAATTTGAGGGTGTAAACAGCGAAGACATGGCTGGGTGGCAGGAGGTCCAAAGGGTCAAATTGCAGGACCTTCCTGACCTAAAGACAATTTGGACCAACGCTGGGTGTCAGATTCTGGTGATTGAATCAAAAATAAACTCTTTGACAGCCATCAGATTGGGTTAATTATCCATCCAATGCTTGAGCTAATACCCTAATTCTACCCTTAAAGACTACTGCAACTACACGGCTTGGGCCAATTATTGAACTTTAATTCAATCAGAATTATTTATCAAAAGCTCAGGCGAATACACTTGCAGATTATGGCAGATTATCACTGCACCAAAACTCAGTAATTCATCCTGACTATTGGGAACAATATCAACCATTCAGAATTAAAATTGTTTGGGATCAACCCAAAGATAACGTCTAAAAGTCACATTGACAAATAGATGAACGTAACTTAAATATTAACCCGCCAAAGGGCGAATTTCATATGTTGATCTTTTTTAATCAGCACAATAGCACTTGCACATGGACCACCCAAATGGTAGTACTTAGTGCTATCAAGAGAGAGGCCTTCTGACGTCCCAATTAGGAGTATGTCATCTAATGCAACCAATGCCAAAATTTCACAGAAGATGTATTTCATCAAAGTATGAAAAAACTCAAATCAAGAAAATTTTAGGACAATTTTGCATGTACTTATGGAGATTTTTGCCCCTGAAATCCTCCCAATTTTGAGAGTATTTTGCCACCAATAAACCTATCAATAGGTCATAATCATATCAATTCAAGGGCCAAACTGAGATGGAAAATAATCTTTTGAGATTGAATGCTCAAATGTGGCCAGGAGATTCCATAGAGGTATAAATAATGGCGCCTGGCCCAATTAATAATTGGCAAATAATTTTTAATAAAATTATTTTATTTTATCTCTTTCCTGGTTTTTATCAGAATCCTTTCTTTAGAGAAGTGTCAATAAGCTGGAAGAGGCAAATTCACAGCTTGTATATCTACCTGCCTTGGAAGAAGTTCCTGAATATGAAGGGAATATTAAGCCCAAAATTGACCAAAAGAGTCAGGGCTATTTGAATACGCCTAGTGAGTTACTGAACGATGAAAAGACCATAAGCCACTGGCAATATCAAGGATCATTAGGCTGAACTTTATCTAAATTGAGCATGCAGGATCATAGTTATCAAGCGAGCAATCCTCAAGATTTATCACTGGGTACAGGCCATTTATTACCATGTTGGTCCAAAAGAGGTGCATAACGCCCATCTCTTGTTACAGCATGTTGGGATTTTTGCTCCTATTCTCAGCTGGCTACATTACCAGGGATTGCTAGAAGATAATTCCCTGATGCAAGGTAATTTGGATATCAGTTAACCCTGATTTTGGGGTAACTATGTTCAGGGGATTTTATGTTATTTGCCTGGTCAGATCCATCAGGGATTGTTCCAGACAGATGCTTAATATCTTGTTGGGGTAGAGTTGCTGACAAAATAGGGGCATCTGATATTTGATTAACTATCAGGTGTACTGATTGGTATTGGCCAGGTTTCATCACCAAGAGGATTGGTAATCTAAGGAGTAAGTTTCAAGGCAAGTGATGCTACCTGCAACTAGAAAATTGATCAGTTAGTTCATGAACTGCCTTAATGGAAAACAAGTCTCATTACCTAAGCAGGTCGCTTGCCAAATATGGTTGGTTCTCTTGGATTGAGAGAAAAAAAATTAGAGACACATATTCTGACTCATTCTGTTTTAGATCTCAAGGATGTACAATGACAAAATATAAGCCAGATGGGGAAAAACATTGCTGCTGAGATGAGGATGGGTGATTCAATGGTAACAGCTACCATTTAATCGAGGAGGTGTCTGCTGAAGGTTGGGCACCAAATCCCCCACTATAAATTACCTAGAATTCACTAATAAACAGTATAGAATTTACCAGATAATAATTTTCCAGATTATCACTTTTTACTTAAGTCTTAGACTAGTAAACTTTATCAGCATCCATTTGTTCTATTCTTTCTCAAGGATATTATTGCTGTGTTCAATAATTGGGAAAGTCGTTTAAGATAAAGAGTAAGGATCTTAGTGGGGATCCAGAGAAGTAATGTAATCAAATTTGGGGATTGCTTCCAACTGTGTGTCAAACCATAGTAACCATAAATGGGGATTAAAGAGTAGATCAAGTTAAGTGGTATGAGGGAATGAATCCTTATTTCATGACATCATAAGTATTTTGAGAGGAAATACTGGCCAAGTGTTGGACTGAGATCTAGTACTTCCATTCAAATACGGATAATAGTTGTCATACTATTATCAAATGAAATTATTAACTACTATTCAACGCGGAGAATTACACAAAACCCAAACCTGTGAAAGTAATAAGTTTATAGGGGTCATAGGCAAAAGATAATCAGATAACCTATAAATTTTTACAAAGTGGCGCTCATTACAGGGGTGTAGTTGAGTAGAAGCTATTAAGACATGCTGTCATATGAAGATGTTTCCTATTCTAGAAAAAAGTTACTGAGATAAGTACCAATAATGAAGAAATAACGTGAAGTGTATCGCGTTCATTTGCGTTCATCCAGTTCAGAAGTGGCACTCCAAGTGAAGCGAATTGAAGATACTCAATATTGGGGAAAAGGACTTGCAGCTTAGATATGGAACTATCTAGTGCTGCAAGAAAATCTGTTCCATCTGACATATACCTGATATGAAGAGGATCAGCAGGGCCAACTTGGGTTATAATTGGGTCTGCTTGAAATAGTCCCAAAGAGCAGCGGGGCCAACTTGGGTTGAAAATAAGTTTGCTTGAAATAGTCCTGAGAAGTGAGTGTTAAGATGAGGCATTGGTTGAAATAGGAAGCAATCAATTAAGAGTATTGGATTGCTATACCAATGAAGATATGAAGTCAAAGCAGTAAACGATTGATCCAAGATAGTGGAGAGAATTGTTTGACCCAATAACATTCAATCAATAATCAGAAATTGCTGGAGACGAGTTCATCAATTCAAAAAGAAATTGGATGAAGCTAATGAGGCCAGATCAATCTGTAGTAGATAAGGGATCATTTCCAGATCCACCAGTGGATTTATTTCAACGTTTTGGATGGCCACAAAGGTCAAAAATCGTTTTTAGAAGAAAAACAATCTATACAATTAAAAGGAACTGTTGACTAATGAGATAAGAAGAAATAAGCATCAGTTGCCAAAATATGAGATAAAATTAGGACCTGTTGGACTATTAACCAGTCAGAATTGAAGGCCTCATGAATAAAAATATTCAAAAGTATTGTTGAAGTCAGCAAATGTAGCCTATATGTGAAGAAACAGCGCTGCTGGCCATATAGTGGAAAAAGGTCAATAATAAAAAATTGGAAGTATTTGACCTAAGAGAAAATAGTTGCAATGTTACCATAGGAAGTCTGAATCATTAAATGGTTATGTCCTGAGATTTTGGTTAAGTCCTAGAAGAGGACCAGTGAATCAAATAGATGGTTAAATCTTAAGAGGATAAGATTTTGAACCATGATAACTGGTAGGTCAGAGTATACCTAGGACCCAGTTTGGATTAAGGGGAAAATAAGGATCTCTGAACTTTTTGTAAGTTAAAAATCCCATTGCAAAAGTAAAATACAAAAAAATATATTACAGATATAAGATATTAAATATCAATTTTTATGGTCCATGATTTTTGGACCTATGATGAGATGTGAATGCTGACATGGATGCCCACAAGTCCTGCTGAGCAACCATGAAATAAACTTCACATCTCGTGTAATCCTGCAGTTAAATGAGATAATGGGGATCAGAGGAGTCGTGTCTGTACCCTATAAGCTGGAGACAAACGGACTGGTGGAACGAGTTAATGGAACACTGGCCACAACGCTGATGAAACTAGTCACAGGAAGAACTTCTGCGTGGAGAACATACCTGAGTTTGGTGACATTTGCCTACAATATCAGTCATCATACAGTGACAGAAAAAATGCCATATGATTGCTATATTGGAGATAGGCCACATTGCCGCCGATTTTATATTTGGTGGTGGAACCAACATCAGGAATGAGTGCCAAGCAGTACCTGAATTGACTGACAAATATAATAATCAAAATGCAATTGCAAGCATTCAATATGACTTTAAAAATAGTTATGAGCGAAAATGATGGACTTTAAGAACCAACTGGCCTTATCAGAATACAGGTAGGCGAAAGAGTTGCCTATTGCAATACTCATGGTTTTGGGAGAAGAAATAAACTGGATGCATTGTACTTGGGTCTATTTGAGATTATTACCAAGATGGCGATGGACGCCTACTCCATCAAGAACCTCTTGGATGGAAGGTAGTAAACTAAGTCCATGCTAAGTATTTGAAGCGATGGATTGATTAAAAAATAATAAAAAAGAGTATTCAAAGGACCGCTGAACCATTAAGTTGGTTTGTCCTAATGATTAGGTCAAGTCCATAAAAGGACCTCTGAACCAATCTAGATAGTTAAGTCTAAAAAAAGTAAGACCTTTGAACCATAGCAAACTGGTAGGTCTAAGAATACCTAGGATCCAGTTTGGGGGAAAATAAAAAGATGGTCCGCTGAACCAAAACAAGGTCAATTCCCATGGAAAAAAATAAAAGATTGATAAAAATATGGTAAAAATTATTAAAACTGCATAGAAAAACCGATATATTTTTATAATTTTTATTTTTTATTGATTATCCTTAATTTGGGGATGATTCCGCCTATGTCGCCTCTTGGGGAGGGAGGATGGATCACAGTAGGAGTGAATAACCCATTGAAATCTATGTGAGATTGGATGCTAACAAGGGCTAAACCTACATGAAACCAAGTTTGTTGAGCGGACATAGATCCCTGTGAGAAAGTGACTAGGGGAAGGGAAATTGAGATGTTGGAATAAGCCAAACGTGATACCCCAGAGTGGGGAGGGAAGCAACAGTACAAGAAGAGACAGTTGGCGAATAACCCTGAGAAATCCTGATATGGTACCATAGCCAGAAAATTGGTCTTGAGCGCTTGCTGATGGGCTTCATCAAGGACACCAGACATATGGTTCAGCAACAAACAAGGGATATTAGACAGGGGTTGCCAAATTATGCCCCTATTAAGGCTATCAGCGGAAGATACCAATGGGATGCGCCAGAAATGAGATAGTCATATAAGGAGCAAATGGCATCCTGAAAGCGATGACTATGAGCTTCTTGGAAGCTGAAGCAGAATGAGCGATGGAAGTCAGGAGAGGCTGGAAGCTTCATGGTTTAACTTCAAAGAGCTTGGCCAGAAAACAAAGAGCATAAGCTGCGATATCCTAAGCTAGGATGTTCTCAAGATTGGAAGAATTCAGAGCTATGGACAAAGCTTCAATGACTTAAGCCCTTAATTCTGCGTAGGGGAGTTCAAAATGTATGCTGTTGCTGATGATGAGTTTGGTGGTAAAGACAGCTGGCTTGTAATAATGACTGAGTCAGAAGAGGAACTCTGGAAGCAAGTCTTATCCAGCAAGGAATGAACGATCAAGAGCAAAGGGCATTACTTCCAGAGGTTTAACAATGATGTTGGGAGAATCTGCAAAAGGATCCAAATCCAGGAGAGTTTTGAAATCTAACTCTGGAATTGATGACAGAGGAAGGATTGGCCGTGAGTCGTTCAAGACAATTGCTAACCTGGTTTCAGAGGGGTTGGTTACCATTTCAAGTAATTCAATGGAAGGACTATCCACTGGTACTTGACTAGGAGTATGAGTCCTGGAAGGACCATAGAAGAGGTTACATCATGCAGACTGACTCATCCACTAGAAGAGCCAAAGATCTTGATCAGACAAACTATTGAGCAGCTGTTGGTACTGCAACTCAGAATGCAACATATGAGCTGGATGAGAGGGGAATGTCATACTTATATAATAGTCAACATTATGTACTATGAAATCAATTAAGCTCCAATTTAAGAGAACTTAATCTCAAAATTAATGGGATACGCTCTTCAGAGAAGAATTAATAATGATATGAGCCAAGAGGTTATGAGAAGAAAATAACAAGGGCGAACATAATAAGAATTTTTAATTGGGCCACAAAACAAACATCAATGGCAAGAGTCTCCTGTCAAGGATGAGGAGAAAATCAAAAAACCGAGGATGATGGACCAAGAATCCTGCATATGACAGCGGGTCATATGTCCTGATGAGGGAAAACTGGATCCTGGGATTAATAAAATTATGAGCAAATCAATCAGCCCAGCATGACAGAAGTTTGTGGGACTGCGCTCTGAGTAGTTAGTAGCGAGGAGGAAGAGGAAGAGAGCCTCATGCCAAAAGTCGTCCTGAGCAGCTTTGTGTACTGAAAATTATACTCCGCTTGAGCAAATATTGTATTTGACCTGGTGTCTGAAGTGGTGTTCTCTTGTCCTGGTCCTTTTCTCACTAAAAATCTAGGCAAGAAGGGGGTGTGTTGGGATTTTTGCCCATATTTCCAGCCATCTAGATTACCAGGGATTTCTAGGGGATGATTCCTTGAAACGAGAGGAATGAATACTGGTTGACTCTGAATTTTTGGGGTAATTATATCTGGAAGATTTTAGGTTATTCGCCTGGTCAGATCCATCGGGGATCAATCCAGTTGATTGCTTAAGATCTTGTTGTGCAGAGTTTATGACAAAATAGGGGCATCTGATAGTTGATTAACTATCAGGTGTACTGATTGGGATTGGCCAGGTTTTATCACCAAGCGGATTGGTAATCTAGGGAGTAAGTTTCAAGGCAAGTGATGCTGCCTGCAACTAGAAAATTGATCAGTTAGTTCATGACCTGCCTTAATGGAAAACAAGTCTCATTACCTAAGCAGGTCGCTTGCCAAATATGGTTGGTTCTCTTGGATTGAGAGAAAAAAAATTAGAGACACATATTCTGACACTTTCTGTTTTTAGATCTCAAGGATGTACAATGACAAAATATAAGCCAGATGGGGAAAAACATCGCTGCTGAGATGAGGATGGGTGATTCAATGGCAACAGCTGCCATTTCATTGAGGAGGTGTCAACTGAGGGTTGGGTGCTAAATCCCACACTATAAATTCCCTAGAATTCACTAATAAACAATATAGAATTTATTAGATAATAATTTTCCAGATTATCACTTTTTACTTAAGTCTTAGACTCGTAAACTTTATCAGCATCCATTTGTTCTATTCTTTCTCAAGGATATTATTGCTGTGTGAAATAATTGGGAAAGTCTTTTAAGATAAAGAGTAAGGATCTTAGTGGGGATCCAGAGAAGTAATGTAATCAAATTTGGGGATTGAGCCAACTGTGTGTCAAACCATAATAACCATAAATGGGGATCAAAGAGTAGATTGAGTTAGGTGATATGAGGGAATAAATCCTTATTAAAAGAAATCATATTTGTATTTTTTGAGGAAATACTGGCTGAGTATTGGGCTGAGATCTAGTACTTCCATTCAAATACGGATAATAGTTGTCATACTGTTATCAAACAATTATATCAACTACTATACAACGCGGAGAATTGCACTAAGCCCAAACCTGTGAAAGTAATAAGTTTATAGGGTTATTGGCCAAAAATAATCAGATAACCTATATATTTTTACACAGCATAAGCGTTAAAATGGACGAGTTACCATCTGAAAGACTATGTCTCAATTTGGTTACTCAGTGAATGGGGGTTTGAAACCAGTTCAATTTACAAAATTTCTAATTCAGGTAAGCCTTAACTCCAGTCAATTATTTGAGTTTGAACAATTTTGAAGTATAGTAACCTATCAGATGGAAGTGTTCATTTATTGATGCATCTCAGCTTATCATCATTTTCTTTGATGAATGATTCCCACATTTTTGTTTTGTTGTGAATTTTTGACACCAATCTTCCTCATTGGTTGTCTCCTTTAATAAACCCCTCATTGGTTTACGTTTTTCCCTATAATGACTTGGACGACCTGTGCATGGACCTCTTTGAGAAGGTCTTGCTTAATGTTAGCTGATCTATTTGCCTTAAAATTACCACAGCATCAGCAAACCGCTGGGCCACCTAGGTTTCAAACCGAGGCAACAGTGCACTCTAGCCCTGTTCAAAGCTTAGTTATGAACGCCCCTTTGGGGCATAGTCAAGTCCTGCTGTTTGTTCGATCTTTATTAATGTTTACTGTGTTAACAACCCTCGACCTATGTCACTTTAGCTCAAGCACCCTCTGTAGGGCTATCCTTTATTTAATACTGATGTCTAGTTTCCCTGCGTTGGTCCTGTGCACCGTGCACTACCATGCTGGGAGCTGGAGAGTTATAGAAACTCTACTGACATTTGACAACTAACATCTTTACTTTACATGCATGAACTTTTTACACTTGAGACTCACAAAGTATAAATGAAGTGAGCCAGCTGTAGGTCACAGCTGCAATGGGGAACACCGCTTTTTTCTCATTTTGCTGATGGTTGGAGCAACTCAGCGTTATTCTTGCTACCTCTGACTGGAAAGTACCCACCCTTCTTGCCTTTACATGGTGGATAAAGATGCCCTGTTATCCAAGAGTCATGTTTCCAACTTTCCACCAAAATTCACAAAATCATTAATATAAATTTTTTTCTGGCACCACATTTGAACAGTGCAGGCGGGATCATCAATGAAGGGCCTGGAGGTGATGACCTTGGATAATGGTGCACAACCCATTGCCAAAATGTGTATGATGTCGTTTTTAGCCCAAAACGCGTTTTATAATGACGTTTCCTTATATACAACTGAACCCTATATCTTTTCTTATGGCTCAGATATGGAACCCATTTCAGTGTACAAAATTACCCCAGATAACCTATGCTTGACCACAACCATGATCCGCAGAACACAGGAAGTGGAAAAGAAGTTACTTTTACAATATAAAAATGTTTATGCAACTGCTGAAGTATGGTGGGATATGTGGCCTCAGTAGTAAGAGTGGCCAATTATCCTTCTCCATTCTAAGAAGCGGAACATACCCTGGAAGCATGCTTATTCCTGATGAAGAGTTTTCTGGTGAATGTTGGGGTCCTCTTCTACTAATAAAGATCATTTAGGATATTTTCTTGACTGCTACCCTTTCACCCCTTTAGGTAAAATCAGCACGACTATTTTAATGGGTAAAGGAGCCTCTGAGAATTTTATTGACCAAGACCTGGATGACTACCTTAAGTTCAACTATTTTCAGGTGATTTGGTCAGGTAGGGGCTTCCCAAGGTATTCACACGCTGAAGGTTCTAGGGTTAGTGGATTATCAAGTTGGAAAATATCATTTGTCTGACCGCTTCCAAGCTATCAAAAACCTCTTGTACCCAATCATTTTGGGTGTAGAGTTTTGGAGAAAGTTTGAAGTCAGAACCAAATTGAAAGAAAATAACTTGTCCTTAACTCTGAAGAATAGTCACGAGTTAGTTGTCCCTTTGGCTGAAGCAAACTTTTAGGAAGATTTTCCCCACTGGACCAATATCTACACACTTAGTCTTGCTCCGTTGCTGAAGCCCTCTTTGGAAGTTCCCTTACCTTCCTGTTTGGAGGGGCTAAAATTTTCGTTTGATGCAGCTTAAGCCAATGTACTACCAGCCCACTCAGAGTTTGATTGTGAGTTCAAGCTCACAGTTGATCTAACGCGTATATCTTTCCCTATTTACCATTTGATTATGCGGGAGAAAGCGGCCTTAGATGTGTGGGTTAAGGAGCAGTTAGCCAAAGGCGCTATTTTTCAGCGAACCTCCCCTGTATGTTAACCACTACTCTTTGTGTAGAAAGCCGATGGTACCTTACACCCATGCATAGATTATGGGAATCTCAACAATGTCACAGTACCAGACTTGAATCCCATCCCACTGGACTCAAATATTGCACGCTATGTGGAGAAGGATAAAGTCTTCTTCAAACTAGATTGTCTAAATGCGTTCAATCAGATCCATATTATGAAGGGTCAGGAGTGGCTGACCGCTTGATACCAGAAAAGGAAATTTACAATTTTGGGCTATAACCTTTGGGCTTAAAAATGCCCCTGCTATCTTTCAACTCCATATTGATGCTGCTTTGGGGGACCTGCTGTGGTATGTGCGGTAGCCTACATGGATGATATTCTGGTATTTTCTCCTGACAATGAGTCCCATGCAGTAAACGTTTGGCAGGTGGTGCGGGAGCGATTGAGGGCAGCTGACCTTACATTAAATTTAATCAAATTTGAATTCTTCAAGTCCCAGGTCGCCTTCCTGGGCAACGGCGTGTAGGCCAAGGGCACATGATAACTCCAGACAAGTAGAAGGCTTTTTGAGAGGCCCACTCCAACTTTGGTTAAGGAATTGAAGAGTTTTTTGGGGATGTGTACGTTCATTAATAAATTCACACCAAATCTTTCGAAGTGGCAGCGCCCTTGTATAAGGTGAGTGGGAAAAAGTGCTCCAGTGGCCCCCAACTTTACAGGATGCCTTTCAAGCGGTAAAGTGCACCCTGAGGTCCATGTCTTTCCTTTGCCATATTGACCCCAATAAAAAGTTCATTGTGGCTTCTAATGCCTCCAACTTTGCCATACCGGCGGCCTTGTTACAAGTAGGCGAAGATTGAATAAAGCGTCTGATGGGATATTTTTCCAGTAAAATATCTTTGCCTGAGTTAAACTCTGCCTTATATGATAAAGAGTCATTAGCAGTGGTTGAGGCGCTTACTTATTGGCGCCATCACTTTCATGGCTCATCCCAACCCTTCCACATATGTACAGATCACCATGTCTTACTGTACTACTGTGCACCTTATGTCTTGACCTCACAGCAAACCCGCTGGCATGAGACCCTAGCTCATTTATGTTTTCTTATGAGTTTACTAAGGGCAAAAAGAATGGTTTGGCGGATGCTTTGAGCCTCAACCGTGCACTAGCTCCAGACCCTAAGGAGATAGAGGTGCATAATACCCACTTGATGATTCTGCTAGGTAAGATTGTATCTCAACTTCCCTCTCCCTTGGCCAACGAGCCAGAGCTTTCTCCTCTGGAAAATGCGGCTGAATATGGTATGTTCAGAAAGATAGTCCTTTCAACTCCTTTGCTGTCCAAATATACTATGGTCCTTGCTAAGAGAGCATTGAATCAGGAGGATATTACCAGAGGGTATCGCGTGAAAGATGAGATGGTGTGGTTTTAGGGGCACTTATGGGTTCCTGCTGGATCACTTCTCATGAAAATTATCTGGGACCATCATGACAGAATCATCATTGGTCATCTTGGGAAGGTGAAGACTCTAGAGCTAATTTGACACACTTACAATTGGAAGTGGTTAGCCGCACAGGTGGGCAGGTATTGTAAAGGGTGCCTAGTCTGCAACCAAATGAAACCAAATATCCAACCACTAGCTGGGCTGTTGGTACCAGTCTAAAAGACTGAAGGGCCTTGTACTTCTCTATTGGCTGATTATATTTTGGAATTGCATATATCTGATGGCTACATTGCCATCATGGTGTGGTGGACAATTTTACGAAGTTCGCCCACTTTATTCCCTTCAATACCAAAGTCACCGTGGCTGAGATGGCTAGGCTCATTTGTCACTCATGTGTTTGCTCTTCATGGGGTCTCCCAATAAATAATTAGCGATCATTGACCCCAGTTTAGCTCTGTCTTTTAAAAGAGTTGTGTAAGGCTCTTCATATTCGCCCCTGCCGTTCAACTTCCTATCACTCCCTAGTCAGATGGGCAGATCGAATGAGTGAACCATCGTCTCAAATAGTTCTTGGGGTATTAAACCGTCTCAGATCATTCAGATTGGGTTTCCCATATCCCCCATGGCCCAAATTTAGTTGTAACAACGCCCAACATGCACCAATTGGGTGTTCCACCTCTACTTAACTATGGCTAATCTCGCTTTCAACGTGGAGCCCAGTTGTGAATCCAAAGTGGAAGCGGTGGTGGACTTTGCTAAAATGATCAAGAAAGTACACCAGGGGGTTAGCAAGAACTTAGATGCAACTATGCAAGCTTACATGGAGAGCTATGATGGTAAGAGATGATTTGGACCAGCGAGCAAGGAAGGAGATCTCTTGATGTAGATGCTTAAAACATCCCAATTAAGCAACCATGCAAAAAACTGGGACCAAAGAGAATTGGCCTTATCGCATTTTCAGAAAGGTGGGCCACGCCTCATTTTAGTTAGATCTCCACTCCTCATTTCAAATCTTTTCAGTCTTCCTTGAAAGCAAGCTTACATTGTTTGAGGGCCCCCTACCAGAGACACCCAAGGCTTATCTTATGAATGGGGCGCCAGAATGGGAAGTGGAGGAGTTGTTGTTTCTTGTTGAGAAAGAAGAAGACTCGAGTATCTTGTATCTTGGAAGAGATTTGACACAGTGGAGAACAGTTGGGTTACAACGTGTGACTGCGCACAAGCCCATGATCTATTTTTAGCATTCCATAAGCGTTTCCCTGAGGCTACAGGATCTAAGTCCAAGTAAGCCGTTGCTGCCATGAAGTTGTCTCCTTCCCATAAAAACTTTTACTTGGCGAATGCCCTGGAGGGGGTGGAGCTAAAAAAGAGGAGAGGGTAATGTCGTTTTTACATGACCTAATTGAAGGCACCAACAGCAAAGACAAGGCTGGGTGGCAGGAGATCCAAAGGGTCAAGTGCAAAACCTTCTTGACCTAAAGCACACCATGGACCAACGCTGGGTACAGGCCAGATATTCCTAAGTTGGTCCAGATGAAGTTCATAACGCCCAGCCCCATTTTACATCTATAGTGTTAAAATGGACGAGTTACCATCCAAATGATGATGGCTCAATTTGCTTACTCAGTGAATGGGGGCTTGGAACCAGTTCAATTTACAAAATTTCTAACTCAGGTCAGCCTCAACTCCAATCAATTATTTAAGTTTGGACAATTTTGAAGTAAAGTAACCTATCAGATGGAAGTGTGTAATTATTGGTGCACCTCAGCTTATCATCACTTTCTCTGTAGGATGATCCCCATTCTTGTTCAATTATGGTTTTTTGATACCAACCTTCCTCATTGGTTGTCTTACCTTTTATAAACCCCTCATTAGTTTATGTTTTTCCCTATGATGAATTGGACGACCTGTGCATGGACCTCTTTGAGGAGGTCTTGCTTAATGTTAGCTGATCTATTTGCCTTAAAATTACCACAGCATCAGCAAACCGCTGGGCCACCTAAGTTTCAAACCGAGGCAACCGTGCACTCTAGCCCTGTTCAAAGCTTAGTTATGAACGTCCCTTTGGGGCATAGTCAAGTCCTGCTGTTTGTTCGATCTTTATTAATGTTTACTGTGTTAACAACCCTCGACCTATGTCACTTTAGCTCAAGCACCCTCTGTAGGGCTATCCTTTATTTAATACTGATGTCTAGTTTCCCTGCGTTGAGCTTGTGCTCCGTGCACCACCACGCTGGGAACTGAAGATTTATAGACACTCTCCTGACACTTCTTCCCTATTCCAGCTGAAATCAATCCATTCTCAGATATTGTCAAAATCTGAGGAACGCTCGCTTGGAAATTGTTATCCTGCACATCTATTTGGGCCAAAGTTCCGATGGTTGATCCTCAATAGTGCCTGTAGTTTACAGTATTTGGACCATTCAACAACTCACTAGGCCTATTAAATTTGCCTCGACTCTTCCAGCTGATTTTGGGCATAATTTCTCCTTTGTATTTGAAAACTTCTTTCAAGGCAGGATTTAATAAAAACTGGGGATTTAGTCCTTCCAGTTTGTCAACACTTCTCCAAGGTTAGGATTCAGATAAAAACCACGAAAAGGATAAAATAATAATAACTTTTATTGCAAGCTATTTATTAGATAATGTTCATTAGGCCAGGCGCTGGTATTTATACCTCTAGGGCATCTCCTGGCCACATTCCAGCACAAAATTTCAACAGCTATTTTACCTCAGCCTCAGTTTGGCCTATGACTGAAACCTTTTCTTAGGTTCATTGGTGGCAAAATACTCTCAAAATTGGGAGGATTTCAGGTACAAAAATTGTGATAAAAGCATGCAAAATTGTCCTAAGATCTTCTGGATTTCAGTTTTGTCATACTGCTGACAAAATACACCTTCTGTGAAATTTTGGCATCAATTGAAGTAAATGATGCACCCCTAATTGGGACGTCAGCAGGCCTCTTCCTTGATAGCACTAGGTAACCCTTTTGGGTGGTCCACGCAAGTGCTATCATGCCAATTATGCGGATTGACATACAAATTTCGCCCTAAGGCAGGAAATTGATTACGTATTTTGTTTGTCTGAAGTCCATGGGATTTTCAGACATTAACTTTGGGTCATCCCCAAAATATTTTGTATACAATTAAGTTGATTGTGTTCTCAATAATTGGGACCAATTGCTGAGATTTGATTGCATAGGAAATCAGCCATAATATGTGAGTGTATTTGGTCCTGAGTGCTCTGATAAAATACTTGATCAAATTGTCATTGAGATATTTGGCCCAAATTGTATGATTGCAATAGGCTTTGAGGTGAGAATATAGGTGTTAGCTCAAGCGTTGAAAGGGTAATCAGCCCAATCTGATGGTTGTCAAAGGTTTATTTTTGAGTCAACCACCAGAATCTGACATTTCCCCCTCTTGACTTGAACATAAGCCCTAAGATTCCCAATTAGCCTATGTTGGTCTTTTCTCATCAGCCCAAACGCCCAATGAGAATGGAGTTGGTTTTTCTATTTGGTAACTTTGGAGGAATGGCTGATGAGTCTGAAGTATGATGGGCTGAATGCCCATCAAGTCTGAAGTTGGATCCTCTCCCCAACCTCAAGTGCAAACTAAAATATTAATTAGAATAAAACTATTATATAAGTATTTTTTTTTTTTTTTGTTTTTTGTTTTTGTGTTTTTTGTTTTTTTTTTTTTTTTATTTTTTTCAACTTTTTCTTTTCTTAATTGGCCTGCTTATTAAACCTTCTTAGGAATTTTGCATGGACTCAGTTGTATATATGGCCAGTCCTAATATCCTTGATTGTGTATATGAACTTAGACGTTTTCTCAATCACTTTGAATGGCCTGACCCAGATGCAATCTAACTTTTGCATTTGGCCAATCTGTGGGTGTTGCAAAATAGAACTTTGTCATTAACTTTGAATTTGGCCAGTGTATAGTGATTCTCTAAGTCCTTTTGATGTTGGGCCTTTTTCTTGGCAAAACTGTTGTTGAAGGCTTGAGCTTGTAGTTTGATTAAGGCATCTGCAAGCTTCTCAACGTACTGAGGGTAAGTGTTTTTGCCAGGATCCTCTAGGGCCAAATATAGCAGCATTGGTAGGGCTGGGTGTCTACCATATAATACTTGAAATGGAGACATCCTGGTTGATGAATGGTAGGAGATATTGTAGGTGAAGACTGCCAAACTTAGATATGTACTCCATTTGGATGGTTTGGCTGAGGTTAATTTCCAGATAATGTTCACCAACGTCCCATTTGCACGCTCAACAGTCCCATTAGTTTTGGGGTGATAGGGAGCAGAAAGCACACCTCATACTCCCATTAGTTGGTTGAGCTTGGCAAGGACATTGGCGGTAAAGTTGGTTCCATTATTGGTCAGAATAACCTGGGGCATCCATGTTTGTGGATGATGTTTTCAAGTACAAACTTGGCGGTGGTTGCTGCTCCAGCTTCCCAAATGGCCTTGGCCTCAACCCATTTGGTCAAGTGGTCAATGGCTACGATTATGTACTTGGCCTTCATATTGCTTGTTGGAAGTGGGCCAACAACGTTGATAGATACAGTGTGCCAGGCAAAGTTGGGCCAAACAAGCTGGTAAGATGTGCTTTTTCAGAATGGTTTTTCGCCTTGGCACTCTGCACAGCATTCTAGCGTTTCTTGGATGTCAAAATGCATTGACTCCCAGTAGTAGAATTGCTTCAGATGCTCTTTCATTTTCTTGAATCCGCCATGCCCTATGGCCTTATGTGCTGCCATTATTAGGTCTGTTTGGGCTGATGGTCTTGGAAAATAAACTTTTTGTCCTCAATGATCTTGTAAAGCATTCCATTTTCAATGGTTGTATTTTTTGTAGATCTGATAATATTTTTTGGACGGATTTGGGCTCATCCTGATACTCTCCACTGATCATTTTCATAAACAACTCATTGGTGGCCTGACTAAGTGTTGCAATGGTGGGTAGTTGGGATAGACAGTCAGCGTTTTGGTGTTTTGCCCCAGCTTGATGCTCAATGGTGTAGTCATAGGCTTGAAGCTTTAATGCCCAGCGGGCTAATGGCCCTCAGGTTCTCTTAAGTTATTCAACCATCTTAGGGAAGCATGATTGGTAACAACTTTGAAATGAGTACCATGAAGGTAGACCCAGAATTGCTTGCAAGCATATATGACAGCTAAGCATTCTTGTTCCATCACTGTGTAGTTCCTTTCATGAACGTTTAAGGTCCTGACTAGTGAAGGCAACTGGATGTTCTTCACCATCTTCTCCAACTTGGGATAACATGGCCCCCACTGCTGTTTGGGATGCATCAGTTTGGATGATAAATTCATGATCAAAGTCTGGGTATCAAAGAACAGGTGCGCTTAATAGGGCTGATCAGAGTTGGTCAAATGCATCCTGGCAAGCTGGAGTCCAGTCAAATGGGACCTTATCTTTAAGCAGATAGAAAAGCGGCTCTCCAAGTTGTGCAAAGTCAGCAATAAATTGGCAATAGTACCCAATCATGCCTAGGAATACTTGAATATTGCGCTTGGATTTGGGCCATTTCATTTTGGAGATGGCATCCAACTTAGAGGGTTGGGGCCAAAGACCCACTTTATCAATCACAAATCCTGGTATTCCAGTTGGTCTTTGAAAAACTGACATTTTCTGGGCTTGATTTTTAAGTTTGCAGCAGCTAGCCTTTTGAAAACCTCCTCTAAGTGTTCCAGGTGGTCGTCAAAAGTGCGGCTGAAAACGTTGATATCATCAAGGTACACTAGTACACATGACAATTTTAAATCTCCCAGGATTGTGTCCATTGCCCATTGAATGTGGCTGGGGCGTTGCAGAGCCCTTGAGGCATTCTTGTCAGCTGGAATAGGCCCTCTTGGGTTATGATTGCACATTTCTCGCGCTCCTCTTTGGGAAGATCTATTTGCCAATATCTGCTGATAAGATCCATTGCTGAGAAGAACTTTGCGCCCCCTAGCCTATCCAAGGCATCATCAATTTGTGGCAGTGGGTACAAGTCCTTCTTTGTGATGTTGTTTAACTTCTGATAGTCAATGACTACTCGGTTGCTTCCATCCTTCTTCTTCACTATTAAAATTGGTGCTGCCCATGGACTTTTTGAAGGGACTAGCATGCCACGATTGAGGAGTTCCTTAATCTCCTTGGATACTGCTTCTTCTGATAATTTTGAGCATCTAATTGGGCGTAATTGAATAGGTTTATGATCTCCAGTATCAATTTTGTGGGTGACACCATTAGCACAACCCAAGTCAAAATCATCTTGTGCAAATATTTCCCAATATTTAGAGAATAACTCCTGAGCTTGGCCTTTCTCAGAGTTGGTCAGGTTGCTTAAATTGGCCATAGGGACAACATTATTTATGCTGAGTTGGTCCTTATTGGGGAGCCCTAATTTGACAAAAGTTCAAACTCATGGAATGAGTGAATTTCTGTGGTAGGGAACAGATGCAGAAAAGCGATTGTTTGATGTCGCCTGATGTAAGATGGGCCAATTTTGCAGGTTTGCACATAAGATATGTATTTCTCCGTGGCCCAGAATGATAATACCAGGGGCAATGTTTGGTTCAAATTGAGATTTAGACCATGGTTGATATACTTCACCATAAAGTCCTTCCAGGATATTAATTGTTAGTCCCATGGGACAATTACTTGTTCTCCAGATGGTATAGTGATGGTCTGATTTGATTAAAGTGGAATGCCATTTGACTCATCAATCTGAGTGGGAAGTGGTTTTATCTTTGACTGAGCTTTGGAATACTCAATTGGGATGACTCCATCTTTGTAGGCCAGATTTATGAATAGGCTGGGTTTCTTTTTCTCAACTGCCTTATCACAGTTATAGTAAAGTGGAATAGTCTGGCCAAGAATGGTGAGAGTATCGTCCTTATGATTGGTAACAACTCCATATCTTCTTAGGAAATCAGTCCCAATTAGGATATCATAGTTTGTATTTGGCAACACTATGGCAGGTGCTGTTACTACAATGGATCCAAATCTGAGTGGTAGGGTACTGTAGGCGCCCAGAGATTTGGTTGTATGTGCTCCAGCTGTTCCATATTCCTGACAGTGGGCAACATCAGGCGCAATTTTCAGTTTTTTAACCAACTTTGTGCTGACTATATTGATAGGAGCACCACTATCAACAATGGCCCAAACTTGCACCTTGTTCACTGCTATGTCCACATAAGTACATTCAGAGTAGTTTTCAGAGGTATTTATTGTGTGAATGCTGTGACTGTTCCCGATTCCAGGTGTGCTTTCAGGCTTGAGCAAATATCTGGGAAGTTATCTGCTAAGGTCTTCATGGGAATAGCTACTTGAACGTTGTTAAGCTTAGGTAAATCAGTTGAACATCTGGGTTGTAGGTCCAAACCCTGATCAATAATTTGCTTTGCGTAAGGTTTTGATACCTCTGCTTAGGCTTCTTTGGTTATTTTCAAGGGTTTAGTTGTTTTTTCTGTGGCCCAAGTAGTGACCATCATGACATTATTAGCCCCAATATGGTTGAGGTTATTTTCAGCAACATCTTCGGCCCTAAAGAGCTCATCAGGGTCAGGTGGAATGGTTTGAAAATCGGTGGAGTTAGAGCATTCCGCCTCTACTCCACCTGCTCTTTTCCCGCCTCACTGTCACTGTTAATTTCTAGAGCAAAGTTGACCCCAGGCTTTTTGTTGGACCGTCTATAGCATTGGCTACCAAAGTGCCCTATTTTACCACATTTGTGACATGTAATCTGCCCTGTTTGCTGCTTTTTGCTCGTATTTTTGGTTCATATTTTGGAAATTTTTCCCCTGGTCAGACATCGTGTTGCTTTTTGGGCCCAAAAATTGGGATTTTTGCTGATCTTTGGCCCGATTAGGTGTGTTGAAATTATGGGAACAGCTTCTCAAGTAATTGGTAAGCTCTTGGATTTCCAAGCTTCCATTGAATGCAGGCAACATGACATTGTGCAGTTCATGGAAGGGCATAATCGCGTGCTCCAATGCAATCTTGGCATCAAACTTATCTATTGCATTGCACCCTCGCAGAACTTGTGCCTCATGGAAGAATCTATCCACAAAGTCCTTAATAGTCTCATTCTGTTTGAATTCGATATTAAAAAGCTCTCTTTTTTGGGTTTCTAGTTTCTCAGGCCCTCCAAACTGTTTTGTTATTGCAATTTTGACATCCATATAGGACCAATCGTTGCCCAAATAGGTCATAACGAGGTCACAGCTATGGGCATCAAGTGAGTTAATCAGTGCTGATACTTTTGCATGGTCTGATGCTCCTCTCATTGCTTTTTCAAATAACTTGAGGAAAGAATGAACGTTTCCATCCTTATTAAACTTTGGTAAATTCAATGGTTTGAAGTCATCTCGCCCTGTTTTGGGCACAGGGGTTGTACTTCTTCTTGAACGTCTTGGTGTGTCATCACTCATAATCAGCACTCTCTCCCGTTGGGAAGTATCTGGAGTTGGGATTGATGCTAGTACTCTAGGCATAGAATGGATGTTCAAAATATCAGTTTCTGCATCATTTGTGTCAATTTCTGATGATTCAGTTTCATGATATTGCTCTGAACTACTGGATTCTGATGCCTGAATTCAGCCCTTAGTTTTTTCCAGGCTGTTTTTGGCCGAATGGCAGAGTTTTTTCCTACTTTTCTTTTGTCAAAGCTGGGTGAGCATCGACTTCTTTATTTTTTGAGGTTGTTGAGCTCTTCTTTGAATAAAGCTTGATTAGACGCTATGCTTTTAATGTCTTTGCCCATACTATCTACTCAGGAATTTGCAGTTGATAATTGCATTCTGAGTTCCCAAATTTTCTGAGTAATTTCAGTGTTTCTGGCTTGCAATATTGACATAATTGTCCAAATTGTTGAAAATTCCTCGTTGTTTAAGGCATCATCCTCATTCCTATTTGGGATGACTGACTTTGCTGCATGAGCTCCCCCACTTTGACAAGATTTTGGGTGTAGGAGGCACCAGCTGCGGAGCCTTGGTGACTGGGAAAATAATCTGAGATGGCCTTGTCTCTAGTTTTCATCTTGATGTTGCTGTTTCGTCTGGCTGAATCTGCCATAAATTGGTTACTGGAATCCATTTCAGAGAGTGTCACCAGTTTTGAGTGAGCAACAGTTGTCAAAATCTGAGGATTGCTCACTTGGAAATTGTTATCCTGCACATCTATTAGGCCAAAGTTCTGACTATTGATTCTTGATAGTGCCTGTAGTTTATGGTATTCAGACCATTCAACAATTCAATAGGCCTATTAAATTCTCCTTGACTCTTCCAGAAAATTTTGGGCGTGATTTCTCTTTTGTATTTGGGAACTTCTTCTGAGGCAGGTTTTCATACAAACTGTTGATTTAGTCCTTCAAGTTTGTCAACAATTCTCCAGGGTTAAGATTCAGATAAAAACCAGGAAAAGGATAAAATAAATATAGTATTTTATTACAAGCTATTTATTAGATAATGTTCATTAGGCCAGGCGCTGGTATTTATACCTCTAGGGCATCTCTTGGCCACATTCCAGCACAAAATTTCAACAGCTACTTTATTACCTCAGTTCAGCCTACAACTGAAACCTTTTCTTAGGTTCATTGGTGGCAAAATACTCTCAAAATCGGGATGATTTCAGGTACAAAAATTGTGATAAAAGCATAAAAAATTGTCCTAAGATCTTCTGGATTTCAGTTTCGTCATACTGCTGATGAAATACACCTTCTGTGAGATTTTGGCATCTATTGAAGTAAATGATGCACCCATCATTGGGACGTCAGCAGGCCTCTTCCTTGATAGCACTAGGTAACCCCTTTTGGGTGGTCCACGCAAGTGCTATTGTGTCAATTACGCAGACTGACATATGATTTTGCCCTAGGGCAGGAAATTGATTATGTTTTTTGTTTGTCTGAAGTCCATGTGATTTTCAGACATTAACATTGGGTCATCCCCAAATGTTTTTTGTATATGATTAAGTTGATTATGTTCCCTTTAATCAGGACTAATTGCTGAGATTTGATTTATAGGAAATCAGCCATAATATGTGAGTGTATTCAGACTTAGTGCTCTTATAAAATACTTGATCAAATTGTTGTTGAGATATTCAGCCCAAATTGTATGATTGCAATAAGCTTTGATGTGAGAATATAGGTGTTAGCTCAAGCGTTGAAAGGGTAATTGGCCCGATCTGATGGTTGTCAAAGGTTTATTATTGAGTCAACCACCAGAATCTGACATCCACCTTAGAATCTGATAATAAATTGAGTTAGGTCCTTCAAAGCTCACTTAAGGTGATGGATAGCCTAGGATTTCACACTGTAATACAATATAAATAATATAGGACTTAACCTTTATTAGAGGTTCAGAGGTCCAAATAAATTTTTTAATGTTGGAACTTACCCAGTGGGTGATGGTTCAGAGGTTCCCGCAGGCTGAATATAATAATCCTTGGATTTCACACTTTAATCCAAAAGTAAATATGCCAATTGAACTTTAAAGATTAGATGATACTGTATGGAATGTTACTTTATTATGGAAATATTTAGTACTATTTATAGTACTATGGGAAGTATAATATATGGAGGGTAACTAAAATATCAAGGTTAGTAATAAATTAAAGATCAGATAGATCAGGATAATTAGGAACACTTCAAATTGTGCATCAAGCTTGCTTGATCCCATCAGTGGATCACTTGGAGAGTAATTCAGATTCGTTAACTGATTCATTAGTTCATAAGTCCAGTGTTATTGATGGAAATTTCTTGCTGCTTCATATAATAATCTTAGACTATATATAATATAGGTCTAATAGTATAGTTAATTATTAAAGATTATTAGTATCAACTATAACTGAAGAATTAACACCTAGTTGAGGCTTCACCCTTAATAGGGAGATCCCAACACCATAAAACAGCTGCTGTTGCTGTTGATTTTCCCTATGAAATCTCTACTGGAGATGGGCTTCTACATTGAGCAAGGAATTTTCCGTCAGACATCATTGAGACTAAAAAATAGAAAGGTTCAGAAAACGTTCTCCTATCATTCCTGCTCAATCACAACAAACCAACCACATTTGGCTAGTGACCTGATTAGTTGATGGGACTCTTTACCTTTTATAGCAGGTTGCAAACCAACTGATTGATTCACTAGTTGAAAACGGCATCACTCACCTCATAACTGCTAATTAAATTCCTAATCTTTTTGGTAATGAATCACGACCAATCCTAATCAAAAACCTGATAGTTAATCAGCATTCAATAATCAGATGCCCAATTTTGTCAGCAACTCTGTCTGACGAGATCTTAAGCATTTGAATGATTGATCTTTAATGAATCCAAACCCAGAGAATTACTCTAAAAAATCCTTGGACATTATTAACCCAAAATTGAGGTCAATCAATATCTATCTATTTGCTAATGAAACTTATCCTCTAGCGAGCCAGAAGATAACCTAGGAAGTTGAAATGGTGGCAAAAGTACTAACAATCTATCTTGTGTATACTCCTATTGCACATCACAAGTCAACATCACTTGGCGAAAAGTTTCACAATTTTTAATAAAACTTGAACTTGTCCCTTCTCTTGCTATTCATTTCCTATAAATTTTCCA
This sequence comes from Massospora cicadina, assembly GCA_022478985.1. Taxonomy (NCBI): domain Eukaryota; kingdom Fungi; phylum Entomophthoromycota; class Entomophthoromycetes; order Entomophthorales; family Entomophthoraceae; genus Massospora; species Massospora cicadina. The sequence continues at coordinate 150,157 of JAKSZP010010564.1, forward strand.
CAGTTATGACGTTATGAACATAACTTAAATTATTTTTGGGAATCCCTAGCTCATCCAGGGTATCAAACTCATGAAAAGATTTAATCACCGTAATATGAATAAAGTGTAGATAGGCAATTACCTGGTGACTATTAATCAAAATTTGGCAAATTTTGCATAATTATACATAGATTATTGATTTCTTGATGCCCTGGAAAAATATCCCAGGAGCTACATTGGTTCCAAGTTGAGTTTGGGACCAAGGATGGTAAATTTCACTTTAAAGTACTTTTGAGATCTGAATTGTTAGCCTAGTCAGAACTATTGCCTGCATTGCTCAAGTCCAAAGTTTGATCCTTATTTGCTCAAAGGGGTATGCCCTTAGGCTCATGGATCGGTGTTGGCAAAGACTTGTCACGATAACTTGACTCAAAGTGTTTGTTGGTGATTATACCATCTTGATAGGCCAAATTAATAAACGGATATTGCTTTCTCTGTCCCAATTTCATGCTTCTTGTATAGTAAAGAGTAATGGTCTGGTTTAGGATGTGTAAGATGTCATCCTTATGAATAGCAACTACTCAATATTGTCTCATCAAATCAAGGCTGATATAGATTATGAAGTTCTTATTAGGCAAAACAATAGCTGGGGTGGATACCACATTAGATCCAAACATTATAGGCATTACACTATATGCCCCAAGAGCACTGGTGGTACTCAAACCTGAAGTGACATACTCTTTTCATGTAAAATATTTTATGCTATTTCCAACCTCTTTACCAACTTAGTGCTGATGATATTTATAGGAACGCCACTGTCAATAATATTCCAAATATAGACCTTATAAACAGCAATATTGGCATAAGTACACCCAGAGTATGGTTCAGTTTTGTTTATTAGGTGAATTAGATCAGAGTTGCTTGACTCTAAATGTGATTTAAGGAAGGGGCCAATTTCAGGAAATTCTTCCGCCAGAGTCTGCATAGGGACTGCAACCTGTATATCCTTTAAAGATGGCAGGTCTCAGGAGTGAGTAGTGCTGGGATCAAGGCCGTTGTCTGTTAATTGTTTGTCATATGGCTTTTCCACTACAATTCTGGCTTCTTCAGAAGCTTATTTTGGTTTTTGACTATTTCTTGATTTAATCATGACCAGATTACATCGTCAGCCAAAATCTGATGCAAAATTTCTTCATTCTATTGGTCTAAATAAAATTTGTTAAGATCAAGAGGAATGTTTACATTATAGTTGTTGGCAGTAGAGCATTCCCCTCTACTCCACCTGTTCTTTTCCCTATTCTGCATCTTTAAATTTTAAAGCTATAAGAATACATGCTTTGCATCAATTTAGATATAACATTTGTTTGCATAGTGCCTTTTTCTTCCACAATGAAGATAAGTGATGACTTTGGGCAGGATAATCTAACTTTCTAACTTTGAGGCTTTCTATTTTTCTCAGGATTGTAGATTGCATTGTTGTTCTTTGGGGGTAGCACACCCACTGCTGATTATTTAGCCACTTGGGTGCCTCAAATCTGCTTGAACAGCTATTTGAATAGTCCACAAATTTTTTGTTTCCATATTATGATTAAAGCTGGAAACATGAAGTGTATTGAATCACGTTAGGGTTTTACATTGTGTTCCATTGGAATTTTTGCATTGAAATCATTTATAGCAAACAATCCAAAAAGTTCTTGGACTTTGTGATAAATATATCTGCAAAGTCCTTTATGGTATTTTCTGGCTTGAATTCAATGTTAAAAATCTCTTTTAAGAAAGTTGTAAGCTCTTTGGGCCCCCAAATTTATTTATAACATCTTCTTTGTCATATTTATATGACCATCCGTCAGCTAAGTAAGGCATTATAAGGCCACAACTATGATAATCCAAAGAGTTAATAATAGCTGATGCCTTCACGTAATCTGATGCTCCTCTTATAGACATCTCAAAAAGCTTTAGTATGAATAAACATTGCCTTCCTTATCAAATTTTGGAAGATTCAAATGTTTGAAATATCTATGCCTAAGTCCTTAATAGGTGAGGAAGTTACTCTTCTTAAGCTTGACCAACTTGGAGAATTTTGGGCAGAATAGGTTTTGTGCGCAGCTCAGAGTAGTCATTGATTTCAGTACGCGTGGGATGGTTCATTTATAGACACTTCCATTCCATAATCTTCCTCCACATCATGGTAAGCCTCTTAATCACTAGAATCTATCCTCCAAAATCTGGACTGATGCGTTTTTTTATTATAACTTTGTTTGTTTTTGGGACTGCATTTTCCTTCACTCCCCCAAGGTTAGTCGCACATTTGAAACTATTATTATTGAAAATATCCATATCCTTGTTGACTTGAGTCTGACTGGCTTCAGCAATAGCCAATTTATCAGAAAGTGACTTCATTGTCTCTGACATTTTTCTGTATTCTGTTTTTTTTGGGCGATAATTAATTATCCACATTAGTTTTTTCATTGATTAAGATAGTATTTATGGTTTGTAGTTCATAGATAGTAAACCATAAATTGGCTAATTCAGCCTTAAATAATGGGTTATCTGGTTGCTCTTCTTGAAACAGAGGTAAATGTGCTAAAGCTTCTTTATCCTTTTGAATTGTAGAAATCTGGCATGGACATATTTTTAACTTGATATATTTTTCTTGCAGATCTTGGTAGTTTTTTGTGATGAATGACTCTGTTGTAAAATGTTCTTTGTTATAGAGGCTACATAACGTTATTATGTCTAAAGTCTAACTCATTGGTTGTTGATAGCATGACTCCACTGACTAGAAAATCTGAACTGATTTAAAACCTGTGTTCTGCTAAATTTAGAACACCTTTATTAAGCTGAATTAAAATTTTGTCAATTCAGCCATGAGCTCCTGTAGCGGCACCATGATTAGGAACAATGGAATTTCACAGTTCTGCAAAGCTTATACATGCTTCACCAACAAACAAGATCAGGATGATTGTTCTTCCTCTTGGACATGGCGAAGGTTTAAAAGCGCAAAGTTTTAGCAAGCAAAAATGTGTTGGGCATGATTTTCATATGGTTACACAAAGCTAAACAAATATTTGTCTGTATGGGCCTTTATTTCCTGAAGTTGTAAGCCCAAGAAAGATATAGTTGCTTTATTTTTGATATATTTCTGGTTCAGGGCTTGATCTTTAATATAGAAATAAAAACTAAAGTTCAGGCTAACTGCTGAGGAGCCAGGCTGGTAACTTTAAAAACAAGGTTTCCACCATTTCTTGAATATTGTACTTGGTAAAGTCAGACAGATTAGAGGGTTAAGCTGGTCCTGTTCTATTTAAAATCATTTATAAAGAGTAAAGAATCCCCACCTTGCTGTTGGAATTATTAGATAAAAATTGTTTGATGTGCTGAACAATGTAAGTTTCCATCTCATTGCCAGGGTATTTTTAGCAAGTTCTGAGAGCTTAATGTCCATGTCCATATTATGTAGTTGTGAAGTTTGAGTGAACACCAAAATGGCAAGTTTATAGCCAATGGTGCAAGCTAAAAGGCTTAAAAATAAAATCAAGGATATACACTCACTTTATATAAAAGAAACTCCTGCTTACAATTGGGGTTTAGATATTCAAAAAAATACTTGATAGAAAACCAAGTGACTCCAGTGCGCTCTCCATGCTTAATTCTAATGTTTATATATGAGACCTTCTGTATTCATAACCAAAAAATAGGAATCACTCCTAAATAATTGAAACTATTTTTTCATCATGTATATAGGTTGAGTACTTCTCTTTAGGAAGTATAACATACAATACTTATCTAGTATAGACAATAAATAACAGGTAGGAAAAATAGATAGACAAGAGATGACAACTAATAATAAATGAATGTTTACAATATATATTGATGATCAATTTTAAATGATGATACAATAATATTTTTAATAATTTACCAAGCTCTAGTAATATACCTCTTAGGCATCTCCTGGCCAAATTCATTTATTATATGAGTTCATTCATATTCTGCCATTCTTCTGTTGGTCATGGCTATGATTATGAATAAATCCTTAAGCCAATTTGGCCCATGAATTAAATAAATGTTGATTATATCATTTCAATTGATGACACTTTTACTCTCATAATTGGGAGGATTCTGGGTACGATAGGAGATTTGATCAACGCAGAATTTTCCCAAAACCAATTTGATTAGAGCTACATCGTTTTTTTGAATAATGAAAAATTTGGGGAAAAAGATAAGTGAATATAAAACATGTTGTACCCCAAATTGGGAAGTCAGAAGGCCTCTCATAGAGCCAGGTACGCCTTATTTGGGCTATTCATGGTCAAGTGTATTATTAGATAAATTTCATATGATTGAACCCAAAGTTCCGCCTCAATTCATTAATAATGCATTGATTTAGGAGGTGCAAGTAAAATAGTGGCGTGAGACCAAATTGCACCCAAGTGGCTTTACAATTGGGCATAAAAGTTTAACTCATCGCTAATAATAGCACTAATAATCAGGAAGAAGGCTAACTAATTGTTATAAATTAGCGTTATTGTTGAGATACGCCGTAATCAGTATTGCGCAGGGTTCAACCCACTGAACAATAGGACCAATGATGTGAGGATCGTTGCCCTTAAAACAACAGAATATACTTTGTTTAATAATTATGGAGCATTTGCTTCCACTATACTTCTTTATTAATATAATAAACACAGCGGATCCTCGCTGTTTTGCTACCTCTAAACTATTAACAACCAACACCTTCTTTTTTTTAGTACTAGATGGTCCCAACCCAAGGGGGGATTCATCGATGTACCAACACCTTCTTGATAATCTCATTTCACTTATATTGTAGCAACTTTAGATGATACCACTTTCATGGCTTAGTAATTCACTTCTCCATATCTCATTGGTTCCACCAATTTTTCATTTGTTAATTTCCCAATCACCTAATTTGAGGCAATTTCCCTAAAAAACCAATATCGCCTCATTTTAAAGCGCTCAAATTACCATAACTCATATCAACTTGACAGATTCCATCCATTTCACCATACCAACTTAGGGCTTATCATCCAGTCATATCAGAATCACAACACTAATCAAGGCGGTTTTAGCGTGAACTGATATCAGATTATGTTGATAAATTGTAAGGATCAAGGTATCCATCAATGGGAGTAATCTATCTATATTGATGGGGTTCTTAAAGGGTTTACTATTTGAGTCAGCCAACAAAATCTAATAATATTAAATAGGGTAGTTTTGTTTTAGTTGGTAGAAGCTAATATCTGCTCATTTTACTAAGTTTTGCTTCCATAATTTCCTTAGTAGCAAGGAGATAAGCGCATAAGATTTGGTATTGTTGCATTTACTCGGTGTTAGACAAGTTCTTCATATCTGGAGTCACATAAACTTCTTAACTTTTTTGGTGATTTTAAAAAAAGTAAATGAGGCATGTCACCCTAGAGACAAGTATACTACAAAGAGTTATTTTTAAGCCTGTGCTGGTTTTGAACTTGTGTCAGTAAAAACCAGACCCAGAGTAAAGAAGGAACTACCCTGCTATGTTACCACTCCTCAGTGATTATAAATTAATCTAATGATTTTCTCTAAGATCTCAATATAACTCCCCTTCATATAACCATTACTTAGGTCCTGTTATGTATGTCCACATAAAAAGCTAATATTTTTCTTACTTCATTTTTTGTATAAGTATGTAAATTTTTTATGTAAAGAACTACCATACCATCACAAGGTTCCTTTATATAAAATCATATTAGTTATCATTTGTTTATGTACATGTGCATTTTAAAAAGTGGTTGACTTAAAACAAAATGATACCTTATATATATATTAACTTCAGGATAAGATTCAGGCTGCCAACTATTGGGACTATCCCTTAAAAAGAGATACTATTATCCAAAATGGATATAATTTCACAGACTGATATTTGGGTTCTAATATAATGAGATCAATATGAGTATGAATTTCATTTACCAGTTTGCTATAACGTGCAACTATGATTAAATTCCAAAGAAGATGTAAAGGGAATTGCATTTCCTTTTGAAAGTTTAAAGATCAGGAAATACATCAACTTTTTTCCACTTAAAATCACTTTCAAGAAAAAAATTAAAGCAGAAATAAACAACTTTAAAGAACTGACACACAGCAAAACCCTGATGTCTTTGTCCCTACCACCTGCTGCTCCAAAATGAGGCAGCGGAAAACCCCCTAGTATCATCCACCCAGTTGGAAAATGCGTTCAACTAGATTGACCAGCCCCTAACTCCTTGGGTCAATACGTTCCCCTTAAGGATCTCGCCCTCCACCTTGCACGTTCCCAAGCAGTGCCTCATAGCCCCATTGTGCTCCCCCAAAGCAAGATGCAATTCAGCCTCAAGGTTAAATATGGCAAATAGTTTCCCTACAATGACAATCAAATGTTAGAATTAGCCCAGGAGCTTATGCATCCTGCAGGATTTATTGACTTCTGCCCTACAAGGGGCACTTTGATCTTAGCTTCACCTATGAAGCTGATGCTGCAATTGCAGCCAACATTCTCCTGGTGTTCCAAGGAACCCCATTCCAACCACTCGCACCTGATTGCCTTATTGTCATGGTTAAATGACATGATAGTGGGCACCAACTTTAAGGATAAGGCTGGGCGCCAGGAGGCCCAGAAGGTGAAGCTTCAGGCACTCCCTGACCTCAAGCACACAGTAAACCAACGCTGGGTACAAGCCAAATATGCCCAAATTGGTACTAGTGTGGTGCAAAATCCAGCCCCTTGCGTCATCCCAGGCGTTAAAATGAACGATCTATTTAATCAACACATATGGTTTGATTTGGTTGGTTGAGGAACGGGGTTTGAAACCCATTCTGATTATGAAATTACGCGTTCAGGTCAGATTCAACTTCAATCAATTATATGAGTGAAGTCAGTTTCACTGTATTCTACCAATTTATTTGGGAGTGTTTGCCTATTGATGAATTGGTGCTTGGGACCACTTCAGCAGACCCCAAAGTACCCTGATGAAGCTTAAATTTGATTTTCATGACCAACATTCCTTTTTGGTCGACTTTTCAATAAACCTTTCCTGTTTTCCCATTTTTACTTATGTTATCTCTAATGATCCTGTGCATGGACCTCTTCAAGGAGGTCTCACGCTACATTAACCAAATCTATTTTAAATACAATTTAAACTATCAACTAGTGCACCGTTGGGTCGTCCAGGTTCCCTCCAACCTGGGACGTTTGCCCGTTCTCCTTTTGTGCACCGCGTCGCTTTTTATGGGTTGTTTATTATAAGGATCGCACTTCTCTTCTTAAGTTATTATTGCTTCAGCACCCTCTTCTGAGCTCTAGTAACTTTTGAACTAATGGCTGGCTCCCTGGCGTTGGCCTTGTGCACTGTGCACTACCATGCTGGGAAAAGGAGAGTTATAGACACTCTCCTTACATTAGTTGACCAACCTATTTGTTTTATGCACATGAACTTTTTCTGTGTGGGTTTTTTTTAAAGTACAAATGGTGAACGCCAGCTGTGGGCTTCACCTGTGGTCAGCTGCACCGCTGTTTCCTCATTTTCCCAAGGGTTGGAGCATCTCGGCGTTATTTTGTCTGCCTCCAACTGGAAAGTACCCACCCTTCATGCTCATACCTGGTGGATATGGACGCTTCTGGTTCCAAAAGTCATGATTCCCCAACTTTCCGCCAAAATTTATATAATCAAATTAAATAAATGGGGTTTACTTCAGTAGCACGTTCTGACAATGCTGGCAGAATTGGTGCATATGGGCCTGGGGTTGTTGGCCTTGTATAACGTTGGGCATTCCATTGCTGTTATGGGAATTAGTTCATTTGCGTCTAAAAACGCGTTTTATAACGAAAACACTATGTATAACTCTGAACCATATTTGCTCTCTCATGGCTCAGATAAGGAACCTATTCCTGTGTACCAAAACACCCCAGAAAATCCCCGTTTGATCTCTTCCATGATTTTCAGCACTCAGGAAGTTGAAAAAGAACTGCGTTTACAATATAAAAATGTTTATGCCCCTGCTGAAGATATGGTGGCATATGTGGCCTCAGTAGTAAGAGTGTCCAAGTATCCCTCTCCAATCTTTGATTTAAAATCCTACCAGGGTGACATGTTAATGCCAGATGAAGAGTTTGGTAGTGATTTACTGGCGTTTTCAGCTTTAAATAAATACCAATCTGGGTATTTTCTACTGACTGCTACTCTTTCCCCCTCTTTAGGAAAATTCAGCACCACTATTCTGGTGGATACTAACGCCATGGAAAACTTTATGGAACATAGCCTAGCTGACTACCTTGGGCTGAGTTACTTCCAAGTGGTATGGTTAGGGGAGGTGCGTCCCAAGTTATTCCCACTCTGAAGATCATTGGGACAGCGGACTATCAAGTTGGCAATTACCACCTGTCCAATCACTTCCAAGCTGTTAAAAACCTCTTGTACCCTATCATCTTGGGGGTGGAGTGGGGGTGGAAGTTTGACGTTAGAACCTATTTGTAAAAATAACCTATCCCTAACTTTAAATAATGGTCGAATATTAGTTTTTCCTTTGTCAGAGAAGAACGCCCAGGGCGAATTGCCCCACTGGCCCCACCTTCACACTTTTAGTCTTGCTTCTATGTTGAAGCCTGCCGTGGAGGTTCCCCTACCTTCTTGTTTGGAGGGTTTGGAATCTTCCTTTGATGCCGCATCTGCTAACTCACTCCCTGAGCACTCAGAGTTTGGTTGTGAGTTCAAGCTCACTGTGGATCTGGTGCATATTTCTTCTCCAATTTACCAGTTGACTTTCTGGGAGGAAGACACGTTATATGTTTGGGTGAAAGAGCAGTTGACCAAAGGCGCGATTTTTCAGCGTACCTCCCTTGTATGCTCCCCACATCTCTTTGTTGAGAATTCTGATGGTACTCTACGCCCGTGCATAGACTATGGGAACCTCAACAATGTCACTGTACCAGATCTACATCCCATCCCTTTAGACTCTCAGATTGCACGCTATGTGGAGAAGTCTAAGGTCTTCTCCAAGCTGGATTGCCTCAATGCGTTCAACCAAATTCGGATTAAAAAAGGGCAAGAGTGGCTAACTGCATTCCGTACCAGAAAAGGGATTCTCCTTTTTGGGCCATGCCCTTTGGGCTTAAGAATGCCCCTGATATTATTCAACGCCGCATTGATGCATCGTTGGGGGACCTGTTAGGGGTTTGTGCGGTTGCCTAAATGGATGATATCCTGGTGTTTTCCCCTGATCAGGAGTCCAATGTAGTACACCATCGGCAAGTGGTGGAGCATTCAAAGGAAGCCAGCCTTATGCTGAAGATAAGCAAGTGTGAATTCTTCAAGTCCCAGGTCACTTTTCTGGGCAACGTCGTGTTTGACTAAGGACACATGATAACTCCAGACAAGGAGAAGGCTATTCATAAGTGGCCCACCCCCACCTCAGTCAAGGATTTGAGGAGCTTTTTGGGGACGTGTACATTCCTCAAGAAGTTCACGCCTAATCTCTCCGAGGTGGCAGCACCCTTATATAAGGTAGCATTGCCAAAGTGCTTCAGTGGTCCCCCTTTTTGGAGAGTTCTTTTAAAGAAGTGAAGTGCACCCTGTTGTCCACATCTGTCCTTTGCCATGTCAACCCTTCAAAAGAGTTCATTGTGTTTACTAAAGCCTCCAACTTCGCCATAGTGGCTGCCTTGTTACAAGTAGGCGAAGATGGAATAGAGCATCCAGTGGGATATTTTTCTAGGAAAAGTCTTTGCCTGATTTGAATTACGCCCTTTATGACAAGGAGTTACTAGTAGCGGTGGAGGCTCTGACTTATTGGCGTCACCACTTGCATGGCTCCTCCCAACCTTTCCAGGTATGTACAGACCACCATGCCTTGCTGTACTACCGCGCTCCTCATGTCCTAACCCCACAGCAGACCCGTTGGAATGAGACCCTTGCCCAATTTTCATTCTCTTATGATTTCACCAAGGGCAAGGATAATGGTTTGTCAGATGCTTTGAGCCGCAACCCTGCTTTAGCTCCTGATCACAAGGAGGTACAAGTTCATAACATACAGTTGATGATTCCGCCAAATAAATTTGTGTCCAACTTTCCTCTCCCCCGGACAAAGGGCCAGCGCTTGCACCTCTGGAAAATGCGGAGTAATATAGTATGTTCAGAAACTTAGTCCTTTCTCAGCCGCTATCAGCCAAATATACTATGGTACTTGCAAAGAGCGCTTTGTATCAAGAGGATCTATCCAGGGGCTATCATGTGAAGGGTGAGATGGTGTGGTTTCAGGGGCGCCTATGGGTTCCTGCTGAATCACTTCTGATGAAAATTATCTGGGACCATCATGACAGAATCATCATTAGTCATCCTGGTAAAGCAAAGACTTTGGAGTTGATACATCGCACCTACAATTGAAAGGACTTGCCTTCTCAGGTGGGACGGTATTGTAAAGAGTGCTTGATCTGCAACCAAATGAAACCCAATCATCAACCTTTAGAGGGGTTGTTGGTACCAGTTCAAAAGGCTGAAGGGCCTGGACTTCCCTATCGGTGGATTTCTTTGAGGAATTACAAGTTTCTGATGGTTATGGTGCCATCATAATGGTGGTGGACCATTTTACGAAGTTCGCCCACTTAATTCCTTGAATAAATACAATTACCGCGGCTGAGATGGCTAGGCTCTTCGTCACTCATGTGTTTGCGCTTCATGGGGTTCCCCAATAGATTATCAATGACCAGGGACCCCAGTTTACTTCCGTCTTTTGGGAAGTGTTGTGTTAAACTCTTCAGAATCGCCCCTGCCATTCAACTGCTTATCACCCCCAATCAGATGGGCAGACTGAATGAGTGACCTAGTGCTTTAAACAGTTCCTGCGGTGTTACACCGCCGCGGATCATTCAGATTGGGTTTTTCACCTTCCTATGGCCCAATTTAGTTACAACAACACTTTGCATTCTTTAATTGGTTGTTCCCATTTTTTCGCCAACCATGGCTTTAACCCCGCCTTTAACATGGAGCTCAACTGTGGATCTAAGGTTGGAGCGGTGGTGGACTTTGCAATTTTATCAAGAAGGTCCACCAGGGGATTTCCAAAAGTTTGGAGGCGGCAATGCAAGTGACAAGGAGAACACTGATGATAAGCGTCGAGTGGGTCCAGCATATAGGGAAGGGGATCTCATGATGCTTGAGGCTCACAACATCCTTATTAAGCAGCCATGCAAGAAGCTGGGACCAAAGAGGATTGGCCCTTACCGCGTTGTTAGAAAGGTGGGCCATGCCTCATACCAGTTAGATCTTCCATCTTTGTTTTGGATCTTCTCTGTCTTTCATGAGAGCAAATTGACATTGTTCAAGGGCCCCCCACCAGAGACTCATGAGACCTATCTCATGGATGGGGCGCCAGAGTAGGAAGTGGAAGAAATAATAGCCTCCAACCATGTTAAAAGAAGGCTTGAGTACCTGGTACCTTGGAAGGGTTTTGACGTTGCAGAGAACAGTTGTGTCCCAGCATGCGACTGTGTGCATGCCCAAGATCTGATTGAATCCTTCCATAATTGTTTCCCCCAAGCCGCTGGTTCTCAACTCAAATCTACCGTTGCCACAATGAAGTTAGCCCCAGCCCACAAGAACTTTTCCCTAGCACAAGCCCCTGGAGGGGGTTGAGCCCCATCAGGAGGAGATGGTAATGTCATGGTTAAATGACATCATAGTGGGGACCAACCACGAGGATAAGGCTGGGCGCCAGGAGGCCCAGAAGGTGAAGCTTCAGGCCCTACCTGACCTCAAGCACACAGTAGACCAAAGCTGAATACAAGCCAAATATGCCCAGGTTGGTACTAGTGAGGTGCTTAACGCCCAGCCCCTTGCGTCATCCCAAGCATTAAAACGAATGGTTTATTCAATTAACGTGGACTGTTCAATTTGGCTAGTTGAGGAACAGGGTTTCAAAACCCATTCCATTTACAAAATTACACGGTTGGGTCACATCCAACTTCATTCAATTACTCAAGTGAAGTTGGTTTCAGTATATTCTACCACTTCAGATGGGAGTGTTTGCCTATTGATGAATTGGTGCTTGGCACCACTTCAGCAGACCCCAAAGTACCCTGATGAAGCTTAAATTTTATTTTCATTATCAACATTCCTTGTTGGTCGACTTTACCAATAAATCTTTTCTGTTTTCCCATTTTTAATTACGTTATCTCTAATGATCCTGTGCATGGACCTCTTTGAGGAGGTCTCACGCTACATTAACCAATCTATTTTAAATACAATTAAATTATCAACTAGTGCACTCTTGGGTCGCCCAGGTTCCCTCCAACATGGGACGTTTACCCCTTCTCTCTTTGTGCACCTCGTCGCTTTTCAAGGTTGTTTATTATAAGGATTGCAATTCTCTTCTTAAGTTATTATTGCTTCAGACCCTCTGCTGGGCTCTAGTAACTTTCAAACTAACGGCTGGTTCCCTAGCGTTGGCATTGTGCACCGTGCATTACCACGCTGGGAACAGGAGAGCTAAAGACACTCTCCTTACACATATGTCACCACTCTTGTGGTTCAATTTGCAGGCTCCCCCACCCACACACCCCCTGATACTTTATAATGAACTAATATATGGACTGTCAGCATATAGCACTGATCCCATTCTTTAATTTGTGGCTCCCAATAGAGCCAACTGACTCGCAGGCCTTCACGCCTTTACAACTATATGTCCAATCTCAACCAAAATTGCCGTTTTGATTCCCCTTTGCACCATTGCCCCCTCTGCCCCTGACCTTCCTTTCTGGGCCAGAGTAGATAAAGGGTGCACCATCTGCTACATTTGTTTGACCTGGACCATTCAAAGCAGCACCGCCCATCTATAGCCCAAGCTGCAGCCCACACGCCTAACTCCTCCCATGATGGTCCCATTGCCAATCTAAAACGTTCTTTGTATGGGGCATAATCCTTCCTCCCCCTTCCCCCAAGGCGGCAGCTGCAACTGCTCCTGATTCAGTCAATAAGGAACCTACATGTCAAACCCCCACCTCTACTCCAACAAATAAGGAGCCAGCATAAACCCCAGTAAATTCAAAAAACCACTCAGCCAACCAACCTAGTCTACCCATATCGATCAAACTACGATCTTCAACCAAAATTCCTGGGACTACTTGGAGGAAGTTGATAATTTGGGTAACTTTGTCCCCAACTCGGTCAAGGCCCCAGGCCTCAAAATTTACCTAAACACAGATTATGTAGCTCAATTCCCAACTTGGCATTATGCTCTATGCCCTAGTTCCAATGAGTTCCAAAGTGACCGCCAACTCACCAAAGAGGATGTTGCCTCCCCTTTTTGTCACCCCCTCTGAAAGGCTATAGCAAAATCAGTTGCAGTCTTGGACAAGGGGATACCAACGCCTGTCCTTCCCCTAATGCAACAAGTATATAAAAAGAATTCTTCCAATTTTATCAAGTTGAAAAAATGCAATACAAAAAGGTATGATGGTTGCAAAATTTGTCCCCAAGACCCATAATATCAGCAACAACATTACCACCTTCACCTTTCCAATAGTTTACCTCAAGGCTGAGAAAGCCCTCTCCAAGTATATCATTAACCTTCACATAGCAAAAATTGAGCTGCAAGCCCCACTCTGCTACCTCAACCCCCATTTTGAGGTTGCACCCATGCCCGTGATCTCAGATCTTAGCTGTACACTGCTAACAAAGATGAAGAGGATGAGCCTCCCAATTCCAAATCACCCCCCACCCTGGACACATAGTGGTTTACCGCCTCCAACCTGGTTGGATCATTTTAGTTTTTTTCAATTTGATCTGAGTGAAAAGTTTGTCTCTTTCTGTTCATTCAGTTTTTTAGTTTAGTATAAGTTTAGCTCCACAGAGCTTGGTATTGTCTATCACCTGGTCAGCTTACCTAAGTCAAAAAAAGATCAAAAATGACAATTAAACCTTTAGGATCAAACTTAATAAAAATTAAAAAAACAACAAAAAAGAATGATACACTAATGATATTATTATTATATTTTTACTTTTCCTTTGTACGTTTTGCGCTTTCAATGCCATAAAATACCCCTAAAAAAGTTTTTCATTATAAAATATAGCCTAATGATGAGAAATACATTCCATTTAAAAGTATTTTATGATTCTACAGAGATACTCAGATAATAATAAACTAAGCCTTTATTATAATGTAAAAAGGAGTATAATTTAAGTATCATCTGGATATGCTATTTAGGAAATATTCTACATTTTTAAGTAACATCTTGGTTTGCAAAAAAATACTTCTAACTGAGTCTATATTATATACATAGGTTGACTCTTAGTATATGATAAACAAAAAGGTCGGTTTATAAAAAAATCCAAGAGGGACACTGAGGTCTCAGATTGAGATAGCAATAATTATAAATATAGCGCAAGCTTTGGAAGAAGTTAACCACAATTCAATATAACTTAGTTAGCTATATCTTAAAAAACAGATATATCAAATTTTAAAAACAAACAAGCGCAAAGCAACAAAATATACCTGTTATATAGTTCAGGATTAATTTTTTAAAAAAGGCCCCATGTCTTATTATGACTAACCTTGCCTAATAATAAAATATACTGGTATATCATTAATTATAGATTGATATATATGCTAAAAAAGCGTCTTGTGTGTTTTACTATATGTACCTTTCTATTAAAACTAAATGAGCTCAAGGACATGATGTAGTAATAAGATATAGTGGGTGAAAAAGATTTTAATTTGAATCTATAATAGCATTGATACTTTTAACATTTGTCTCAAGTACTAAAGTTATCTCATATATCTAGTGATGAGACTTTAAGATAAAGGGTTAAAAGATTATATTATTTGACAAAAGCAATAATTAGAATAACATCATATTATGGACTACAATCTATAATTTAAGTAGTAAATATGTAGTATCATTCAATATATTCCATATATTTTATGTAGACGTGTGTTTAATTCTAGTTAAAACACTTGCCAATTTTTATTAAAAGTTATCTAATAAGTCATTTAAATTAAATCAGTATAAGCATGTAGCCATAATCTACTGGACCATCTGACTGAGGTAATACTTTATGTTCAATTTTATTGATATTAGAATACATCTTTCTTTATATGTGTAAAAGAAAGTAACGCTTCTGATCTAAGATCTTATGAAGAAAAGTGTTTAAAACAGTAGTACCAAAAAAAACAATTATAACAACTACTGGATAAAATTATTATTCTAAGTACATAGCTGGGGAATGAGTACATGCGTCATATAATTGGTCAAATGGCTATTACAGAGAATTTGTAATAATATATAATGCAGTATTGTCATTTATATAGATTAGAAGAATATTTAAATAAACTCCCATTATAGTTAAAGTTTTTTAGTCTTAGAGCTTGACATTCCTTTGCAATCCTCTTAAAATAAAGAATAAACTAGTGTTTTTTAAGGCCAAAAATCATCCCTTAAAATTTGTGATTCAGCAACATGTATAAAAATGGCTTATACAAAATGGTATAGTAAACCCATGCAATTCTTAAAGTGCCAAGACATATCCAATTTAACTAGGTTGTTCCAGGGCTAAGCGCCTCAAAAAAAGATAAGAAGGTTAAAAATGGAAAGAAAACTTATAGCAAAGCATCAAAATTAGATATATTTATAAAAAATGAGATAAAAAAGGGTTTCTAAGTCTGATTTGTAAAGATGAATCCACTAAAAGACAGAGCATCCAGAACTTGAAGCTTGAGAAAATGGACTAATATAAAGAGCTGATATGATGAGTTGACTTGCCCCATAATCTCTAATAATTTTTTAAGAAACTACATTGTTCTTTATTTTAAATACTTATCTATATACTTTAAGCTGTATAATTATAATCTATCATCTAGGTCAAAATTAATAATATACATCAATAACTTGGTTTTCAATATTTGAATTTGTTAATATGCTAAGGAGATCTCAACCAATGCGTCTTTATCTATCAGGATAAAGTAATTTTGTAAGGACACCTTGTGGATATTGGGACTGACAAGGAGAGGGTAAGGTGGTTAGTTGAATTCATGCAAGAATAGTGTTCACCATAAATTTTCCTAGGTTTGATTGTCATAAAGCAGGGTTAACTATAAATATATGTGCAAATTGGCAAATTAGTACCATTTAAGGGTCTTCCCAGCTAATTAAATCTAGTAGATTTCTTTTAATTACTATTCTATGTATTTGACAACACCATATAGAGTTTTGTACACAAAAAAGGTTAAGCTACCATGATACTAGTACACCAAGTAAGTTGTGGATTAATGGAACTGCGCAGATATTATAAATGTGATATGTTTGTAATTTTTAATCGTGGTAGTGAAATTAAGATCATGGATGACCACTATGATTAAAGTATCTTATACGCTTAGCGCCAAAATGAACAATGTTAATCAAGGTCTGACTCTAAGGCTTATAGGGAGAAATAGTTTATCTGCAGTTGTATTTTAATTATGTTCAAGTTATTGCTTGAAGGGGGTGGAAGGTGAGTCAGTAGGGCATACAGCTACCAACTTGAAGGTTGCAGGTTTGATTCCTGATCCTTTGTTTATCAATTGGGATGCCAGCTGAAGAAAGCTATTGGCAGTTAGTACGTCTAACAACATAAAACCTTACCCATGACGTTATCAGAAAAATCTGAGTACTGATCTGGAGGTGTAAAATCTTTCTTTGACTGAGTTGACCCTGCTCAGGTTTCATGTTGATTTTTTCTTTCTAATCTTGAGAAATGTCCATCCCCTGATCAGCTTGTCTTAAATAAACAAGATACTGATTAAAGTCTTGAAATCAGCTACACTGGTGCTTAGTTAAACCATCATCACCAGGAATAATAATTAAACCTTGTATGAGATCAATAAATTGCAAATTCTATAAAAATAAATAACTACTTAACTCTCAACATTTGTGGAATACTTTACATACCTGAATCAAAAATGTATAGCACCAATTAAAAGAATTAATTACAGCTCATATTTAAGTTTCACCATGGCTGGATATAAGCATATTATGCAAAAAAACTCATTTAAAGACTAAAACTAATGACATCTCAATATGAGTCAATATCAAAAATCAGATGCAACAAACCATGTAAAGAAGATCCAAAGTTTTATAAAACAATTATTTCAATAAACTCATTGAGGGAGAAATTTAATGCTTTTCTATTAATATATAATGAATATCTGGGGGATTTTGATTCCAAACAGGATTAAAAAGCTTACAATTCATGGGCTGTGAAACTCAAGATATAAATGTCAAATCTACTTGGGGTCTAGGGCAAAACAAAAGATTAACTTTACTTAAATTTTGCAGCAACCAAAATTTCTAAATTAAAAGGTCTCTATGATAAAATGTTAAGGAGAAGAGACAGTTAACAATTTAGCTTGTTACTTTTTAATGCACCAAAGTTGATAACAGGAAAATGGATCTAATTATTGCAAAAACATTCTTTTCATCTCATTGTATGTGCATCCAGCCCTTGAGAAAATATAGCCCTTTCACTCAAGATAATATGGCTTTGATAATATATGTCTCTCTATAATTTCCAGGAGACATACAAATCCTAACTAAAAAATTACTCGCCTTAGAAAATTGGTGACTCTACCTACACCATTTAGAATAAGAGTGAAAATACTAGAAATAGATATAGATGGTCAAGTGTATCATTGTAAGCTCTAAATGCCATAAGTGTCAGAAGCCAATGAAATTTTTTGTCTTTCTTAACCATTGAGTAAAGCAAAAGGCTTAATAAAACCATTTAAGAAAGTGACTTTTGGGACTATAAACTGGATGAACTTGCAGTCAGAAGGTGAATATAACCATAATTAAAAAAGACCTATTGGAAGGGGGTGGAAGGCGAGTCAGTAAGGGCATATGGCTACCAACCTGAAGGTTGCAGGTTTGATTCCCGCCCTTCACACATCGATTGGGGTGCCATCCAAAGGAAGCTATTGGCGGTTAGTAGGTCTAATAACACGAAAACCTTACCCATGATGTAGCCAGAAAAATTTGAGTCCCAATCCAGAGATGGAGAAACTTTCTTTGATGGAGTTGACCCTGTTCAGGTTTCATGTCATTTCTTTCTTTCTTTTGATAATGCCTGTCCCCTGGTCAGCTTGCCTCAGTTGAATAAAAATAAAAATAAAAAAGACCTATTGGACATGATAATATGGATAGGAGCTCATGTCACTAATCCTGTGTCAGCAAGGCTCTGTTTCCATAAACCTGAATTGGTATAAGCCAAGTCTAGTTTAGTGGCACAGACCACTTGGGCTAACTGATAAGTCATTATGATAGTAGAAGGTGAGCATTTTGTTTTGTAAACCTTATAAATAACTACTTTTGGTAAAATAACTGATTTAATGATGTGGAGAATATAATTCTTATAAATTGTAATCAAATGGTTAATTTCTAATTATTCAGAAACCCAGTATAAATATCTTACAAAGCTTTATGTTATTAATCATGTTTGTATCCTAAGTTTCCTCAAATTAGCACTCCTGTTAAAATAATTTTTTACAAGCTTATTTAAACTAATATCTATGATGAAAATTAAAACAGGAATTAACCAGCTGATCTGGATACAAAATGTTTTCTGAGAGCTATATATATCTGCCCTCTTACTTTGAGATAATCATATAATGGCTCCAGCAGTAGATTTGGACAATGACCTCTACACCCTACTGCTAGGGACACAATTACTGCTATATATGGCACAGTTACTTTAACTAAAGTACCATTACGTCGCACAACTAAAAAGTGCATCTTATGCTCAAGGACTAGGATCTAATATGAGCAAGCAATGGACCTTCATGGTGGTGAAGGTTAAGCTTTATAACTAAATTACTACACCCTTATAAAAAAGGAAGTGAAGCACTCTCTGATAATTAAAAAGGACTGGCAACAGGCTACCTTTGAGCACAATTGGACTATGAAATTTTGACCAGAGTTGCAGTGAATTATACCATACTGATCAGGTTGATGAACCTTAAACAAAACTCCTGAGTTTCATATTTATGTTAGTATGTTAATATAATTATTGGTCACTGCAGAGTTTCCTTATTATTAGCTATCAGACCAAGTTATCAATAATTTTAGATGATGTACAATCCAATTAAGGAAAGAAAGTTAGTTAGATAAATCAAGTTAAATGTTGACCTATGATTTTATATTATATTTGTTTAAAATATTTTTAGATCTTGAATTTGATGTTGCAACATAAGAGGAGCAGAAAGAACTCCATGAGCTATTTGATGAGACTAAGAAGACCTTTACAAATGATTGGGCTATGCAATAGATAGTCCCACCAGATGAAAAGGGGTCTGAAATACTATTACAGTCTCGCCATAATTATTAATAGAAACGCATAATAGGAAGGAGTTGAAATTTAATTAAGTTACTAAAGCTGGCTTGTTGTGACTATCAAATAGCACATCAGCTTTGGCACATATACTGGTGAATAATGGGAAAGACTCATCAGGTATCAATAGTTTACTTCCAGAATTTTAAAGCGAAAAGAAAGAATATATCCATATATAATATAGGGAAACATATATTAGTTAAGTGAGTTTCATTTACTATCTAACAAAAATCTAGCCAATGGATACTGGAAGATGTAATTCCCAAAAGAAGCACAGTAAAATTGAGCCCTGTGTCAAGATTTCTGGCTGCTTGAGTTGGCTTGCATGGTGCCAGCCTATATCCAACAATAGGTCAGGTGCAGTATTGTCATGGAATTGACAGAAGAAGTTTAGACCGGCCTGCCAGTTGGGATGCATAAGCACCCAAAAAGCAAGCCAGAATGCCAGAGGCATTGCCGACTGAATAACTTGATATGGAGCTGGGCATTGGGAAATGACGAATTGTTGGTGCAGCACAATAGTGAGTATGATCCTGTTGACAAACCACACTGAACCCACTCCCAACCCAGGGGGTCTTGCTGCAGGGGGTGGGATCGCTGAGATAGTCTCGATGGGTTCTTTGGCATATGGGGCTATTTCAACTGGGGCAGCAAAGAGACGAATTCTCTCTTGCAATTAATGGACATAAGGCCACAAGATTTTCATGTATTACTGTCAGAAGTTAGTGATAACGGGGTTGTAGAGCCAAAAATATCAGACTCACTGAATCCAATTGATGATGGAGGGGGCCATAGTGACCAAGAGTGCTGGTAGAGCCCATCCAGTATATGGACTGATGGGCCACCAGGGAAACGCCATCAGGGATGCGGTCATAAGGAGTAATACAAATGAAAGTTTGTTTGGGTTTTTGGTAAAATTTTTATTGAAAGAAAAGGAAGAAAATTGACCAACAATTCTCTCAGTGCTATGCAACTGATTATAGTAGTCAATTGGGGTAGTGACAAGCCAGGATTGGGACCCTCAATTTTGACCTAACTGGTGAATTGTTTGGGAATGAGCGGGTTTGTTCCTTGGGAACCAAAATCACAAAATTTGGTGGTGGGCTGAGTCACTGTCAGTTCGACCTCAAACATCTGAACTGAGGCTTGGCTACATTTCTGATGGTTGGCATGACAGCGTTTGGCCCAATGAGCGATGGGAATCCCCCAAGGCCACCCCACATAGGGGCGGGTCCATTTGGTTGGGAACGGGTTTGGGATGTCCAACCTTCCCACGCTTGGTCGCTGGACCATTTGTTCAGTCAGTGGCATCACATCAGCTGCAACGCCCAAATTGCCAACAGGAGGCTTTGAATCCTTGTTGATGGCGCCCAATGCTATAGCCTGATCATCAAGGATGATCCTGACGACTTTGGTGGGAAGATGCTTTGTTTGATCGGCATATTGATCAAATTGGAACTGTTGGGCGTTCTGGCAAATTTCATTTGACAATCTCAGTGCAGATTTCGCTAATTCCCCATAACAGTTCTTCTGAGGTGAGTGTGGGTACTGGGGGTGGAGTCCAAAGTGGAAGAGCTGGAACCCATCGCTCATCTACTATGTGAGTGAGATCGCCCTGAGTAATGAGAGGTACCACCATCCTCTTTGGTGTCTTCTTACTTGGAAATGGGAAGATGGCCCGATCAACAGCCAGGGGACATTCCCCAGGACTTACAATTATGCTTAGTACGTCGCCCTGCCAAGAGAAGGGGGGCCAAAATTCCTCCTAAAATTACCAGCCCTAACCCTTGTTGGAGAAGTATTTTTTATTAAATTATATTAAATAAGATATAGTAATTATATGATACTATATTAGGTATAATAAAAAAGGTGATAAGAGGTTTTTTAATAAGATAGAGCCCTGCACTATTCAAAGTACTAGGCTATAAGTTAGGGAGAGCAAGAGTTTATGAAAAGTAGGAGGTAATTTACTAAGCAATGTCAAGTGAACTCCAAGCTCAGCAAAACTCACATCATCAGTTGCCAAAGTCTTTGTAATAATTTGAGATTAGTAATAATGATTATAAAACTGATAAATAACAATAAATAAGAATTAATTATCCTCAGCATTAGTTACCAGACATAAACTCTCAAATTATAGTTGGGATTGATTTTGATAGGGTTAGGATTATTTTGGTCACTCAAGGTAGAATAAATGTTAATGGGGAGGATCCCCAATACTTTGGATTATTGTGACCTAAGTTAATGAGGAGAATTAGAATTTTCCAATAATTTTAATATCTGTGAGTTATGATCTCAAGTGTTTAAATTTTTGTCCACCTTTCCAGCCGTCTATATTACCATGGATTACTAGAGGATAGTTCCCTATAGCGAGTGAATTGGATATTGGTTGACCCCAATTTTGGGTTAATATTGTTTTTAGGGATTTTAGGTAATTTTTTTGGTTCAGATCCATTGGGGATCAATCCAGGTGAATGCTTTATATCTTTCCAGGAAGAGTTGCTGACATAATAGGGCATCTGATAGTTGATCAATGATTAATTATCAGGTGTAACAATTGGGATTGGTTGGGTTCATCACTGACCAATTAAGAATATAAGGAGCAAGTTGTGAGGTGATTGATGCCACCTGCAACTAGCAAATTGATCAGTTGGTTCATGAGCTGCCATAATGCAAGAAAGTCAGATTCCCTAAGCAGGTCGCTTGCCAAATATGGTTGGTTCAATGGTATTGAGTAGAAAACGTTAGGGACATGTTTTCTGACTCTTTCCATTTTAGGTCTTGAGGATGTCCAATGAAGGAATCCTAACTAGGATGGGGAAGACCATTGCTGGTGAGACGATGAAGGGAAATTTACTGGCAAAGACTGCCATTTCATCAAAGAGGCTCCAACTGAGGGTTGGGCACCGATTTCCCTCTATATATTCCTCTGATAATTCACAATAAAAGAAGACTTTTATCTGAATTCTTTATTAGTTTTAGTTATATTCATCTTCAGGAAATTATTGCTTGTGTGCTTTAATTGGTTACTCTTTTAAAGAATAAAGAGTAAGGATTGAGGATTTTAGAAGGGAATCTGAGATGAGATGGGAATTGCTGCTGACTTTGTAACACCAGAGGAAAGGCCATAAACTAGGATCTGAGCGTGATCAAGTTAGGCGGATAAAGGTATGTAAAAATTATGGGTTTTGATTAAATTTTTGGCCAATAACCCCTATAATCTTATTACTTGCACAGGTATGGGTTTTTTGCAATTTGTCCGCATTGTATAATAGTTGATATGATCAGTTGATAATAGTATGTAAACTATTATCTGTAGTTTGATATAAGCCCTAAATCTTGGCCCAACGCTCGGCCAGTATTTCCTCTCAGAAGCTTGTGATGTCTTAAAATAGGATCTTTCCCTCATACCGTCTAACACAATCTTCTCTTAGATCCCCGTTAGTTGTTTCTCTGGTTTGACACACAGTTGGCAGCAATCCCAATTAGATTTCAACTTCTTCTCTGGTTTTCGCTAAGATCCTTTGTCTTTTCCTTATAGAGTATCTCAATTATTGCACACAGAAATAATATTACTGAGAAAGAATATAACAAATGAATTCTATTATAGTGTACTAAGATGGGATATCTACTGTATATTCTGTACTACTGTTTTTTATTATCAGTGAATTCTAGGGAATTTATAGTGGGGGATTCAGCGCCCAATCCTTGGTTGACACCTCTTCAATGAAATGGCAGCCGTTTCCATTGAAATACCCATCCTATTCTCAGCAGCAATGGTCTTCCCCATCCTGGATAGGATTCCATCATTGGACATCTTTGAGACCTAAAATGGAAAGAGTTGGAAAACATGTCCCTAATGTTTTCCTCACAATCCAAGTAAACCAACCATATTTGTCAAGCGACCTGCTTAGGTAATGGGACTTGTTACCCATTAAGGCAGGTCATAAACCAACTGATTGATTTGCTAGTTTCAGGCGGCATCACTCACCTTGCAACTTACTCCTTAAATTCCAATCAGCCAGTGATGAAACCCAACTGATCCCAATTGGTACACCTGATAGTTAATCAACTATCAGATGCCCCTAAACGTCAGCAACTCTTATTAACAATTTCTTAAGCATCTGTCCAGATCGATCCTCAATGGATCTGACCAGTTGAATAACCTAAAATCCCCCAAACATATTTACCCCAAAATCAGGTTCAACCGATTTCCAATTCACCTTGCAATAGGGAATTATCCCATAGCAATTTCTGGTAGTCTAGCCAGCTGGGAATATGTGCAAAATCTCAACAGGGTATAAATCCCTACTGAAGACATCAGGAGTATTTTGAGGAGAAATACAGGTTGAGCGTTGGACCAGAACTGGTTATCTATTCAACTAAGGATAATAGTATTCATACTATTATCAATTAAATATCATATATCAGCTGACAACTTGAAGGGTGCACAAAAAGAACCTGTGCAGTTATCAATTTAGGGGTTTTTATTTATAACAAGCAGTAAGCGTGAAAATTTAACAATCAGTGCTCACTAAAGTGGTTGTAGTTGAGTAGGATACACTAGTACAAGATTTTGTACAAGGATAATTTAAGAAAACTCTGGATGGAGTTGGCAACCATCAACAAGAACGCCTTGAATTCTGCTAATCATTGAGAATTTGCTGCCTTGAAGAAAAGAGTTACAAAGATTGAGGAAGTAGATGAAGATGTCTCTAATTTTGTCAATGAGTTGCTAGTAAAAGTAACGTCATTAAAGAAAAATGAAGGAAATCTAGTTCAAGAAGTTTTATTCTTTAAAACTGAACATGAAGTGGATCACATTTGATTATGGGCATTCAGCGCAGATATAGAAAGGCTTATGAAGCAATTTAAAGAGTTGAAGACTCATAAATGTGAATGTGAGCTCTATGCGACGACTGACACCAAAGAGAGGACTCTAAGAGCTCCAGTTGGGAAGTTGAATACTCCACGAAATATGCTGACCACATTCACAGCTATATCAGAGATGACTCCCAAAATCACTCCTCAAGTTAGTTGAGTAGCCAAACCAAGAGTGGTGGCTAGAGAAACTTTGGAGGGATTTAGAGCTACGCTAAAATTACCCACATTCCATAAGGATAGCCCCCAAGTTCTTTTAATTATTTGACACTATAATGTTCAGTTACGGCAATTGTCAAAAGGCTATGATGGTGATGAACTGTTTGGACACCAATTGTCAGAACTTAGTGTTATCCATCTAGAGGGACCGTTGGTCATAGTCAGAGGTTAAGGCGGCCATCATGAAAGAATTTGAAAGTCCCACGTGTATGTCAAAGCGCAAACAAAAATTCATGGGAATCCAATTTGAGAAGGACAAATCCTTAGCAAGTTTCACCAATTGTTTCTACCAAGAATCGCAGATTTTGGTCAGAACAAAAGTGCTGGCTGATTTTGACACATGGATTGCATTGCAAGCTGCCCTTCAGCCTTATTGCAATATAGATCAAATGATGTCTTCTGTGTTTTCTACCATGATTACCACCTGACTGATGGTGGATCAATCGAGAATATTAGGAGCTACATTTGATGTCCCTAACAGAAAGGTTCAAACCAGTCCAATACGAAATTCAGATTCTACAAAGGGGATTGAGAGCGCTAAGAAGTCCAATAATCAAACCATGCTGGGAAATAATCCCAAAGAGTTCAAGCAGATTAATAAAAAAGAAAGAAAAATGCTGCTTTCAGTGCGGAGGAAAAGGAAACTTTACTATTCAATGAAAGAAGACAAAGGAACCGCGGTCAGACCCACATCTGTGGTGCTTAGATTTGTGCAGCCCCAGTGAAGCGGGGCAGTACCCCAGGTCTCATCCTGCAAATTTGCCTGCACTGGGCGCCCTAATGGGCACACAAAAAACTCAAAGAAGGTGTCAGAAATTTGACTATGGGCTCTGCTAGTTGGCAGGCTAACCAGTATGAAGACTGGTCAGCCCTTGCCATTTCACCTTAGGCGTTGGGACTAGCAGCGCTGGCTAACCCCTTGACGTGTCACTCGCGCCATTTTGGGGATCCCCTAGCCTAAACCCTAACTAACAAAATAAATTATAAACTTATAACAAAAGGTAGAATAGGCAAAGAGAGATATTTATTGAAAGGGAAGCGCCAGGTATATATACTATTTACAAAAGGGCTACTGAGCCCACCGCCAACCTATTGGCTCTTCCGCTGGTCCTTCCAGCCAACCACTTCTCTTTTTCTTCTTATTCTACTTTAGTCTCTTCCCTGGCGTCAACCCTCTTGCTCCGTCCCTCCCGATATCCAAATTAGTTTTGGCTCATTCTCAGCCTTAAGTCACCAGTGAGCCATATAAATAAATATTCTAAATAAACATCAAATTTGTATTTGACCTTTGAATAGATCATAATGCACCAGAAACTACTTTGGTCGCTCTCTTGACTTGGAGTATCTTAGCATCTCACCAACATCTATTCTTGTCTTATCTTGATAATACATGAGGCACCAAAAAAACCTCAGCTTCCCTGAACTCATAATTTGTTAGATTCACCAACATCAGATAATCAGGCAGCAAATGTTTGAGGTGAACATCAGCTTTCCACCAGAAATCCCACAACTGCCCATGAATTTCAGTTGGCATCAAACTCTGATTCTGATGAATGATATCAAATGGATCATCCTTGGCTATTAGTCACTGGTGATCCTTGTACTAATTTGGGGCCACCGATTGGCCCCGCTTGAACCTAATACCAAACTTGGCAGAATACTAATTTTGGCTCAACCCAAATTGGGGAGCAACTAACCAGCAATCAAACCAGATAACACAAAATTCAGTCAATAAACCATTCCGCTGGAATTGGCTATATCATTCCAAATAACACTAAATCATTTTAGGATTCCATCTGGTTAAAATCATGACAGAAGGAAAAGGAACAGATCAATGTAGTACAGTCAAAAGAGGCCAAACCTTCACAGGAGTAAGGAAAAGAGCCCGTGTCCTAGACGGGGAACATTTTTAGAGCTGCAGAAAAACCTGTACCCCCTGATATCTTGAATGAAGAAATTAATGTTAGCAAGTGGTTCATCAATGATGCACAGGATCAATTATATCAAGCGGTCAAATTGGATGTTAACGCAGTAACCAGATCTGGAGAAAAGGGGATTGACCCAAAATAATCAAGGAAGTTGTTCAGCCATATGTGAGACAACTGGCAGACAATATTCAAGCCGCAGAGAATCTGGAAGAATTAACTGAGGTCAAATTAAATGAGGCAAACCTGTCTATCCCCCTTAGCGTGATTTAGGATTGTTTCCTGATCTATCAGCACAAATTATCATACCCTTAATTTGACAAATAACGCCGCTATACACTCAGTAAATAATATTTTCAATCTTCTGAGTGTATGTATATTGATATAGTGGTTAATTGAGTATGTGTTGGGAGATAGTTGAATGTGGAGCACCTATCAATATTGTCTTAACCAAGCTGGTGAAGAAGATGAGAATTTTGCCTGATCTAGAACATAAGAAAGGATATGAGACAGCCAGGCCAGATACCACCAACTCCTGTGGAGCATATAGTGCTTTACCACTTTAATTTGGATCTTTAGGGTATCCGCCCCAACAATAGTTTTTGCCAACCAAAGCCATGATATTCTGATTGGGATGGAGTTTCTACAGAAGTACGAAACTAAATCCAACTCCAAAGATAATACGTTGACCATATTAGGTCAGACGTTACAATTGGTTTATCAAAAAGATGGGGAAGCTCCACTGACTAGGAGGAATGACTTCATCAATATGATTTACAATGATGGCATTGTCCCATTTTTACCAATTAGTTGACAAAAAGCAATTAAAAATTCTGACAGAGATCCTGGAAAATTGGGGAATTCCGTTGTGGATCAAGAGTTTGGAGAGCATACTTCTGGGATCACAGATCATAGTCAATATGAGATTGATGTTGGAGATACCTGAGCTGCTGTATGGAGAAGTTGGAAGCCCTTGAAAGAAGTCCAGAGTAGAGTTTGGGTGCTCCTGGAATAATTATGCTGGGCTATGGAGAAATTTGAGTGTAAAACTTATGAAGATTGAGAAGAATAAAATTATCACGATTGTTCATCTAATCCCGACAGCTGAATTGAGGAAATTCCATGATTTTGGGATCCTCAATAAAATGGGATTACTAACAGGGGTTACCAAAAGCTTCAATTTATTGGTCAATCAAGAGCAACTTGATGATTTAATAGGCAGACAGCAGGAGGAGGTGCTCAAATTATTTGACAAATATCAGGAAGTATTTGCTAGGATGACCATTATTTGGGATGCATGGGGAATGTAATAAACAAAGTCAACACTGGGGAAAATTTTCTAATAATAATGAGACCGATTCAATGGTCAAAGGCAGTTAAAGCGGTAGTGGAGGAAAAAATCAGTAAAGTTGTGAAGCATGGGCTTTTGGTTACATTGTTAAGTCCCTGGGTGAGCCCTATCCTAATTTTGAAGAAGAAGGATGACTCTAATTAAGTGGTAATTGTTTATCAAAAACTGAATAAGATAATGAAGAAGGATTCATATCCACTACCACAACTTGATGATGCACTAGATCAATTGGGAGAAGCAAAGTAATTATCTGCAATGGGTCTAATATCAGGATATTGGCAAATCGATTTGCCAACAGAAGACCAAGAGAAATGCGCGATCATTACTGTGTAAGGTCTTTATCAACCAACAAGATGTCCCAAGGTCTATGCAATGCGCCTACGACGTTTCAGAGGGCCATGGATGCTATCTTAAATGAACTGAAGTTGTCATGCGTCTTGGTGTACTTGGACGATATAAATGTGTTTAGTAGGACATTTAATGACCATTTACACCACTTAGAAGAATTCTTAAAGAGACTATCCGCAGCTAACCTGAAGTTTAAGCTAAGGTATGTCACTCCTTCAAGAAAGAGTTGAAATTTCTGGGATCCATTATCAATTCTAGTGGACTGCAGCTGCAACCCAGATAATTGAGACCATATAGTGAATGGCTGTTCCAAAAAGTGTCCAAGATATCCAATTGTTCCTTGGAATGGTCACATACTATCAAAGAAACATATGTTTTCTTGCTAGAATTGCTGAGCTCCTCTTTCATTTTCTGAAGGATCCAAAAAAAGGATTTGTTTGGAGTGAATAGGATCAGAGCTCTTTTGATGAATTACGCCAGTATATAATAGATTCTTTAATATTGAAATATCTGAATTTCAATCAAAAATTTATAGTACAGACTGATGCTTCATTAATGATGATTGGTGCCATCCTATCCAAGTGGATGAACTTTGGGATGAACATCTGGTAGCATATGTGTGCCAGACACTCTCAACCTCTAAGAGAAATTACACTGTGACTGATTGTGAATGCCTGGCGGCAATTTACACATGTAAACAGTTCTAGGTGTATATTCATGGAATGCAATTTAAGGTGGTGACGGACCACTCCTCATTTCATTGGCTACAAAATTTAAGAGAACTGAAAGAATGACTGATCTGATGGGCTTTGAAGCTACAGTTTTAAGAATTATGAGATAGTCCACCAAGCTGGAGCTTCTCATCAGAATGCGGATGGATTATTGAGGCTACCAATAGTCCAAGTGGCATACCAACAGGCTGGTGAGCTATTTCAGAGAATGGCTTATGGATAGATTGGGAATGAGTACCGAGAGATCTAAGGTGAACTTTGAAAAGCAATGAAAAACACTGAGACCAAGGATGGACAAGTATTCAAGGCAATTGACAGAAAAGGATTGTTATTCCTAAAACCGTCTGAACAAGCTGCTATTGTTCAAGCCGCGCATAAGGTTGTCAGGTATGGAGGCCTGAGGAAAACTGATCACATTCGCCAGTATTTCTAGGAGTCCATCAACTACAATGTATCGGATTTTCTGGCTTGTTGTGTGGAGTTCCAGTTGCACATGCCTCATAAGAACATTAATGGATATTGACTGGTCCGCCCTGGATTTGCCTGTCATACAGTGTCCATTGATGTGATGAGACCATTAACCATGAGTACAGGTGGGGTCAAATACATTATAGTTGCATTGACCATCTGACAATATGAGTAAAACCGAAGGCCCTAGTGAAAGTAGACGCTACAAGCACTGAAAAAGTTATCCTGGATCAAGTAGTATACTGCCGCGGATGCCCGCAGGTCTTGTTGAGCATTAATAGAACAAATTTTATGTCCCATGTGATCCCAAGATTGAATGAGATAATGGTGATTTGTGGAGTCATGCTTGTACCTTACTAGCTGGAGGCAAACGGACTGGTAGAGCATGTCAATGGAATGCTGGCAACAACTCTGAGGATGATGGCTGCAGGGAGAACTTCTGCATGGGGAATGTACCTTATTTTGGTGACATTTGTGTACAACGTAAGTCATTATATGGCTATGGGAAAAACGCCGTTTGAGTTACTATATGGAAGATAAGCCGCGTCGCTGCTGATTTTATATTTTGTAGTGTAACCAACATTGAGGATGAGTGCCAAGCAGTACCTGATCTGATTGATGAATATTTTTATTGAGATGTAATAACAAGCTTATGATATGACCTTTAGAAATGGATCAAGGCAAAATCAACGGATGATAAAAACTGACTACCTTATCAGAATACCAAATAGGCAAAAAAGTTGCCTAGTGAGACACACATGATTTTAGGAGAATACAAGCTAGATGCGTTGTTGTTGGGTTAGTTTAAGATTATTGCCAAGATGACGATGGACGCCTATCCCATCAAGAACCTTTTTGATAAAAGGATTGTAAATTGAGTCAATGCTAAATATTTAAAGTAGTTGATCAGTGAAAAAAATAAAAAAGTGTTCCCAAAGGACCGCTGAACCATTGAGATGGTTATGTCCTGATGATTTGGTTAGGTCCAAAAAAAGGACTGCTGAACTAAAATAGATGGTTAAGTTCTAAAAAATAAGACCTCTAAACCATAGAAACTGGTAGGTCTAAGTATACCTAGGAACCATTTTGGGAAAAAGATGGACCACTGAACCAAATGAAGGTTAAGTCCCATATAAAGAAGATGGACCGCTGTACCAAATGAAGTCATGTCCCATATATAAAAGAAAAAAATAAAAGATTAATAAAAATATAGCGAAAAAATAAAATTATTAAACGCATAGAAAAAAGATATATTTTTATGATTTTTTGTTAGTTGTCCTTGACTCAGGGATAATTCCACCTATGTCACTTCTTGGGTGAGGGAGGATGTATCGCAGTAAGAGTGAAAAAACTGTCAAAATCTATATGCGATTAGATGATAGCAAGGGTTAGACCTACTCAAAGCCAAGTTCATTGAGCGGAGGCTGATCTTTGCAAGAAAATGATGATTGGAAGAGAGATGGAGATACAGCATTTGCCAAATGTGATACCCCAGATCATGGAGGGAAGCAACAGAATAAGAAGAGGCAGTTGGCAAGTAACCCTGATTAATCCCAATAGGGCACTGGAGCCAAAAGATTGGTCTTGAGCACTTGCTAACGGTATTTGTCAAGAACATTGGGCATATGAACCGGCATTGAGCAAGGGATACTAGGTGGGGGTTGTTAAATCATGCCCCCAATCAAAGCCATCAGGGGAAGATACTGATGGGATGCACCAGAAATGAGATAATTGTGCAAGGAGTGGATGGCATCCTGCAGATGACAACTACAAGCTTTTTGTAATCAAAATAAGAATGAGCAATGAAAGCCATGAGAGGGTGGAAGATTTGTGTCCCAACTTCAAAGAACTTGGACAGCAAAGTGAAGAGCTTAGGCTACAATGTCTTAATCTAGGATATTTTCAATATCGGAGAGTTTCAGAGCTTTAGGTAGAGTCTTGGTTACTTGGGTCCTCAATTCTGCATAAGGAAGCTCGAAATGTTTGCAGTTTCTGATGGCTAGTTTGGTTGACAGAACAGCTGGTTTTTTAAAACTGGCTGATTTGGAAAGGGAACTCTGAAAGCAAGTCAGATCTGGAAAGGAATGATTGATCAAGAGAAGGGGACATTGCTTCAGAAGGTTTGATGATGATTGTAGGAGTATCTGAAAATGGAGTTAAATCCAGGAGAGTTTTCAAATCTAATTCAGGAATTGATGACAGAGGGAGTATTGGTCGTAAGTTGTTAGAGATAATCGCTAATCTGGTTTTGGTGGGGTTGGATACCGTTTCCAGGTAATTATATGGAAGGACTGGATACAGGCATTTGACTGGTAGTATGAGTCCTAGGGGGACCATAGTAGAGGTTTTGCCGTGCAGAACAACTCATCAGTTGGAAGAGCTGAACATCTTTAGTAGACATGCTATCAAGCAGTTGTTAGTACCAAGAATCCAAATCTGACATATGATCTGGACGAGAGAGAGGATGTCAGACTTTTATAATAGTTGACATTATGCACTTCAAAATCATTTAAGCTTTAATTTTAGAAAATTATACTTAAAATTTTCGAGATTATCTTTTCAGAGAAGAATTAAGAATGATATGATGCAAGAAGTTATTGTTAGAAAATAACAAGAGCAAATATATATGAACATTCTTAATTGCATCGTAAAACAAACATTGACAGCAAGAACCTCATGTCAAGGATGAGGAGGAAGATCAGGAAATCAAGGACACTGGACCAAGAATCTGAATATGACAGTGGGTCATATGCCCTGATGGGGGAAACTTGATCCCAGGATTAGTATTATCATGAGTAATTTGAACAGCTAACATGACAGAAGGTCGTGGGGGCCACACTCTGAGTAGGCAGTAGCAAGGAGGAAGAGGAAGAGAACCACATGCCAAAGTCATCCTGAGTAGCATTGAGTAAAGATCGACTGTAATCCACTTGAACCCAGGAAATATTTGACCTGGTGTCCAAAGCAGTATTCTCCTGTCCCAATCCTATTCTCGCTGGAAATCTAGGCAAGATGGGGGATGTGTTGGGATTTTTGCCCACCTTTCCAACCATCTAGATTGCCAGGGATTGCTAGAGGATAATTCCTATAGCGATTAAATTGGATATTGGTTGACCCCAATTTTAGGTTAATAATGTTTGGGAGATTTTAGATAATTCTCCTAGTTCAGTTCCATCAGGATCTATCTGGGTGAATGCTTTATATATTTCCAGGATGTAAGGTGAGTGTATTTAAAATGGCAAGGTTAATAGAGCGCGAGACCTCCTTGAAGAGGTTCGTGCACAGGAGCGTTAAAAATATCATAAAATAAAACGGGAAACGTGAAAAATGTTTATTAGGAAATTTTACCAACAAGGAGTGTTGGTCATGAAAACAGAATTAAACTACGTCGGGAGAAATACAGGGTTTGCTGAAGTGGGCCCAAGCACCAACCCACCAATATGCAAAAAAAATCATCCAAATTGGTAGAATATGCCAAAACTGACTTCACTCGTGTAATTGATTGAAGTTGGATTTGACCCAACCGTGTAATTTCATAAATGGAACAGGTTTCAAAACCCCCTTCCTTGACTAACCAAATTGAACTGTCTGCGTTAGTTGTATAAAAAGTCCATTTTAATGCCTGGGCCAATGTAAGGGGCTAGGCGTTAGGCACCTCACTAGCACCAACCTGGGCATATTTAGCTTGTACCCAGCGTTGGTCTAGTATGTGCCTGAGGTCAGGGAGGACCTGAAGCTTCACCTTCTGGGCCTCCTGGCGCCCAGCCTTATCCTTGAGGTTGGTCCCCACTATGATGTCATTTAACCATGACATTACCCTCTCCTCCTGACGGGGCTCAACCCCCTCCAGGGGCTTGCGCAAGGGAAAAGTTCTTGTGGGCTAAGGCCAACTTCATGGCAGCAACGGTCAGTTTTGGTTGAGATCCAGCAGCCTGGGGGAAACGCTTGTGGAAGGCTTCAATCAGATCTTGGGCATGCACACAGTCGCATGCTGGAACCCAACTGTTCTCTGCAGCATCAAAACCCTTCCAGGATACCAGGTACTCAAGCCTTCTTTTAACACGGCGGGAGGCAACTATTTCTTCCATTTACCACTCTGGCGCCCCATCCACGAGATAGGCCTCAGGAGTCTCTGGTGGGGTCTCCTTGAACAACATCATTTTCTTTCATGGAAGACAGAGAAGATCTGAAATGAAGGGGGAAGATCTAGCTGGTGTGAGGCATGGCCCACTTTTCTAACAACGCGGTAAGGGCCAATCCTCTTTGGTCCCAGCTTCTTGCATGGCTGCTTGATAGGGATTTTACAAGAATCGAGCATCACAAGATCCCCTTCCTTATATGCAGGACCCACTCGGCATTTACCATCAGCATTCTTTTTATACACTTTTATTGCCGCCTCCATACTTTTGGAAACCCCTTGGTGGACCTTCTTGATAGTCTTGGAAAAGTCCACCACCGCTTCAACCTTAGAACCACAGCTGGGCTCCATGTTAAAGGCGTGGTTAAAGCCATGGTTGTCGAAAAAAGGGGAACAATTGATAGAAGAATGCAAAGGGTTGTTGTAGCTAAATTAGGCCATAGTTAGGTGAGAAGCCCAATATGAGTGATCTGCGGCGGTATAAAACTGCAGAAAAATTTTTAAGCACTGGTTCACTCGCTCAGTCTGCCCATCTGATTGGGGGTGCTAGGCAGTTGAATGACAGGGGCAAATCTGAAGAGTTTTACACAACTCTTCCCAAAAAACTGAGGTAAACTGGGGGCCCCAGTCGCTGGTAATTTCTTTAGGAACCCCATGAAGCGCAAGCATATGGGTGACGAAGAGACTAGCCATCTCAGCCGCGGCTATTGTAGTTCTGCAAAGAATAAAGTGGGAGAACTTCGTAAAATGGTCCACCACCATAATGGCATCATAACCATCAGAGGCAGGTAATTCCACAATGAAATCAACTGAGAGGGAAGTCCAGGGCCCATCAGCCTTTTGGATTGGTATCAACAACCCCTGTAAAGGTTGACGATTGGGTTTCATCTGATTTCAGACCAGGCACTCCTTATAATACCGCCCCACCTGAGCAGGCAAGTCCTTTCAATTGTAGGTGCGATGTATCAACTCCAAAGTCTTTGCTTTCCCCGGATGACCAAAGGTGATTCCATCATGATGGTCCCGGATGATTTCTAGGCGCTGTGGTCCAGCAGGTACCCAAAGGCGCAACTGAAACCACACCATCTCATCCTTTACATGATAGCCCCTGGATAGATCCTTTTAATTTATAGCGCTCTTTGCAAGTACCATGGCATATTCACCTGACAGCGGCTGAGAGAGGACGACCTTTCTGAACATACCATATTCCTCCGCGTTATCCAGAGGTGCAAGCGCTGGCCCCTTAGCCAGGGGAGAGGGAAGTAGCGACAGAATTTTACTTGGAGGGATCATAACCTAGGTGTTGTGCACTTCTACCTCCTTGGGGTCAGGGGCTAAAGCAGGGTTGTGGCTCAAAGCATCATCCAAATCATTATCCTTGCCCTTGGTGAACTCATATGTGAATGCAAATTGGGCTAGGGTCTCATGCCACTGGGTCTGCCATGGGGTTAGTACATGGGGGCGCGGTGTAAAGCAAGCCACGGTGATCTGTACGTACGCAGAATGGTTGGGTAGAGCCACGCAAGTGGTGACGCCAATGTGTCAGCG
Source organism: Massospora cicadina (assembly GCA_022478985.1). Taxonomy (NCBI): domain Eukaryota; kingdom Fungi; phylum Entomophthoromycota; class Entomophthoromycetes; order Entomophthorales; family Entomophthoraceae; genus Massospora; species Massospora cicadina. The sequence continues at coordinate 185,127 of JAKSZP010010564.1, forward strand.
CCTCCACCACTGCTAGTAACTCCTTGTCGTAATGCAGCATAATTCAACTCAGGCAGATACATTTTCCTAGAAAAATATCCCACTAGATGCTCTATTCCATCTTTGACTACCTGTAACAAGGCGGCTGCTATGGCGAAGTTGGAGAAATCAGTGGACACAATGAACTCCTTTGAAGGGTTGACATGGAAAAGGACAGATATGGACAAGAGGGTGCACTTCACTTCTTGAAAAGCATCCTCCAAAACGGGGGACCAATGAAGCACTTTTGCACTGCTGGCCTTATATAAGGGTGCTGCCACCTCAGAAAGGTCTGGCGTGAACTTCTTGAGGAACGTACACGTCCCCAAAAAACTCCTCAATTCTTTTACTGAAGTAGGGGTAGGCCACTCACGAATCGCCCTCTCCTTGTCTGGAGTTATCATGCGTCCTTGGTCAAACACGACGTTTTCCCAGAAGAGTGACCTGGGACTTGAAGAATTCACACTTACTTATCTTCAGCGTAAGGCTGGCTTTCTTTAACCGCTCCACCACTTGCCAAAGGTGTACTGCATTGGACTCCTGATCAGGGGAAAACACCAGGATATCATCCATGTAGGCAACTGAGCATACCTCTAACAAGTCCTCCAACGCTCCATCAATTCGGCGTTGAAAGATAGCAGGGGCATTCTTAAGCCCAAAGGGCATGACCTGAAACTGGAAAATCCCTTTTCTGGTGCGGAATGTGGTTAACCACTCCTGGCCCTTCTTTATCCGGATCTGATTGAACTCATTGAGGCAATCCAGCTTGGAGAAGACCCTAGCCTTCTCCACATAGCGCGCAATCTGAGAGTCCAAAGGGATTGGATTTAGATCTGGTATAGTGACGTTGTTAAGGTTCCCATAGTCCACACATTTGCGCAGAGTAACATCAGACTTCTCAACAAAGAGAAGTGGAGAGCATACAGGGGAGATACGCTGAAAAATCGCCACCTTTGGCTAGCTGTTCCTTCACCCACACATCCAACGCCTATTTCTCCCAAACAGTCAATGGGTAAATGGGGGAAGATATATGCACCAGATCCACAGTGAGCTTGAAGTCATAATCAAACTCAGAGTGCTCAGGGAGTGCATTAGCGGATGCTGCATCAAAAGAAGATTCCAAACCCTCCAAGTAAGAAGGTATAAAACTTCCACTGAGGGCTTCAGCAAAGGGGCAAGGCTATAAGGGTGAAGGTGGGGCCAGTGGGGCAATTCTCCCTGGGTGTTCTCTTCCGACAAAGGAACAACTAATGTGCGACCATTCTTCAAGGTTAGAGATAGTGTATTATCTTTCAGGTTGGTTCTAACGTCAAACTTTCGCCACCACTCCACACCCAAAATGATAGGGAACAGGAGGTTTTTGACCGCTTTGAAGTGATCAGACAAGTGGTACTTGCCAACCTGATAGTCCACTGTCCCAATGATCTGCAGAGTGGGAATACCCTGGGACGCCCCTCCTTTAACCATACCACCTGGCAAGTAACTCAGTCCAAGGTAGTCGGCTAGGCTCTGGTCCATAAAGTTTTCAGAGGCGCCAGTATCCACCAAAATAGTGGTGCTGAGTTTCCATAAAGGGGAGGAGAGGTTAGCAGTCAGTAGAAAATACCCAGAATGGTCTTTATTTAAGGTAGACAATGACAACACCTCATCAAAAAATTCTTCCTCTGGCTCAAGCAAGCCATCAGAGTATGTTTGGAATCATAGAAGGGGGAGGGATAGTTGGCCACTCTTAATACTGAGGCCACATACCCCACCATGCCTTCTGCAGGTGCATATACTTTATCATATTTTAAACGAAGTTCTTTCTCCACTTCCTGAGTGCCCCAGATCATGGTAGAGGTCAAACAAGGGTTCTCAGGGGTTATTTGATATACTGGAATAGGGTTCTCATCCAGGCCATAAAAGCTAAGAAACGGCTCAGAGGTTTGGATATGATTATCATCATAAAACGCGTTTTTAGACGCGAATGACCCTATTCCCTTAACTGCAATGGAATGCCTGACGTTATCTAAGGCCAACACCCCCAGGCCCATCTGTGCCAATTCCGCTGGCATCATCTGAACGCGCTGTTGAAGGAAAACTCATTTATTAAAATGGAAATTGTTAATTTTGGTGGAAAGTTGGGAACTCACAACTTTTGGACATTGAAGTGTCCATATCCACCAGGTGCGAGCATGAAGGGTGGATACTTTCCAGTTGAGGGCAACCATAATAACGCCGAGCTGCTTCAACCTTCAGGAAAAAGAGGAAACAGCGGTGCAGCTGACCACAGCTGAAGCCCACAGCTGGCGCCCATTGTTTCCACTTCAGAAAAGTACCACACAGAAAAGGTATGTGCACATAGAATTGAGAGGTTGGTCAACTAATGTAAGGAGAGTGTCTATAACTCTCCTGTTCCCAGCATGATAGTGCATGGTGCACAAGGCCAACGCCAGGGAACTAGCCATTAGTATGAAAGTTATTAGAGCCCAGCAGAGGGTGCTGAGCAATAACAACTTAGGCAGAGAAGTGCAAGTTTTATAATAAATAACCTACCAAAAGCGTCACAGTGCACAAAGAGGAAGGGAGTAAGCAACCCAGGTTGGAGGGAACCTGGGCGAACCAACGGTGCACTATGGGATAGCTTGAGTGTATTTAAAATGGCAAGGTTAATAGAGCGCGAGACCTCCTTGAAGAGGTTCGTGCATAGGAGCGTTAAAAATATCATAAAATAAAATGTAAAACGGGAAAAATGTTTATTAGGAAAGCTGAACAACAAGGAGTGTTGGTCATGGAAAATAGAATTAAACTATGTTGGGGAAATATGGGGTTTGCTGAAGTGGGCCCAAGCACTGACCCACCAATAGGCAAACACTATCATCCAAATTGGTAGAATATGCCAAAACTTACTTCACTTGTGTAATTATTTAAAGTTGGATTTGACCCAAACGTGTGATTTAGTAAATGGAACGGGTTTTGAAACCCCATTCTTTGACTAACAAAATTGAACTGTCTGTGTTAATTGTGTAAATCGTCCATTTTCATGCCTGGGACGACGTAAGGGGCTAGGCGTTAGGCACCTCACTAGTACCAACCTGGGCATATTTAGCTTGTACCCAGCGTTGGTTTAGTTTGTGCCTGAGGTCAGGGAGATCCTGAAGCTTCACCTTCTTGGCCTCCTGGCGCCCAGCCTTATCCTTGGGGTTGGTCCCCACTATGATATCATTTAACCATGACACAGGAAGAGTTGCTGACAAAATGGGACTTCTGATAGTTGATCAATGATTAACTATCAGGTGTACCAATTGGGATTCGTCAGGTTTCATCACGGACCAATTTGGAATTTAAGGAGCAATTTTTGAGGTGAGTGATGCCACCTTAAACTATAAAATTGATCTGTTGGTTCATGATTTGCCATAATGGGTAGCAAGTCAGATTCCCTAAGCAGGTCACTTGCCAAATATGACTGGTTCAATGGTATTGAGTAGAAAACGTTAGGGACATGTTTTCTGACTCTTTCCATTTTAGGTCTTGAGGATGTCCAATGAAGGAATCATAACCAGGATGGGGAAGACCATTGCTTGTGAGACGATGAAGGGAAATTTCAATGGCAACGGCTGCCATTTTTAGTTGAGGTGTCAGCTGATGGTTGGGCACCGATTTCCCTCTATAAATTTTCTGATAACTCACAAAAAAAGAAGACTTTTAGCAGAATCCATTATTGGTTTTAGTTCTATTCATCTTCAGGAAATTATTGCTTGTGTGCTTTAATTGCTTACTCTTTTAAAGGATAAAGAATAAGGCTAAAAAATCTTTAGAAGGGAATCTGAGATGAGATGGGAATTGCTGCTGACTTTGTGTTACCATAGGATAGGCCATAAACTAGGATCTGAGAGTGGATCAAGTTAGGCGGATAAGGGTATAAATACCTACTGAAGACATCAGGAGTCTTTTGAGGAGTAATACAGGTTGAGCGTTGGACCAGAAATGGTTATCTATTCAACTACGAATAATAGTCTTCATACTATTATCAATTAAATATCATATATCATCAGACAACTTGAAGAGTGCACAAACTGAACCTGTGCAGTTATCAATTAGGGCTATTATCCAGGAACGAGCAAAGCCTCTAAATTTTAACAGCAAGTAAGGGTCTTTACCCCAAAAAGGTGATGTCCAGCATCCTGATAATTATTAAGGGATTGTTAAACCCATCCAGGATGCCAAAGAGGCTCTGCAATGGCTCCATGACATTTCAGAATGTTATGAACTGGATCACAGGAAGAATTAAGAAGTCATGCACCCTTGATTTCCTAGATAATATCATAGTGATTATCTAGACCTTTCAAAAACACCATAAAAATTAGTAAGAGATTTTTACTATACTGAGAGTTTACCTTTAAACTTAAGTCAAAGAATGTGACCATCCCTGAAAAGCAATTTTAGTTCCTCAGCCAATAATTAAAAGCTTATGGGATCTGGCCTCAATGGGAATAATTCAGTAATTGTGTCAATAAAAAGGCTCAGGATAGTGCAAGATCTCCTGATTATCCTTGGTATAGTGGGGTAATATTCAATTTATCTTCTATCTGATGACTTGATGTCCAGCATTAATTAACTTTGACCAAAGTATTAAAGTTATAATTGGGGCTTCAAACCATAATAGGATATGGGACTTAAAGCCAATTATGTTGATGTAACAATTTCCTTACTCAGACCTATCTGACTTATTATCTATGCACATATGCTAGAAATATTGCGCTCATGTATTATTTTTGCGTTTAAACAAGGATAGTATTAGCCATTTAATCAATCTTAATTAAGGACTCCACCAATAGTAAAGTATGGTCATGAAGAGGAAATGCTTTTCATTCATTGACCTGCTAAACATATCACACCCTACTTATATTACACACAAAATAAGGTAGTGATAGAACACATGAATACGCTATTTTAGGTTCTTGGGTACACTGATGAATGTCTAACAGATGAGTGGTTTATCTTAAGATCACATCTTTAGATAATGTAACAAGCTTAATAAAAAACAAAATCTATTAAAACATCAGATACTGACAGTATACTAACTTCTAGTTAAAATAATCCAATTATTTCCTTAATTTTTAGGATGTGGGTGATCTAAGAATAGGTTGAACTTCAGCCATGAAAGTCTCACCTCTGATTATAAAAATTATTATGCTACAAGGTAACACCTTGCCTATCTTTACCAGATCCTTGGTGGTGAGAGATGGGTTTTGGTATTTTGAGTGGGTAAGAGAGGGGGTGGGAGTTTTTGGGCATTTGCAATGTTGCTCTGGTTGATGACTTGGCCAGAAGTCACCATCATAACCTTCTTTCTAACAGGAATTATTTGGTAAGCTTTTTTCTCAACATATATTTCTAACAGATACTGCTTGAGTTTTATTCTAATATTTGCAAACTAGCAAATTTAAAGATAAATAAATAGAAGATATTTTACAAAACAGAATAGTAACCCACCACCATACCATTAGCAGAGTGGTGGTTTTTAGGTGGGTTGGGGAGGGGTAAATTTGTAAGCTGAACCTTGGCATCAGATTCTGATTTTAAATTTGATAGTAATAAAAATTACTGGATCAATAGATTCTGTGAATTTGCAACAAAATTAGATATCTCTGAACCATTCTTAGCTGTTTTAGTGAGCTCAAAAAGTTCAAAATTTACGTTTTCAAATCTATTGGGTGACAAGTTAACCCTTATTTCTAACCTTTCACTTTGGACTTTTTCCCCAATTTTGGCTTTTTACTTAATCTTATCTGGTTTGCCCAGGGGTTTTTTTACATTTAAAAAGGCTTCTGATTGAGCCACTTGTTGTGATGGGAGCTGAGACCTTGGTGTAGGATTTCCTAAAATTCCTTAATCATGTACAGAGTTTTCTGATTTTCCCAATGTAAAACTCTACAGACTCTGAGACTATGATGGGTTTAGTATTGGAAATGGGTTGGGTATGGAACAAGGTAAGCGGGGAGGATTGACAGAACACCCATCTCTCATTGATAGTATGCCCTAGGTCAAAAATTTAGGTGAAAGTAGTGCCTTGGTTTAGAGCATTTATTGACCTAAAAGGATGCATAACCCTCTCCAGTTTGATAGCTAGATCCAAGGCCTTATAGTTGTCAAGTGAGAATATAAATGTTCTCAACAGATTATGTTCCTTAGGGAAGATCTTTATAGCAGTGCTTTTATGAAAAATTATAATAATTTTGTCACATGATAATTAGTTATATATCAAAATTGTATCCTTATGAGATTAAAGCTTAAGATAGGGTAGGGTTTTTTATCTCAAATATTAAAATATATCAAGAGAACTTTAGGATAAAAAGGATCCAAATTGCCTCTAATTAATTTTGAGGTTTGCAGATTAAAAATTGGATCATCTTCATTAGATATAAAGTATTTTCCTATAGGAAAGACACATTATTTGAAAATAAGAGTGCATTTGTAAAAGTCTAATTAATGATCATTTTTAGTCCTAGTGGGACCAATAAATACCCCTTGTTTTTGGTTACTAAAGTTATTACCTACCATAAATAGGTACTTTTACTTTAGTGGTTTAATAGCATTTTTATTCCTTAGCAGTAAATATGCACTGAGAAAATTGTTAATGGTATCAGAATTAATAGTTCTTTAGACCTTGATAGACCGGTTTAAAAAGAAGGAGATAGTAGACTTGTTATGATTGTGTATATACTCTACTATAGCGCTCATTTGTACTTAAGTCAGATATGATTTATAAAAAGTTGATTCAACCTATTATTACATAATGCTAGCATGTTTTTCTCTGTTAGCTATTGATTATTATATCTATAATACTAAATGAAAGTGTTTGTGTATTTAAATGTGTGCAATGCACAGCAAAAACTATGGCATGATGAGCTTCAAACATTTTAATATCGATGATTTGAGGGGGTTCATATGCACCGCAAAGCTGAATTACAATTTTATAATAAGATTAAAAATTTTATATGTAAAAAGTAAAAACTATTAATATTTGTAGTGGTAACTGGTATAGCTGAGAAGTCCTTTAGTTCTAGCTTAGTGTTAACCCTTAACTAACTCACTACCACTAACACCTTTAACTAACCCACAACCACATCCCCTAACTAGTACACCACTACCCTTAACTAACCCACTACCACACCCTCTACCACTTCATCACCACCAACCTTAACTAACATACCAATATAACCTCTTAACTAACCCACCACCATCTTCTTAACTAATAAACCAATATACCTTTAACTAACCCACCACTATCACCACCTCTTAACTAACCCACCAGCCTACCCTCCCTTAAATAACCACTATTATTACCTCTTACTAACAACACTCAATTTCTCAACACACCACCACCACCCTAAACTAACTACTACCACCACCCTTTATTAACCCATTACCACCACTCCTTATTAACCTACCAACTCACCCTCATAACTAACCCACTACCACCGCCACTACTAACTACCCTAATACCACCACTCCTTAACTAACCCACAAACCCACCCTTCTCAGATAAACTACCACCACATCACCCCTTAACTAATCCACTAACCCATCCCCCTTAACTAATTAACTACCACAGCCACCCTTAACTACTACCACTATCACCACCCCTAACTAATCCACTACAATCCCTTTTACTAACCCACTACCACCACCCTTACTCTTCAATGGGTTTGTAAAGCTGTTGTCATTCATTTAGTTAAATAACAAGCTCATTGGGGCTTAGTAAGCAGTTTGTGATTGGGTGATTCTATTCTATAGGTCAATTGATTTTAGTAAACTAAATGCTTGGTTCTTTTTGGTAGGGTAATGATTTTGGTAAATGGGTAACTTTTTGGTTGATTTTGATAGTTTCAGTCTGGTTCTAATAAGTGGTTGATGATTGGTTGATTTGGTTTGCTAATGGGTTTAGTTAAGCGGTAAGGTGTCTTATTTATATATAAGAATCTCATTTATATATTTATAAGAGAAATACCACTGAATGACTGAATGACTGACGATTGACTCATCCTAAAATCTTTAAAAATATCAATCTAAAAACTTGAAAATTGGCATGTAGGTTCCTTATGTGATGTAGGCATCCACTAAGAAAGGATTTTTTTAATTTTTATAATAAAATATAACTTTTATATCTAACAAGTGAAAATCTTATTTTTTGATTGTAAACGGTATAATGTTATGGCTGAGAAGTTAGATATTTGGTTAGTTTTATTTTAAAATGGTTTTGTTAAGTGTTTAGTGGTCATTTGGCTAATTAGCAAGTTAATCTAAATCAAAACTTTAAAAAACCCAATTAATTTTAAAAATGCCTTCTTAGGCATATTTGGCTCAGTTTTTGACTCTAAACTTAATTTTTATAAAATTTGGTTGTATGAATCCTGGCGCAATCACTTAGATCTATAATATATTTGCCAAAGCCCACTCACTGACTCATCACTGTATCTCAACAATGACAAGGCCTAGAAAGATGAAATTTTACATAGATATTCACTAGTTACTGTAGGTGTGCAATAAGACAGGGTTTGACAAAATTCAAAATTTAGGGGGTTTTGGAGGGGTCAAAGTGACCAAATATTCTCATAAGTAAACATGCAGTTAAAACGTGACAACTGTTGGGCAGCTTCTAGATGAGATAGAAACATGAAATTTGATATACAAGTTAACTTAACCCTCTTTTTAAAGAACAAAAAGGTCAATCTTAAATAATTCTAATTAAAACTACCCTAAAGAATTCTATAATATATTTTTTAAATACTACTTACACACTTAGCCATCATGTATCTCAAGAACAACAGGGCCTAAAAAGAAAATATTTCCATGTAAATTAATATAAAGTTGTAAAAGAAGCATAATAAATATATAGAAAACAATATTATATGCTATATTAACTATTGTCTTAAATGAATATAAATTATAAACACAAGGTCAATCTGCCTCGCTTTCTTTTAATTACTTATGAACACATGAACTTTATGCATTCCTGCAATAAAACGTGTACTTAGAAGTACTATCACACAATTTATGTAACATATTTGTTTACGTTGCAATTTAGTCCATAAAGAGTTATTATGTTTAGTCTGGTCTGGACACAACTCAGACACACTTGCGTCATGGGGTTCAGTCTAAAGGCCACTGATAACAGGCCAGAATGCTGCTTTGTTCAGTTCAGTTCAGTCGCTACACTGCCACTGCACACTCCTGCTACTTTGTTGATTATTTTGTTAGTTTTAGTTTGAACATTGGATATTCTTGATTTTTATTAGTTTGTATCTTATTTTTTAGTTTATATGTCAAGTTTGCAAGTTTGACTATTTTTCTTTTATTTTTGCAGTGTAGATTCCAATTTATTAAAATGGATTTTTGTTCTACTGCCATTGTTGCTCTTACAGTTTTTTGTTAAGAAGAGAATAATTTTGTTTTAGTTTGTTTTAAATAGGCTTTCTTTTCTGCTTTTTATATAAATTCTAATATCACTAATACATGATGTTACAAATTGAAGTTGATGGGACCATGGTACCTCACTATATTATGCCTGTTGTTCATGGGTCATGCTTCTATGACTACCTGTCTTACCTCATGTACGTTACTGTCTCACATGCATTCAAGTTCAAACAAGCGTTGTACAGTACATTTGTATCAACTGGCAACGGTTTGAGAAGCATGCAGTGATGGCGTGTGGTAACATTTATATAAGTTTGGCTGAAAACTGTGCTCACATTTTTCTGTACACCACATGGGCCTCCCACTGTTAGATTCAGGCTGCTGCCAAAATATTCCCTTACCATCTGGTGGTTTGTCATGATGGTGAGGTGATTGCACAGCCTGATGAGTATGAGGAGGGAAATCCCATATTGCGATTCAAGTGTTCTGGACCCATGATGAATACCACTTTGAACCTCTTAGTCCTCAATACATTCCTCCTCATATATCAACTGTTGTTAACCGCCCCATCTACACCTTGCTTGGTACTAAGAGCCTAGAAAAAATCGTTGTCATGCAAACTTCCCAAGACCAATCTTATGATGATATACCACTTATTTATTTGCTAAACTCTGCTAAACGTAATATCAAAACTGTTATATGACGCCCCCTACTGACTTAATTTCGTTTTCCTCAGATATCTGTGCTACAATTGATTAAAGTGTTGGGAAGAAAAGAAGAAAGAAATGACATTCAAGAGTTAATGAAAGAATCAAAAGACGCAAAAATTAGTGAGTCTGTAAGAAAATACAAATTGCAAAAATCCTGAAGTTCATAGAGAGGCTGTTAAAAGATACAACAAGGAAGACATTGACGTTAACAGATGACAGTTTTTAGATATTTAAAGAAGCACATGGAAGTTAATTAGGAAGCTGTTTGAAGGTACATTGAGAAGAGGCAACTGATCCCATGGAAAACAAAGTCTTTATCAGGATTTAAATATGACCGTAGTACAGACTACAATAATGACGAGGTTGTTTCTCTTGGTCACCACATAGAATGCAAGTGATGCTATGCGAAAAAGTGGAAAGAAGAGACCCCTGGCTTATGCTGCAGCAATGGTAAGGTTCATCTTCCTTCTTCAACAGCTTCCTTAGCCACTCCATAGTCTTCTTACTTACAGTCACCATCATCCTCAGCATTTTTTATCAAATACCAGAAAGTATAATGGATGTTTTCAAATGACTTCATTTGGAGCTAAAGAGGTGCACAAAGGTTTTTTATGCCAGCTTTTAAGGTCCAAGGGCAGTTTTACCATAGAATAGGATGTTTGTTACCTTCACCCTAAGAAAAAATATCTTCTCTACAAATTTATTTTGTTGGAAACAATGAAAAAGAAACATAAATGAGATTAACCTCTTTACTGTGGTTAAGCCTTGGTTAGTTAAACAATTTCAAAAATGTCTTCATGATGACAATCCCTACATATGAGATTTTAATATTTTGCATTGGAAAATTTTCCAGAGGGGCAGGAGTTCAAAGTTTTTATTCATGCTGACAGGAAGCCTGCAGTTGAACATAGGGGTCGTTACAACTCTCCAGCAACAATTGAGGTAGCTTTGATTATTGTGGGACTGGAGTTTGAAAAGAGAGACATAATTTTCACAGAAGAAACACAAAGTTGTTACTGATCAGCAAAACACATCATGTATACGACGCTCTCCATTACCCTCTTATGTTATGCCATGGAGAATATGGCTACTCTATTAATATTCCACAATATGATCCAATATCTAATGCATCTCTCATGAAAACAGTTTCTGCTTCAGACTTCTACGCTTTCAGAATAATGAAAAGATAAGGTGAAGAAAGTTATTTAATGCTGTATTGTAGTCTTTCAGCCAGTTTTTGGTTAATATGTATGCCAAGATAGAGACAGAAAGGCTTGACTTTATAAAATTCAACCAGAGTAAGCTGCAAGCGGAAAACTATGTTTATCTTAAAGACGCCATGTGTAAAGGGGGATGCTAACGTTTCAGATATGGGAAGAGGGTCATGTTTATATCCTTGTTTATTATTGGGCACCAGTATATGCACGAGAGAACTCAAGACGCCATGACATATGGTCGTCCTGATCTGTTCATCACATTTACATGTAACCCAAAATGGTCTGAAATTAGAGCTTTCTTAAGAGACAGAAAAAAGTCTCAAGACAGACATGCCATCATAGCTCTAGTGTTTCATTTAAAAGTCTAAAATTTATTTATCTTACAGCTAAAGGTTCCAATTTTCAGTAAAAGTAGGCGTTCCATGTATACTGTGGAGCGGCAGAAGCATAACTTGTCTCACGCACACATCTTGCTATGGCTGCAGGACAGGATCATGGCTGACCAAACTGACAATGTCATAAGCGCAGAGGAACCTGACCCTGAAATAGACACTGAACTTCATAAAATTGTAAGTTGACAATGATTTATAGCCTTGCGAAGGTTAAACAGGAATTCTCCCTGTCTTGCTAACAGCTCATGCTCTAAAAGATATCCACGTCCCTTATCTAAAGAAACCCAAACTGCTGACGATGGCTACCCCCAGTACCATCAAAGGTCTCCTGCTGATGGTGGCTTTAGTCTTTATCAATGGAATAGACCTAGAGAGTTAGTGGGTGGTACCATATATTTATGTTAAGTCATTTACCTTTTTGGCACATATTAATTTCATGTTGTGTAACTCAGTCAAGTTATATAGTACATTTGCAAATATGTGAACAAGGGCAGTGATCAAGCAGCTTTTGTGTTGGGAAATGAGTGGGACAAAGTGTCCAAATATGAAGCATCCCTGTCATGGATTCAGCTGATAAAAATTATACTGGGCTCCCAATCTCGGTTCATGAGCACCCAGTGGAGAGCCCAGAATGCCATAGGCACAGCGGTCTGAGCGACCTATAGGAGTGGAGTTCTATTGGGGATTTGAGGAAAGTAAAAGTTCATTAATGTACCAAAGGCCCCCAAGGCAAACCAAATGATTGCAATGGGGGCAACCATGAGTCTTGCGGGGGCAACCCTCAAGGGTGGGAGAGGCAGGGAGGACAATGACTCATCCAGGGTTCACAGTTGCAGGCCTTTGGGTTTGAACAAGTGAGCTTGCACGCCAGTGAGGGGCGACACAAGGGCCACCATGCATCAGGGGTGAGGTCAGAGGTGGATGTGACCCGTGAAGGGGCTGGGGCTGAGCTTCCCCTGAACTGGGTGCTCCAGGCCCCACAGGTGGGCTGAACCATTCACAGGCGGGGCAGGTATGGACCCTGAGTTCATGAGCAGCTGGGCAGGGACGCTCTAGTGCTGCTTCAACCAGTTAGCAGTTTCAGAAATTCAGCAGTAGAATGGACAGGAGGGTTCACATTAAACAGAAGTATGATAATGGATGAGACAGCAATTTTGTTGTCAGGGGCGAGCTGGTCTATTGCATTTATGATCTGCTGCTGCATGACATGGTCAAGCAACTGGATAATCCAGTCTACAAACATTGGGATAAGGACTTGAGTGACAGCGCTTTGCTTGATCAATCAGCAGAATTTTCAATTTATAGTATTTTGTATGGAGGCCACAGCAAGCTAAAATGAGGTTTGTGGTTTATTGAGTGCAAAGTATGACAAGATAAGAGAATGAACTGAAAACCGCCCCTGAGCAGGGCAGTTGCCTTAAGTACTGGGTGAATCGCATAGGGGAGGTATAATGGAATTGGTCATTTAGGGTTTGGCAATGGGATTTGGTTGGCTGGCGGAGAGGGGGTGGGGGATGTTCATAATCTTGGCAAAAAACAAAAAAAAACTTTGCAAATTTTTCCACATTTTTGGGACCAAACCAAGTCAATGATGCCAATCCTAGCCTGATCATCTGAATTGGCCTGTTTGCATTATTCAGATTTTCCGGATTTATCCTGGGAGTCTGGGGCTGCTGGGATGAGTTGTTTGAGACCTGGTCCAAACTCTCAATTGGTCTATTTGTGTTATCCATACTTCCTGGATCCATTCTGGAGAGTTGGGGCAACTGGTCTAAGCCATTTGGTGCCTGGTTTAAGATCTGAATTGTGCCCTGACCTGATTTTCAGCACTGGTCAGTACAGACCAGCTCCTCCAGACCAAAATTTTCCAACCGGGCTCCAATGTTGGTGAAGGCTATTTCCTCAAAGTTTTGACATAGTTTACCTGGGGAGTGGGGGTCCCAGGGGCCTGCCCATGGCCCCTGACATGCGCAATCTCTCTGAAGACCCCCTCTATTAAACTTACCAGGGTTGAGGAGGGGGGAAGGGGTGAGAATGGGTTTTCCTTGGGGGAAGATTGGTCATTCAGCACTCATCTACCACGTGCGCCAAGTTACTCAACTGCAAAAGGGGTCCACTTGGGCTTTTGGCCCTCTTTTTGTCCAGAAAGTGGTGTTGCTCCCTATCCAGTTGCAGGGTCTGGTCTTCAGGACTTACACTACCCTTTCATTTTTTGACAGGGAGGATTCCCCACTGGGGGCATGTACCAAGACACAATTTTTGTGACTCTCTGGTAACTTATGGTTAGGATAGCCGCGATCTTCTGGGGGGACTGGGGCTGCCAGGTGAAAGTTTAAAATTCCTCTATCAGGTCCTTGAAGTTCACACAATCACGTGCACTCACCCAGCTGTTCTCATATGAGTGGTAGCCTTTCCAAGCAACCAGGTATTAAACGGACTGGTAGGACCTCCAGGAAGCCAGGATAGCCTCCATTTTCACAACCTGGGTTTCCCCAATGACACTTGGCTCTGTAGAGGTTGGCCTTTCCCCTTTGAAAGGGGTTAGGAGGGAGGTATGGAAAGCATTATGCTGCTTCCAATGCGTGGGTAGTTTGAAATGGTAGGCACCATTGCCTATATCCTTCTCAACCTTGAAGGGTCCTGAGCGTTTGGCTGCTAGCTTTTGGGTGGGGGCTTTCAGGGGGAGGTTGAAGGTGTCCAACATGACAAGGGAACTGACTTTGGTCTCATGTCTGGGGAGGTGCTTCTGATCAGAAAACTTCTTGTAGTCCTTGATATACTTTGCCAAATATTCATGGACCAGGTTGTGAGTCTCGTGGAGTGAGCTTACGCAGTTCTCAGCTGCGGGAACTGCTGAGGAGAGTTGGGGCCAATTTAAAAGGAGGGATTGTACCCCAGAGTGGCCTCAAAGGGGTAGAGGTTGGTCAGGTATGGGTGAATTGTTGTATCCAAACTGTTCTAGGGCCAGATCCTTGGCCCTGGTGTCTTGTGAGGCTGTCGCATAACAGCTCAGGTACTGCTCTAGTATCTGGTTCACCCCCTCAGTCTGCCCATCAGACTGGGGGTGGTAGGCGGTGGATCTTCAGGGCTTGATGCTGAGGAGGGTTAACAGCTCTTCACAGAACTGGGCAGTGAACTGGGGTCCCCTGTCACCAACTATCTCCTTGGGGAGACCAAACATGGCGAATACATGGTTGATAAACAAATTTGCGGTTTCTACCACAGTAATAGATGAGAGGCATTAGATAAAGAGTGCAAACTTTGTAAATCAGTCTACAACTACTTTGATTGCATCTGAGCCACAGGAAGGTGGGAGCTCCACGATGAAGTCCACTGAGACTGAGGTCCATGGGCCCTCAGCTTGCTGCAGAGGGTGTAACAGCCCCTTCTTCCTGGAACAATCAGATTTCACCCAGGCGCAGGTGACACAATGGGAGATCCAGGTGGTAATATTATTTGAGGACATGGTCCAGTTGTAAGTTCTCTTTATGAGATCCACACACCTTTTGATGCCAGGGTGCTCAACTGTCTGGGGGACATGATGCTCCTTGATAACATGGCTACATAGATAAGGGTGACCCAAACTCAATCACAGAACCATATTGTTCCCTCCTGCAAAGTATATGGAGCTCTCTTATGACTCATATACTCTAAGTCAGCATAAAGCTCTATTCCTTTATGGCAACAGGTTTGGGAGGCTAGAACATGGAGAAGTGGGACATTTGGGGCCAGGTCAGCAAAGGCTACTGTTGGGGGGCCAAGAAGAGGATTTGGGAGGGGGAACTACAGTAGTGAGATCTAGTGGGTCCTCCCCACCATCAGGTGACAGGGAGGGATTTTGACTGATCATGTCCAGCAAAACGTTCATGGGGCCCTTTATGAATTCTTTTTTGAAGTGATACCCACATAGGTCCTGGTATGTGCAAGTTTGCCGCTACCCCAGATTCTGTGGTTTTCAGTAGTAGAGTAAGGCCTTATGATCCATCCAAACAGTGATTTCATGCTGGGCGCCCTGCAGGAGGTATCGCCAGTGGGTTATTGACCACGCCACTGCCGCTAGCTCCTTATTGTATATTGGCCACGATTGCTCTTTTGAGGTGAACTTGTGGGAGTAATAGGTTACTGAGTGTTCAACTCCCTCATGCTCCTGTAGCAGCACAGCGCCCAATGCCACTGACAAGGCATTGAAGGTTATTATAAAGGTGCAGGAGGTGTCAGCATGATGCAGGACTGGGCCTGTGAGGAAAACCTCCTTGATAGACTCGGAGGCCTGGTGGAATTTGGGGGACTACTTGAAAGGGGCATTTTTCCCAGTGAGGGGGTGGAGGGGTGCTGCCAGTTGGGCGAGGGCAGGGGAGAATTTTTTTAAAAAGGTGAAAGTACTAAGGAAGCTGCGGAGCTGTTTTTGCGTAGTTGGGGTGGGCCAAGACTGTATGGCCTCAAGCTTGCAGGGGTGACAGCATACCATCCTTAAAGACAAGGTTGCCTAAGAAGGTTACCTCATTTCTGAAGAATTCACACTTGGAGGTTTTCGCGAAGAGTCCTGCCTTGTGGAGTGCTGCCACCACTGCTTCTAGACCCTTGGCATGTTGTTCTGGGTGGGGAATGGATCAGAATATTGTCAATGTAGGCCACAGCGCATGAAAAGTTCAATTCCCCCAGCACATCATTGATGAGGCACTGGAAGGTGGCTGGAACATTCTTCAATCCAAAAGGCATCACCCTGAACTGGAAAAGTCCTTGGTGGGTGCGGATAGCTGTAAGCCACTCTTGCCCCCTTGTCACCCTCACCTGATTAAAGGCATTCACCTGGTCCAACTTTGAGAAGATGCAGGACTTAGCAATGGCCTAATCAATAGTTTTCTTTAAGGGTAGGGGTATGGATAGGGGATGGTAATGTTGTTGAGGTGGCCATAATCAACACTAGGGCGCAGGCAGCCATCTGATTTTCTAGCGAAAAATATGGGGGAGGTGATGGGGGAAGATTTCTTAATGAGACACCCCTTCTCTAACATCTTGTCTAGCCAAATCCCCAAATCCTTGTTCTCTTATTCAATGTAGGGGTAGAGGGGGCAGTTGATTTTTACTAGGTCGACTGTCAGCTGGAATGATAGTTCATATTCAGAGTGTAGGAGAATCTTAGATGCCAGTGTATATCAAAGATAGCCTTATAAAGAGGATATGAAGGAAGGGAAGTCCAAAGGGAGGTCCATTGGAGTGGGGTCAGGAGGGGAGATGAAGCCAAGAGATGTGCTCAGGGGAAGGGTTTCTATCAGGGGAAACTCTCCGCTCAGCTTAAGGTTCATGAATAACAAGTAGTTATTCATAAAGTAATACGGACCTGCTGGCGCTGCCACCAGCCCACCCCCAGAATTATGGGATAGAGCAAATCCTGTACAGCTGAGAAGTAACACAAAACACAAAATTTTGAATGGAGAGGTGTAAGGGGCTTCAGATACAGTGATACTTCATGGGCTCTGATGAGGCGCACAGGATAGATGAAGCTTCCTCCATAGCCAGGTCCAAGGGGCGTGCCACACTGAGATTGATAAAGTTGCACACTGCTCCCATGTTGAGGAGGGCTTGTACAGTGATCTCACTTAACTCTGAGGGAAAGGAAACAGGTAATAGGAAGTAGGCTTGATCCTCTTTATTGGGAAGAGCAAGAGAGAGGGCACAAAGGAGGGGGCATGACTCATCATCAAAAGAGATTGCTCAGGAGGCACTGGGCTGGTTTGCAACTGAAAAAGGATTTTTGCTTCCTCCATGTCCCAAATGGGGAGGTGGAGGTTGATGCGTATACCTGCTCCACACTCTTCAGAGGGGAGTTGGGGTCATTCAGGGGGATAATAGCGCCAAGACGAGCAGACTCTGAGCTCTGGGAGCCCAATGGCCATCCTCTTGATCAGGGGTGAGGACAGGGGGTGCTACAGGAAGGGGTTCCCCAAGAGGGGAGATACCTGAGGTGGACACAGAAGGGGGGCAAAGGGCAGCAAGCCCAGGGGGACGCTTCACTTGACCGTGACTGCTGGTAGGAGGAGTGGTGGTATGCGGTACCTCAAGGGCTGCAACAGCACATGTGATGATGTGGAAGGGCCTGGCCCCACTTATGCGGGCCACAGAGAATGAAATTTCTAAAGACTCTGGGAGAGGGTTCCAGGATGCATGAGCAGCTGCAGTGGAGTCTAAGGCAGCATGGAAGGCAGAGATTATGATTTCAGGAGGGATTGGTACAGTGGGAGCCAGGACTGTAAAGGGTTTAATCAGGGAGGGTAGTGTAACGATTGAAAATCATACATGAATATCATAAGGTTGGGAATTATGAGATTCGTGTGCATCAATAGTTGCAATTCCATATCTCAAGTAGGATTTTCCTATTCAGGTTGATAATGGAATAAATTAAATAAAGGTAATTATTTGATTGGTTGTCCATTCTGAGGTTCCCCTTAAATTCTCCGTCAAGTTGCCTGGATGCCATCAATTCCAGAGGCTTTTGTGCCCCTGATTACCTTCAATTCATTTAGCCTTTTTAGGAAAAGTATATCAAAGTGAGGTCAGCCCATTGGACCTCACTTTGGAATTCTATTCTGACTTCGAGTCCATTCCCAATAAAGGCCGCTATTTGCTGGATTTGTTTATTTAATTTTATTCATTTAAACAAGGATTGGGGGTGCAAATGGCGGTGCAATGAGGAGGAGAGGAAAGGGGTGGACGCGCCGGGATCCTCTTGAGAGTGGCCTTTCTCTGGTGAGAGGGGAAGGAGCCAGAGTGGCCTGAGGCGACAGAGGCCAGTTGACTGCACCTCAGCCGGGTAACCCTGAGGTGACAGAGGCTGTAGGGATGCACCTTGGCCTGGAGGCCCAAGGCAACAGAGGCTGATGCACCGCACCTCAGCCCAGATGCCCAGCAAGGCCATCCATTTGGACAGGACCATACAGAGTTGTTATGGCCACATATGGGGGTGGTGGTTTAGGGCTGGTGGCGTGCTGGGCCTTGGGAGCCCCATCCGTTACAGGTAGGTCCATGGCTGTCTGTCCCAATGTTAAGATATGGAGAAGTTTCGTCAGTCTTGACTCAGTGGCCTGGACCACTGAAGTGACCAGCTCAAGCAAAGGGGTGGGGTTGCCAGAATTAGCAGCAGAGAATAGCACTCCCCTGACCCATTGACAGGCATCCCCATCCAGGGCATTAAGAAGAGCCACACTCTTCTGGGCTTCAGAGGGGAGCAGGGATTTCCCACCATCAGCAGTAAAGCGTACCTGGAGCTCCACAAGGACACCCAGGATTTTTCTGCCACCTAATAAGAAGGGACAGGTGGGACCCCCATCACTATCATGTTAACTGGGGTGACACTCATTGCCAGGGCTTGGTGGGGTGGGGACCAGTTTAGCAAAGCCTGTCAGCAATCTCAGATGAATGAGGTCACTGACCAGCAGGAGAAGACCAGGTTGCAGAGAGAGAGCACTTTTAGATTGAGTGGTAGGCCAACGCTTCACCAGTGCCATTGAGGAGGGCAGAGAAGTCTGAGATTATGGGTTGGTTCATTATGTCATGGATTCAGCTGATAATAATTAGACTGGGCTCCCAATCAGGGTGTGCTAGCACCCAGTGGAGAGCCCAGAATGCCATAGACACAGCAGTCTGAGTGACTTATAGGAGTGGATTTCTATTGGGGATGTGAGGACAGTAAAAGTTGATTAACGTACCAAAGGCCCACAAGGCAAACCAGATGGTTGCAATGGGTGCAACTGCGAAACTTGTAGGGGCAACCCTCAAGGGTGGGAGAGGCAGAGAGGATGAAGACTCCTCCTGGGTTTGAGGTTGCTGGCCTTCAGATTTGAACAAGTGAGCTTGCATGCCAACGAGGGGTGACACAAGGGCTGCTGCGCAATCAGGGGTGAGATCAGAGGGGGATGTGACCCATGAAGGGGTTGGGGCTGAGATTTCCCTGAATGGGGTGCTCCAGGCCTCACAGGTGGGCTGAACCATCCACGTGCAGGGCAGGTATGGACCCTGAATCTGTGAGTGGCATGGAAGGGATGCTCTGGTGCAGCTCCAACTGGGGAGCAGTTTCAGAAAATTCAGCAGTAGAATGGACAGGAGGGTTTGAGTTAAATGAACGCACAATAATGGATGAGATAGCAGGTTCATCATTGGGGGTGAGCTAGTTTATTGTATTTATGATCCACCAGAGCATGGCAGGGTTGAGCAACTGGATAGTCCAGTCAGCAAACATTGGGATAAGGACTTGGGCAACAGTGCGCTTTGCTAGATTGATTGGCAGAATTTTCAATTAAAATTAGAGTGGACAGAGGCCGTGGCAAGCTGAACAGGGTATTTGTGTTTATTGAGTGCAAAGCATGAGAATATAATAGAATGAACTGAAAACCGCCTCTGGGCAGGGCAGTTGCCTTAAGTACTGGGTGAATCGCATAGGGGAGGTAATATGGAATTGGTCATTTGGGGTTTGGCAATGGGATTTGGTTGGCTGGCGGAGAGGGGGTGGGGGATGTTCATAATCTCAGGAAAAAATCAAAAAAAAACTTTTGCAAATTTTTCCATATTTTTGGGACCAAACCAAGTCAATGATGCCAATCCTAGCCTGATCATCTGAATTGGCCTGTTTGCATTATTCAGATT
This sequence comes from Massospora cicadina, assembly GCA_022478985.1. NCBI lineage: Eukaryota > Fungi > Entomophthoromycota > Entomophthoromycetes > Entomophthorales > Entomophthoraceae > Massospora > Massospora cicadina. The sequence goes on from JAKSZP010010564.1 coordinate 205,503, forward strand.
TTCTGGATTCATCCTGGGAGTCTGGGGCTGTTGGGATGAGTTGTTTGAAACCTGGTCCAAACTCTCAATTGGTCTATTTGTGTGATCCAAACTTCCTGGATCCATTCTGGAGAGTTGGGGCAACTGGTCTAAGCCATTTGGTGCCTGGTTTAAGATCTGAATTGTGCCCTGACCTGATTTTCAGCACTGGTCAGTACAGACCAGCTCCTCCAGACCAGATTTTTAAACTGGTCTCCAATGTTAGTGAAGGCTATTTACTCAAAGTTTTGACATAGTTAACCTGGGGAGTGGGGGTCCCAGGGGCCTTCCCATGGCCCCTGGCATGCGCAATCTCTCTGCAGACCCCCTCTATTAAACTTATCAGGGTTGATGAGGGAGGAAGGGGTGGGAATGGGTTATCCTTGGGGGGAAGAGCGGTCACCCAGCGCTCATCTACCACAAGTGCTAAGTTGCTCATCTGTGACAGGGGGTCACTTGGGCCTTTGGCCCTCTTTTTATCTGGAAGGGGTGTTGCTCCCTATCCAGTTGCAGGGGCTGGTCTTCAGGACTTATAAGGCTGTTACATAAGTTGTTCCAAAGTGGCATGGCATATATTTTGCTTCCTAATCTATAAAAGATTCTCCCATAATATATTTGGCTGTACACCTTGAAAATGGCCAGAGAATTTGTTTTAATCCCAGAAACTTTCAAGAAAAAGTTCAAAACCCACTCAAAATCACTCTACTAGCATTCATTGAATTATAAAAATTGATAATTTTTCCAGAACAATAATCTGCAATGAAGTTCCTTCTTACTACACCTGGAAAATGCAGTAAATTTAGTTAGCAAAAACAAGGCAAAGCCGTTCTCAGACATCTAGGAGTAAAAAAAGAACAAGTTCTTGGTCAAGTTGATACTGTACACCCTAACAATGTATAAAGTTACAACCTACATCTTCTCCTTCAATAAGTTAAAGGTCCTAAAAAGTTTTATTGTTCTTAAGAGGGTATCTGGCATAGTTCACTCCACTTATCAGTCTACCTGCAGAGCGTTGGGTTTACTTCAAGATGACAATCATTGGGACATCATCTTGGAGAAAGCTGCTCTGTTGGAGTCATTACAGAAAATCAAACAACTGTTCTCTGTCATTTTGGTGTTTTGGCAAGAAGCGGATCCATTAGTACTGTGGGAGAAACACATAGACAGTATGTAAGAGGACTTCAAGAGATAGATGGAGTATGAATGTCCAGGCTTAGAGCTTGAACTATGGAACAACACCGTTTACAACAAATTTCTACATTCATTAGAAAACTTAATCTCCTTAATGGCCAATTAATCCCTCCAACAACTTAGTCTTCCTTCTCCAAATCAAGAGCCCAACAGTTCTGCAGTTGACTGTGAGTACCTGAATGAACTCTCTTACAACATGGTCCATCTATCTGAATTAGTTGCTAAAAATATGCTAAACTGAATGATGAGCAGAAAAATTTCTATAATGAAGTAATTGCAAGCATTGAATAAGAGGCTGGATGACTATATTTTCTTGACGCATCAGGTGATACAGAGAAAACTTTTTCATTGATTTAATATTAGCCACGGTAAGACAAGATAGGAAATTTGCTATATTTTGGCTTCATCAAGTTTAGCAGCAAAGTTGTTGAATGGAGGGAGGACATCTCATTTTGCCTTCATTCTGCCTTTCAACTTAAACCACTCTGAGACCTCATTTTGCAACATATCAAAACAAATCCACACAGCAAAGTACTTAAGTATTATAAGTTGATAATTTGGGATAATTGTAACATGGCTTACAAGGGAGGAATTAAAGCTTTTGATAGAACTCTGCAGAATATTAGAAGCAGTAAAAACCTGATGGATGAAGTCACACTTCTAATGGCTGAAGACTTCAAACAGACTTTACCTTTTGTATCTTTGGAAACTCAAGCAGATAAAGTTAAAGCCTGTCTAAATAGTTCTGTCCTAAGGCCTAAAGTTTAGGTTCATTCCTTGAGATTCAACATGCGGGTGAATCCTAAAGGCAGTTTAATTGCAGATGAGTTTTCAATTTTACTTTTATAGATCAGTAATGGAAATCTACCTGAAGAAAATGGCAAAGTCAATGCTACAAAAGACTTAATGAAATTGTATGCAACTTGACAACGCTGTCTGAAAAAAGTTACCTAGATTTAACTACTTTTTACTTGAAAAATGTATCATGACTGAAATAATGAGCTTCGCTTACTTCAAAGAATGACACTGCTGCAAATATCAATGATACATTATTGGAAAAACTGCCAACTGAGCTTGTCCAGTACCAATCTGTAAACTATGTGTGGAAGTAGAAGATGTGGTCCATTACCCAGTAGAGTTCTTGCACAAGCCTAATCCTCCATGCATTCCACCACACAATCTTTAACCTAAAGTTGGAGCTCTAATGATGCTGCTACAAAACATGGTATCTCCTAAGCTTTGTAATGGTATTAGGCTGCAGATTAAATCATTGCACAACAATGTCATAAAAGCAACAATATTCACTGGATGTTGTCAGGGGAAACAGTCATTATTCCACTGCATTCTCTCTATTCCATAAGATCATCATTTTCAGTTTATAAGACACCAGTTCCCTATCAAGATTTGCTTTGCTATGACCATAAATAAATCACAAGGGCAGTCTTTGAAAATGGCTAGTGTTGATCTGAGGAAAGACTGCTTCTCTTATGGCCAGTTATATGTTGCTTGCTCATGAGTTAGCTCTTCTGAGAGTTAAACTATCCTTTAGTCACAAGTTCAAACAAAGAATATTGTCTACAAGAAATTTTTATAAGTGCCATATTTTGTCTCACAAAACAATTTCAGTAGACTTAGTATTAGCACCCATTTATGCTTTTAAAAAATTTATAAATATTACATTTATACAATATGCTTGGTTACTTAAGGTTAAAAAACCACCAAACCAATGTGGTTAATCAGTAAAAACTGTAGCAAAACATGGGTATACAGCTAGTAAAATAAAAGCTAGTGTGTATGTGTGTGTTGTTCAGCCAAAACTAGAGCATGTATAGCTTTGAAATTTGGATATAGGTGAACGGGATGGGGTCCATATGCACCTCAAAGTCAGATTTTTAATTTTCATAATAAAATAAAAAATTTATATATAATTAGTGAAAATTTTATATGTTTTTAATAGAAATCAGTATATTGATATGGTTGAGAAGTTTGATATTCAGTTGATTTAATAGTTTAAATGGTTTTGACAAGTTGTTGGTGGGTTTAGGTTAATGTATAAGCTTGATGGTTTTAGTAAGCAGTTAGTTATTGTTTGATTTGATAAGTTAATTGTTTTTGGTAAGTTGTTGGTGGTTTTTGGTTTTTGGTTGCTTTAAAAGTTCAACAATTGGTTCTGGCTGAGTGGTTAGAGATTTAGGTTGATTTGATGGGCTCAATGGTTTCAGGTAAACAGTTGATGTTTTATTTAATTCAATAGTTTAATTGGTTTTGGCTGAGTGGTTGGTAATTTTATATTGATTCAATAGAATATTATTTCATAATTTTATCAATAGCCATCTACCAACATAAATAAGAATCTGATTAGTAGCATCTGGTAAACTTTAAACCCACAAAAAAACTTTGTTAACCTTTTCAATGATTTTTTAAAAAACCTCTTTTTGGCACTTAAATTTGGCAAAAATTTCTTTGCCGATGTTTACACTTTTTGTAATTATTTTGGTCCTTGTCCGTAACATAAAATTGATAAATTTTGAAATAAATATATAATTCTCATTTTTGGACGCATATATGCGTTTTTAGATTTACACAATTCTCTTTTTTGGACGCATATATGCGTCAAATCATTGAAAGGGTTAAACTGGGTATTAACAAGAATTAGCCCAAACTTTTCTTAACAAAAGTATCATTCTGTTTATTTGTCTATTATTTATATAGGATACATTATCTCATGAGCAAATAACCAAAAATCACCAAACTTGGCACAATTACTTTATAAAGTTTGGGAATAGTAATATGCTATTTTTTAATAAGTTTATTTAACTTTTAATGACAGATCTATACAAGATCCAAAAGATATATGTTTCTAATGGTAATTATATAGCAATTTGGCTGAGCATTTTCATATTCATTAAATTTGATAGTTTCATAGGTCTTGATAAGTGCTTGGTAGTTTTTGGCTGGTTTATAAGTTCAACAATTGGTTTTTGCTGAGTGGTGTTTCATTTTTTAGTTGATTCGATGGGCTCAATATTTTCAGGTAAGTGATTGATGGTTTAGTTAATTTGGCAGGCTTAATTAATTTTGGACAAGTGGTTGAAGGTTGGAATATTTGATAGGTTAATGGTTTCTGAACTTATTGATAGCTATCTACCAATATAAAATCTAAAATAATTTATAATCATTTGGTAAGTTATAAACACCGTAGCAAAGCATAGGTATTTGGATGCTGGTATAATATAAAGTCAAAGTTAATCAGTCAAATCGTCTGATAAAAGATAAACCCGAGCAACGCTGGGTAGCTCCGTTAGTTAATTATAAACGTGAAAATTCCAAGAAAAAATATGGTTTATAGTATAAATGAGTTTTTTAAATCCTTTTTGTTAAGGCCTATGAAACACTTTTATAATTAAGTAATCCACTCTAAAAATTATCCTTAAACTATATGATGTAGCTTGATGTTCTGGAGGCTAATAGTCAAGCAACTAGCGCCAAGTACATAACAAAAACACTTTACCGACACTAAACTACAGTTCTTTATTGTTTAGAATACTTAAACGTTTATCTAAATATTAACTTGGGTTTGAAAATCATCACCTTACTAGCAGAGAAAAGGCAAAATTTATATCCTTGGCTGTCTTCATTGAGTAGCTTAGCTTAACGCTCTAAAACCATACCAACATGGGCAATATTAAACTACAATGGTGATTATTATATACTTCAACTTAAGTAAATCGTGAACATATAAGTAGTTTTAATATGACAGGGCCCATATGGACAGTGAATAAGCTAAACCAAATCGAAAAAAATGGATAAAAACTAATTTTTAACCATATCGAAAATTAGATTTGCAATATTTCCAGTTTTTCTATTTTATAAAACAGAGTTAAAATATATAAAAATAACTCTAAATCTAAAATTAATTTAAAAATGATTACAGATTATAGCTTCCTTACTTTAAACGAGGTTACAAAACCAAAAATTCATCTTAAAAATTCATGCAAAAATGTAAATAAAACTCTTATTAAAACTTTAGAGTCAAGTAAATGAGCTTGTAATTAGTAGTTTTTAAATCATTTATGCGTAACAAGTTTCAAAAAATAAATTAAAAGGTTAATTAATAGGCAGGCTATCAATAACAAATTTAAAATCCCTTCTTTCCGTTGTAACTGTTTTGGTGGATGTCGTGAACATGGCTGTCGTCAAGCCAAATTAAAAGTAAAAAATAAAATCAGGCTTTGCAATAATTTAACAAAGCAACAAAACTTGTAACTTGGTGAGCCTTACGGAAGCTTGCTGCTGGGATACAAGCTTGCAAGATCAGTTAGCTTAGATCGCCCAACAGGGTGCAAATTAGTCAAAGATTTACAAAATTCACTCTCGTTGATCACATCTGGTTCTAATTTTTGGGGTTCTCTGCCCCTGCTTCTGTGTTAGGGGCTTGAGGCTCAACGCTTGAAGTAACATAAGCTCCAGGATCAGGATGTTTTAGTGGTTGAGGATGAAACATAGTAGTATCATTAAGTAAAAGACTTTGCTTCATCTCAGCAATGAGAGTGAGTATTGATTCACAACTTCTCACCTTAAAAATTTAACTAAGTACAAGATAAGGTAACATTTAAAAACAAAAACTAAATATAAAAAGCATGAGTTAAAATAGCACACATAACAAGCTGGTAAGATATAGCACTTAAACTGCAAGGTAAATTTTTGAATTTAATATCAAATAACGTATAATTTTGACCTTTACCAAATTAGCTGCACGGCACTCAATTTGATATTTTTCCTGCTGTACACGATACTTGTCCTTATCTTGAACCTATGTTTTGATTTTAATAAAATAAGCAAGGAACGAAAAGGCTATATATTTTATGATTAAAGTAAAACAAAACTTTGCTTTAGGCAGTAAAAAATGATTTTATTTTTGTTTTTTTAAATTAAATAATAAAGCACGAGATCTATGAATTAAATGGCAAAAAGGTCATCGAAAAAACATCAACAAAAAAATCTCAAAAATATGTCTAATTTTGGCTGATAAACTACTTATAAAGTTACCTTAGAACATTTTATAATGTCCGAAAAAGAGCCTAATAACGAATCAATATCTTTATCAAGCCTTTCATTAAGTTCACTAGTTATTTGATAAGCTAAAGCGCTTGGCTCTAAAACACTAGTAGATACTGTAACTGATTCAAGACCGCTCCCCGTTTGTTGTTTATGTTCCAAAGCTCGTTTCTTTGGATTTATCACAAAAGCTTGTTGACCTCGTAACCCCACATGACCGCTAGAAGGCCTCTGTGAGGGATTCGAACTCGAACGACTTTGTTTTCTGGCAGGCTGGGTGGGTCCTGTCGGAGCATTCGAAGGATCACTTTGTCTAGAATTCACAATCCCTCCATGTTGGCTTTGACCTTCATTGTTACTGTTTTCTTGTTTATTTGAAAAACTCCAGGGCTGATTAGAGGACATCGCTTTTGAGGATCGCCAGTGTAGCAAAGATAAGCAGGATATTTCATCAAAAAAGTAATCCCATCTCTAAAAATTAAAAATTGTTAAATTGTAAAGTTAGAAGATTCGAATTGCGTCATAATTTCTCATCATATTTTAATTTCTTTGGTGATTCAATAAATACTGAGGTATGAGGTATTGGTCTTGCTTCATTGATACAGTAGAGCCACGATTTTCGACCTTCGATTATTTGACATTCTGAATTATCCAACACCATCCTTAAATTTACTGAATGGTCAACTATCATTTTCACGTGCTACCGAGAAGAATTCTATAATACTGTTTTGAATTGGGGTATCTTCCAATCTGTTACAACGCGCAGTGCACGAAGCGTCGTGAAAAAATAGGATTTCAGCAGGCCATTCGTCAATTGAAAACATCTTAGGTATGACTATTCCTCCCAAACCCAAGTGGGCCAATAGATTTATACGAAACTTAAAAGTTTGAAAGAAATTATTTTTATTTTTAAATTTACGCAATATTTTATGGCGCTTTTGATTTTTCTAAGATTATAAAAAATTAAGTATTGGGATTATCTAGTCCTAGAGATAAATTGACGTCTTTGAAGTAAAGAAATTGATTAGAACGCTCATCCGTTATGCGCAGATATTTTAATACTATCTATGTTTTCAGCCTTTCTTACTGTTTTCATGGCATTGAAAGATATTTAATTTATATAAAAATACATAGGCATAAAAAACAGGCTGAAGTTTTTATATCATTATTTAAAACATCACGGTATAAGAATATTTTGATCAAACTTAGCCCATTTTATTATAGTAAGATTGAAACTGATATTGAAAAAGCCTATGATGTTATTTTAAGCAAGGTAAAATCAATCTAATTAGGCATGCATAAACACCAGTCCTGTGAAGCAGATAACATACTCATGATTAGCAGTGTCTATCTGCTACTAACTATATTTATAAGTTGAAGTTTAATAGTTATGTTTCTTTTAGAATAGGCACCTAATTTATTATTCATCTTATTAGATACTAAAATTTTTAATTTACTAGTACTGATACATATCTACTTAACCCCTTGACATACAAATAAAATGCGCGTCGACGCACGACTGAAACAGTTAAAGAGTCTAATTATACTGCGCGACGTTCGCCGAAGACAGTTCTGGCGTCTCGGAGACGTCATTGTATGTTAAGGGGTTAAAAAATTTTCACTGACATATCTATTGACTGACTGACTGACATCTGAAACCTTCGAGTCTGATAGGATCAATCTATTTGGGTGAGTGGGTGAGAATTGGCAAATATTACTGAATAATTCACCAAATTGCTCACCTGAAGCTAATCGAGTCTGATAAGTTTAATCTATTTGGGTGTGTGGGTGAGAATTGGCAAATAAGATCGTATCTGAAATTATCGAGCCTGATGGGTTCAATCTATTTGGGTGAGTGGGTGAGAATTGGCGAATATCATCTAATAATTCACCAAATTGCTCACTAAAGCTCAACAAAAATCAGTATTAGTTTAAGTAGATTAAGTAGTTAGGATAAGCAGCTCACCAGCCACGAGGGCAACAGCGAAGCTGTTAGTCAGTGGCTCGAGTGTAGCACTGGCACAGCCTATAGGCTACAATGTGAGCTTATCATTTGATAAACTAAATACCGTAGCAAAGAACGGGTATCTGGATGTTAGGCTTATAATTTTAAAAACCTGCCTAATTTGGTTCACCTAATTAATAAAATACTTTTGGCAAGTTAAGTCGAAGTTGATTTAGTAGTTTGGAAGATATGTCACATACTCAATGATTTTAGGTTTAAAGAGATGTTTCGGGTAGCAGTTTGGTGTTATTTGATTGATTCGATAGGTTTTTTTGTTTGGCCGAGTGGTTGATGGCTTTTGGTCGAATCGATAGGACACAGTTTAGTTTTGAGGGGTGATTAGTTATTGGTTGTTTTGATAAGCAGTTAGGTTTACCTGAGTGGTTGGTGGCTTTTGGTTGATTCAATTGAGCAATTAGATTTGGGTGAGTGGTTTTGTTTATCTATAATAAAAAATCTAAATTAATAAATTGCAAATCTGAAATTTTATACACCGTAGCGAAGCATGGGTTAATCAGCTAGTAAAGTATTATATTGTTTTAAAATACTTGAAAGCACAAAATAAATACTCATTTGTGAAACCTTATATTATACTTGGCCCTGTATATAAGCTCTGAAAGCTAGGTAGAACTTCTTATTTTTAGTAATTATAAGCTAAATTAAGTTGATAGATAAATTTTAATAGAGTTGCTTCGAGCTGAAATACAAATTTATTTCTTAAAGAACCTTTTCTTAGCCCTATCAAAACAAAGAAGCTATTTCAATAAACAAAAATAAACAGTAAGGGTATTTATTATAAATACTTTGGAATTTATATTCTTTGGGTAAAGTATAACTAAGAGAATCATAATTGTTACTTGTAATAGTTTGTCTCTAGCATCTTTGTCTTAAGTTCTATGAGATTTTTCTAGAAGAATGGGTGGTCATAAGTTCACAAACAGCATATTAAGATAAATTTATCAATTTAAGATCTGATAATAACATACTTGTTTAACCTGGATCAGGTATCATTCCTTTATCAATTCATCCAAGATGGAAATATATATTTTAAAAGTAAATGCTTTATCAACTTGCTGGTTTAACAAGGGGTTTAATTTTCTAGACTTTTTTCAATATATAGAATAGGATTTTATTATTCCCAATTTTAGATTAGTTGTTATGTTTAAAGCTTTAGATACAAGGCAATGATTTCCTATCAGGTTTTTTCACATCCAGCCCTTCAGCATAAAAATTTCATGTATCCAGATCCATGTAAAATTAGTTTTATATATTTTATAATTTCATGATATTTTTTAGTTTATTTGTCAACTCCTTGCTATTTCATGATTAATTAGTTTTTAGGAAAGAAGGTAATTTTTAGTAGATTGATAAAAAGCTCTTTAAGAAAAGTACTGGATGCAACTTGAGGTTCTAAGCATGTACTCATTAAATATATGATTTGAATAAAATGCTCTATTATGCATCCAGTTTCTCACAAAATGACACTAGATAATTTTTTTTCCAATTTAAGCTTATACCGAGTGTTTCCTCTCATTTTGTAATAGAATATTTCATTATTTTATACATTAGTGTTATCATAATAATGCTATCCTTTTAAAATTTATGCCATTTTTCTTAAATGGTCTCCATATCTACCAGTTAAGACTAAAAAACTTTTACTAGCAAGTTAAATTGGTTTAACCTGGACAACAAATTCTTAGTATCATTGATATATATCAATGATAATGCAGCTTCTGGTCTATAATATTTTTTAGTAAAAAAACTTAGGTTGATTGTGAATAAGTAAATTGCAAACTAGGCTGATGGTAACAAAAAGTCCCAGAAAATTCATGTATAGTATCCACCTTTCTAAAAAAGCTTGTTAGAGTCCCATTGACTTTTAATATACTTAAATCTTTTGTATAAGTTTATATATTGTATAAAGATCTGGTGAAGCCTAGTATGCACATTGACCTAATATAAAAGCCTCAGATTTTGCCAAGAAATAAAGGTTGATTTACCAGAATTGAGGCCAATGGAAAATTAGATTATGAAATGCAATGTCAAAGGTAAGAAATCCAAAGTTCAGGAGCAGAGACTGATCCAGTAGAATTTGACACCAGTGTTTTAACCACTCAGAATTATAATTAAATGTGATATTGAGTCTTTGTAGACAATGATCTGGTTATCACTCAAGAGCAATTTGGTATTAGGGAAGCATATTTTATGAGTTTGTAGTTGATATATCAAAAAAGGACTGAATCTAAGAATTTAGTTTCTTTTTTTAAGAAAAGTGCTTGATTATTTAATTACACTGCTAGCATATCTAATGGATCAAAATACTTTTATTTTATATATTTAAATTTGGATATGGTTTATAAGTTTGAGTAACAAGTCTTGCCACCCTGGGTTCTGTTTGCTTAACTCAGGGGATTTTTGAACTTGGGACATCAAAAGGGGTATTCTAACACACAGATTTGACACTAACCAACTTAGCTTAAACTTTCTGAGAGCTGTAAACTTGACATTCGCATGCCAACTGTGCAACTTCTTTAAAATTATTCCTGTGTACATTTGAATCTTCCCTTGATCCAACAATACTTATATCAACCTCTTTCCTTGAAATCCTAACCTTACAAGGAGTCCTTCTCAAAACAAGTATCTTCAACTGTAGTGCACTCAATACTGGTTACTTGCAGTCACTAACATATAAAGGACAAACTTAAGATTCTGTGAAATAGGCTGTTTATTTAAGTTAAAAACTTAGTATCTTTATACTAAATACTAAAGAACTGGGATGTAAACAATAAATTGAGGGATAAATTGAATAGTGGATTGGGAAAATATTGTATCTTTTTCAGGAACCTTGGTGCAATCTCTTCTCCAATTGATTTCTCTCATGGGAACTCATGTTTCCAATTCCCGAATTTATGCACTGCAGCGGTGTGTGGAGCCTTCAGCATCAGGGTTGTCAGCTCTGTGGCTCCTGTGCGCTTCAGCGGAGTCCAAATTTTTGTTATCATCAGTGGGCTTAATTTCTGGTTTGTTTGGTGGCACCATTTTTCTTTTCACTTTGTTTAATTTCCTTTTCAGTGCACTATTCTGTACCTAAATCATTCTTTTCCTTTTTTAGTTACCTGAACAAATATTTCCATTTTGGGAGTGTATCTTATTTAGAGTTTTATCATTGCAGTTTTGCCTTTCTTTAGAGATTGGATTGTTTATCATTTTGGCTATAACATTATTGCCATTTTTGCGGCCAATTTGATTTTAAATGTTATCATTTTTGGAGCTAAACTCATCTTGGTTTAATAATTATTGTGCTTCAATTGGTATTTCCTTGATTCCACCAGAGGTTGAGAATTTGCCAATTTTTCAGCATGCTGAATCTGTGACATTACCCCTTCCAAGTTGAGACAGAGGGTAGGATCTAAAGTTCTTTCATGGACTCTGTTAAACACAATATTGGTGGCATCATCTTGGATAGAGTATTCATGACCCCTCTTGGCTAGTATAGTCGATGGTCCAGTCCAAATGGCTTGAAGCTTCTCAGGCTGGCTTCCACAGATGTGATAAAATAATACTTTATTGTTGAATTAAATTCTGGCAGTTTGGCACATCTCTGACTGTATTTCTGACCTTTTAAAATACTGTGCTTGATGTTTTTCTCAGTTTCTAGTTGTATGCATATGAGCTTATCAGCCAACTTTGCTGATAATTCCCAAAGGGTAAGTTTTTTTCAATCTGCAGCAATTATTGGAGCCAACAGTGTAGACAAGGTGGCTTCTCTCCCATAGAGCGCCTTGAAAGGAGACATCACAAATGACCCTGTGGTGGCTAAGTCAGTAAGCAAACAGTGCAGATGGTAAGAGGATATCCCACTTCAACTTGTAATTAACTGCTATTTTCCTGAGGATCCCAGCTAACATCCTGTTTACTTATTTCACACTTCCATTTGATGATGGTGTATAGGGGGTAATGAACATCTGTTTCACACCTACCAGGTCCATAAGTTTTCTCACCACTTCAGAGATAAAGTTCTTCCCATTATCTGATAGCAAGATCTGGGGGCAACCATGGCTTGTGATAGTTTGATTGTAAAGGAATTGGGCGGTGGTCCCTGAGGTGTATGTCTTGATCGCTGCTGCTTCAATCCACTTTGTGAAGTGGTCAATTGCTACTATAACAAACTTGTTCCCATTTGAGACAGTTGGTATTGGTCCTACCACATCAATAGATACATTGTGAAAAGGCGCGGATGATGGGATTGGTGTAAACTCAAACTTCTTTTCAAATAGTCTAAAGCTTGCACATGGTACACACATCTCTAAGGCTTGGTGCACCTCATCAGTCATAGCCTCCCAATAGAAGCAGTCCTTGAGATAAGCCAGGGTCTTCTGAAATCTTCCATGTCCCACATATTTGTGTGCCTCCATCACCACTTTTATTCAATTGCTAGGTCGCACATATGGATACCACTTTCCCTTAATGAACTTCTGGAGTTTTCCATCTACTCTTTGCGTGTCACTTGAACATCTTCTTAAATCTGATTTAGCTTCTTCAGTTTCTTCTTCCCATTCCTCTTAAGGTAATCCAATTAGGTCATAAAGTCAATCATTCTCATGCACATGCAAATGGAACACAGGCAATATTGAGAGCCCATCTGCTTTCAGGTGGTTGCTTCTGGCCCTGTGTATAATTTCAAAATCATATCCTTGAGGCTGAACAGCCCATCTGTCTAGTCTCCCATCAGGATCCTTCATGCTCCTGAGCCAGTGTAAGGATGCATGGTCCATAATGACTTTGAAGTGAACTCCATATAGATATGGCCAGAAATGCTTCACTGCTCTAATCACTGAAAAACATTTGTGCTCTGTAACAATGTAGTTTTTTTCGCTTTAGTAAAGATCTTAGAATAATATTAAATGGGATGATCAATCCCATCCTCGTCTAGTTGTGCTAGTATCACACCAAGTCCTACATCACTGGCATCAATAGATAGGTAACAGGTCTTGTTGAGTCTGGGTATGTTGGGATTGGCGCCTCTACCAACTTTGTCTTTAGATCCTCAAAGGCTTGGTCTTGCTCTAGTCCCCACTCAAACTTTGAGTCCTTGTTCAGTAGGTATGTCAGGGGAGTAGCTAAGTCTGCAAACTGTGTAATGACTGTATGTATTAACTGATTATTTTCAGGAACACTTGGAAATACCTCATACTTTTCAGATGCTCCATTTCAGTTATTGCCTTCACCTTTCCTTCTTGAGGTTAAATTTCCTGTGCACTGATCTAATGTACAAGAACTTGAGTTGCTTCTTGAGAAAGGTTCACTTGCTCCATTTCAGTTTAAGATTTGATTCTTTAAACTGCATGAACACCTCTCAAAGGTGCTCAATATGCTCTCTGAGCGTTCTACTGAATACAGTTATATCGTCCAGATAGATTAGAACACTCATCATTTTCAGTTCTCCAAATATTCAGTCCATGGCGCGTTGAAAGGTCGCCAGGGCGTTGCACAGCCCTTTTGGCATCCTTGTTGGTTTGAAAAGCCTTGGCTGCTAATCAAGGTGCATTTTTCCTGGTCTTCAGATGACAGTTCCATCTGCCTGTATCCACTGGCCAGGTCCATTGCTGAAAAATACTTTAAACCACCCAACCATTTCAAAATGTCATTAATTCTTGGGAGAGGGTAAGAATCCTTTTTTGTAATTTCATTCAATTGATGATAGTCCACGACCACCCTGTGAGAGCCATCTTTCTTGCACACCAACAGGAGTGGCGATGCCCATGGACTCTATAAGGGCCTCAACAAGCCAGCGTCTGTAAGTTGTTGAAGCTCCTTAGTGATGACCTCTTCTTCCATTTTCGATTGGCAGTATGGCTTTGATTTGAAAGGCATAGCTGACCCTGTATCTATATGGTGTATCTCTCCTTTACACGGACCATAATCGTTTGGTCCTTGGCTGAAGCTATCTTTTAACTCTTCCAATAAATCATCCAGCTCTTTCCATTCTTCCTCTGTCACGTCAGCAAGTCCCAATTTATCTAATCCTCCAACAGCATGTACTGACTCAATGGTATCACAATTGATTAGTTTTGCACATGCCACAACTTATTCTTTCTCAATTTGGATAGGTTGAGAGGTGATGTTCCCTAGGAGGATATTCATTTCACCCTCATGACTAGTGTCAAAGAATCCAGGCAGCACTCGCGGCTCCTGTTCACATACTCCTTCTTGGGTATATATTTCAAGTACAGTGTTCTGGGGGATCTTCACATATATGGTAGTGTGCATAAATCTTTGTTCTCCTAGTAGCATCTCCATTGCCTCATTGGCACTCAAGGGTAGCCCATCTTCAGCGCACACTGAAGCAGGTAGTTGCTTCACACCTTTTTCATGAAGTATGTAGTGCACTGGGTAGATTGATTTTCCAGTTTTGACCAGACATATCCGGTGCTTTCTTGATTTCAGGTCTTCAGCCTTAAACACAAGGGTATCTGGTAGTTTAGCAGACTTACAGTGCTGCTAACAAAGTCAATCTTTGCTCCAAACTTCAATAAAAATTGTATGCTGATAAGGAAGTCATAGTGGTCGTTGTCCAAAACTATGGCAGGGGCAGTGAGTACTTTGCGTCCAAAGAGTAGGGATAAGGCAGAGTAAGTTCCTAATGCACACATGGCGTCAGATCCTGCTGTCCGATATCTCACATGGTAGTCGATGTCTGGTATGAATTTCAGCTTCTTCATCAATTTTGAAGACATGACATTGACTGGGGCACCAGTATCAAAGACTGCCAGTACACGTACACGCTGTATCACAACTTCCACTTTGGTTACACTATTCCCAAATGGGTTTTCAGCTAACAGCACGTCGTCATCTGACTATTTGAGTTCTCTAACTGCTTGGGTGTTTTGGGCGTTGATTTGGCGTGTAGTGTAGTAGTCTTCTCGATATTCTTGAAGGTGTCCATTGCAAGTTGTTCGCCTTCCTCTAGACTATTGACTACTTGTGTGGGCTTCATCGCTTGAGATAGGTATGTAGAGTTTAACCCCTCATCGGTGGATCCATGTACCTATAATTGTGCAGGTACAGATACAGTACTGAGGGGCTCCTAAGACATGGTAGCCATCATCCATCAAGTCTTCATCCTGGTAATCTTCCTCTCCTTCCACGTGTAGGCTCATCCAATTTACAGTTCCAGGGATTTCCTCTTTTGGTGAAGGGGGTTTTTCTTCATTGCCTTTTTCAGACAAGATTTCCAATAGTGACCAGGCTTGTGACATTTGTGGCATGTGAACTCCTTGCACTGATACCGTAGAACTGGTTTGAAGTTCTTGTCTTTTGGATTGTCATTCTTATCCTGTGTAGCATACAATGCTTTTACAACTCTGCTTGTTGGTTGAGTCATTGGTTTGTTTTCAATCTTATAAGTTTCTTGCACATCGATTAAAGCTTCCTTGATGGCCTTGAGAAATCCAGCCGTTTTGACCACAAGTGTCATGTGCATCTTGAGAGCTGGGTGTGCTTCTAAAAAACTGAGTAAGACAGTCTTTGCGGTAGGTAAGTCTAAGGTCCCTGTGGTCCATAGTTGTGCTCAAAGGTAGTATCAAGCGGCTTACTTGTGACTGTCTCCATCTTGCCCCATTTTCATCACTATGAACTATTGCTTCATAATCTCAACATCCTGTGCACTACCAAATTCTGATAACAGAATTTCCTTGACCTTGGTCCAGGTCAAACCAGGGCATAAACTAGCGCTTAGTATCTCCTGCACTTCATGACTCATGCAGCCTTAAACGTGACAATCCTTCTTCTTGTCACTAGCGCTAACCATGCTGTTCTTGTTCATTTGTAAAAACCAAGCTATAGTTCCCACTCCAGGAGTGAACATGGTTTTAGAATAAAATTTAAGGTTTGGATCTCCCTCTACTGGAGCGCCTCACTGATGTCATGGAATGTTGCTTCCTGTGCAGCTAACACTAGCGTTTTCAAACATGAGGTGTCTAGCAAAGGGCTTTGTCAAGATTCTGATATGACTGGATGATAAGCCCTAAGATGATATGGCGGAATAGATGAAATCCGCTGAATTTGATATGAGTTATGATTATTTGAGCGCCTCAAAATGAGGTGATATTGGATTGTTGGGAAATCGCCTCAAATTAGGCAATTGTGAAATAAACGAATTAAGAATTGATGGAACCAATGAGAAATGGCTAATTGAATTACTAAGCCATAAAAGCAGTATCATCCAAAGTCGCTACAATATAAGCAAGATGAGATGATTGTGGAGGTTAGGTTGTTAATAGTTTAGAGTGAGTGGAACAGCGAGGATCCGCTGTAGTCATTATATTAAATAAAAAGAGTATATTGAGAGCAAGTGCTCCATATTTATTAAAAAGTTATTCTGTTGTTTTAAAGGCAATAATAATCATATCATTGGTCCTATTTCTCAGTGGGTCAAACCCTGTGCAAAATCCCTTATGGCGTATCTCAACATTCCTCCAATTTTATAACAGTGGTGCTCACTACAGGGGGACCATTAATCACATAAACTGATAAAAGTTCCTCAGTTATCAGTCATGTTATATCAGGCTTGCTTTAGCAAGGAATCATCTCAAGTCATTGCAACTGTTAAATATGCAGAACTCAAGCTTGTCCTGGACGCTGTGCTTAATTGGAAGAATGAGTTTCTGCAAGAGGGTTGTATAAATAAGCTACCTACGTTTGATTGCAATGGGAACATACATGGATTCTTTAAATGATTTGAGTTTGCATTAGAAGGAGCTTCAGATCAGCGTAAAGCCAAATTATTAATGTTCACCCTGGATGTCAGAAGCGCCAACCAAGTTACTTGCTATCTTCCCAACAGTTCCGTTCCCTATCAAAAAGTGAAGGATACTGTGCTGTGGTTGTTTGGTGGAACTTCAAAAATGGTGCAGCGGAAGGCTGAGTTTCTAACCATTGGGTTTCAACATAATGAGACCCTCACTGCGTTTGCTGATCAATTTTCAGCAGAAGCCCAGTGTTAATTGGGGCAGGAATTTTAACTGAATGTGACATAATCATAGCGTTGACCTCCGCTGTGAAAACGTACCGTGGGATTTTTAATGCCATGGCTCCATATTTAGAGGTTGACGTAACTTTTCTTAAACTTGTTCAAATTCTATGCCATCTATCCACTACCTTCCCTCCACCTAATATAGAGCGGAAACCTATCACCTCCACTGCTAGCTTTTTTTATTTGGAGAAATTATCTCTCCCTGTTCAGCATCCAGTTTGCATCCCCTGGATTTATTATCATTACAAGCCTCACTTCCAACCAAGTTGACAACAGCAGTTCACCTATTGGGAGGGGCCTAGTTACACTGTTTGATTCCAGACCAACTTTTGGGGTGGCCCATTTTATAACAATCAAGGACGCAGGTCTTATGGGGTTAATTGCTTTTTGTGAGGTCACTCTGGGAACCTGTCTAGAAGTTTTTTGTAATTGTTGGGTCCAGTACCTACCGTGGAAGCATTATAATCAGGGAAAAGTCAGAGCGGAGTAGAGATGGGACTCTCTACCTCTGCCATTCTGACTCAAAACGTCCCACATGAACCTATTTCTTTACAGTCAGCGGAAGTTTCTCATTATAATGACGCCTTTTTATATCAGCAGCCAGTTGGAGGGGTAAATGTGCTAACACAAATGCAATTCATGGACATGGCGGAAGCAGGCTCCAAGGAGCAACCAAAGCCTTATACTTGTCAAATGTTTGATCACCTTTCTAAAGATGAACCGGATCCATTAGCTGATGCGCTTCTCTTAAAAGGGTTAAATGCAGCTCTCCCTGTGGACGCTATTGTTAAAGAATACCCTAAATTAGTTAATGGTATTATGAGCTTCCTTGGAAAAAGTGATCCGTTAAATGTCCATGTTTTAAAACAATCGGATGCATTTTACTCTGAGTGTATTTACTGTGACACTGTCATAACAAAAACCTGAGTTCATGCGATAATCAATACAGGTGACCCAATCACATAGTGTCCACAAAGTTGGTGTCAAAGTTGGTATTAAAGCCTGACGTGGAGCATCATATGGTGTATGGGACTGCAGGCGCAGAAAGCACAGTCTCTGAAGGAGCGTACAGCGCGCTACCCTTGCAGTTTGAGTCAATTGTCATTTTAGCCCCAGCTATAGTGTTACCAAACAATAACTATAAACTGTTAAATGGAACCACTTTTATGTGCCACTTTGTGGCTGTTGTTGAAATGACAACGGAGACATTTGAAATTCTGGGGCAGCGGATCCCAATCTACTTCACTTATAGTGGAATACCAAAGGATCCGGTACACATGAGTCACATCAACCTTGCATATGGTAATGGGGTGGTTTTGGTTCACTATCATCGACTAAAGAGCAAGACCTGGGCCCTTCCTCATCAAATTTATGAATATCAAGGGCTACCGCTTAGAGCTGCTGGCCCTATATCTATTCCCTCTGTACACCAAGTAATCATAAACACTGAGTTAGAGGTGGAAGTGCCAGCTGGGCTATATGGGGAGGTTATTGGGCTCTATCAGCAATCAGGGCTTGAGCCCCACATGGCCCCAGGCATTATACTTTTGGGGCACGAGGAGATCAAGGTCTTGATAGCAAATCTTCAGGATAAACCAATACAAATCCGCCAACACCAAATAGTTGCATATTTACATTTCATCCCAGTTGAGGAGGTCCTCCGGGTTCATGAGTTCAGTTCTTTGGATGAATTTGGTCTGCCCATTGAATCACAGCTGGCATAATGGCGGTTGTACCGCGTGAAAATTTAATGGGGTTAACAGAAGACCAGAAAGATCAAGCAGAAGCCTTATTTCAAAAATAAAAAGATATCTTTGCTGTTGATGATCATGATTTAGGGTGTGTGCAAGGAGTGATCCATCTTGTGGACACTGGGGATCATCCTCCCATCAGATCTCAGCTAATCCACCAATCTAGAGCAGCAGAAGAAGTTTTCACAGCAGAAATCGATGAACTGTTGGAGCAAGGAATGCTTGAACCATCCAAAGAGCCCATGGGCTTACCCTGTCCTAATTGTCAAAAAGAAGGATGGTACCAACCAGGTAGTAATAGATTACTGCAAGCTCAACAGCATTACAAAAAAGGACTCATACCCCTTGCCATGAATTGATGATGCATTGGACCAGATGGGGGGATCTTATTACTTCTCCGCAATGGATTTAATATCTGGCTATTGGCAGATTGAGTTAACTATGGCAGCCTTATGACTCATGTCTCTGATGCCCCTACCCCGATGTTGTCCGCCATGGTCCACCAGCTAAAGCGGGCGCTGGACAAAAGAATACCCAAAGCTTCCTCGCCATCTGATATGGCTTCCTAAGATGATAACCTAGGGGCTATATTAGGAATTTTTTTATTTATATTAGTCCCTTTGTTTGGCCCATTTGCAAATAAAGATGCATGGAGGCTCCGCCTTTTGGGTTGGGCACCACTAGTGCTAAAAAAAGAGTTACCTATGGCGGAACAGGAGAAATGCGCCATTATTACATCAAAAGGGCTTTTTCAACCAACACGTATGCCCCAAGGATTGTGTAATGCCCTAGCTACATTCCAATGAGCAATGGACACTATCATTGGCAACTTGAAGCTGTCATGCATTCTTGTATACCTTGACAATATCAACGTTATCTCCCACACATTTTCTGAGCACCTTAATCATTTGCAAGAGGTATTCCACCGGTTGGCTGATGCCAACATCAAAGTAAAGCCCCAAAAATGCCACTTTTTCAAAGATCAGTTAGAGTACCTTGGGTTTGTGGTTGATGCAACGGGGCTGAAGCCCCAACCAGCCAAGGTGGAGGCCATCCAGAAGATAACTACACCAAACAGTAAGTGAGATATCCAAGTATTCTTAGAAATGGTCAGCTACTATCGCCGCTTTATACCTAATTTCATTTGTAATGGAGGTCCGCTGTTTAAGTTATTAAAAAAAGACGCCACGTTTGAATTGACAGACCACTGTCAACACTCCTTTGATACCCTTCAAACAGCATTGATCAATGCACCAGTGCTACGCTACCCAAATTTTTGAAAAAGGAATATACTGTACAGATGGATGCATCTCTTTCCGCTGTGGGGGCAGTTCTGTCCCAGATATATTATGAAGGGGAGGAGCACCCAGTGGCGTACTGCAGTCAAAGCCCGAATAGCCATGAATGCAACTATACTGTGGCTGAGCAGGAGTGCTTAGCTGTGATCTATGCTTACAAGCAATTCAGAGTATATTTGCATGGTGTAAAGCTTAAAGTTGTAACAGATCATGCCTCATTACACTGGTTGCAGAACCTTAAGGAGCCTGAGGGCCGTCTATCCTGATGGGCCCTCAAACTACAGGCTAACAACTTCAAGATCCTTCACCAACCAGGAGCAAAACACCAAAATGCTGATTGCTTGTCGAGGCTACCAACTATTGTAGTTATGGCAGATCTGTGCAAAATTATGTATGACAAGATGCTCAGCGGAAAGTACAATGATGAGCCACCATAAGTCATCAAGGCGTTGAATGAAATGCAAGCCAATACTTTCCAGCGGAATGGGGAGCTGTACAAGTGGATTGGCAATTTAACAGTAAGATTCCTGAGACCCTCAGCGCGGCCTAACACTATCATGTGCGCACATAGGGAAGTTGGGCGTGATGGCGTGCGCAAGATGTCGGAATTATTGTGGCCTTGGTATTACTGGGAAAGTATGAACTTCGATGTGATTGATATTATCTCCTCCTTTTACAAGTGCCAAGTGGAAAAGCCATTCCACCAGAAGACCTCATACCAGTTAGTGAAGCTGCACTTTGCTTGGCATACGGTTTTTCTTAATGTTGTCAGCCCTCTGCCAATGGGAGCTAACCAATCCAATTACATTTTGGTGGCAATTGACCACTTGACCTGGTGGGTTGAATCCAGGGTGATGCAAGATTTAGGAGCGGTCACAGTGGCTAAATTCATAATGGAATGCATTATTAAGTGGCATGGCTGCCCTCAGTTCCTCCTTACTAATAATGGAACTAATTTTACTTCCCACATCCTCCCAAAGCTTAATGAGCTAATGGCCATCTGAGGGGTTTTGAAAACCCCATGCTACCCCAAGTCTAAAGGGATGGTTAAGCGGGTTAATGGCACCTTAGTGAACATACTCTGTAAATTAGTAGTGGATTGGCCCTCAGATTGGAATTCCCTTTTTTCCACTGCCATTTTCACCTATATAAAAGTTATCATTCTGCCACAGGGAAGAGTCCCTTTCAATTACTATATGGACGACACCCTGCCCTTCTGGCGCTGCTATACTTATGTGTAGAAGATACTGGTGGAATAGATCCCCTACGTTACTTGATGACTTTAGCTGACACCTTAATCAAATTACAAACTGAATAATACTCGTTAAGTTTAGCCAAGAAGATTAGGACTCAAGCTGCTGATCAGGTACAGCATAGTGGGTTAGCCCAGTTCAAAGCTGGGGACATATTTCTTTTTCATGATTAACACAGTTTTAGGTGGAAGCACAAGTTAGCTAGTATATGGATTGTCCCATTTGAAGTTATTGAGAAGAAAGGTATGGATGCATATACTATTAAGGACCCCACGAGTAGTCAAATCATCAACAGAGTGCACGCCAAGTTCCTCCGGGCATATAAGCAATAGGAGCCTGCTTGTCCAGTCAAGGGGGGGGGAATGTCACAATTATGCTATGACTGGATGATAAGCCCTAAGACTATATGGCATAACGATGGAATAAACCAAGTTTGATATGAGTTAAGATTATTCAAGTGCCTCAAAATGAGGCAATATTGGGTTGTAGGGAAATCACCTCAAATTAGGCAATTGTGATATTAACAAGTGAAGAATTGATGGAACCAATGAGATACAGCAAATTGAATTACTAAACCATGAAAGTGTTATCATCTGAAGTCACTATGATATAAGCAAGATGAGATGATTGAGGAGGTTAGGTTGTTAATAGTTTAGAGTGAGTGGAACAGAGAGGATCCACTGTAGTTATTGTATTAAATTAAAAGATTATAGTGGGAGCAAGTGCTCCATATTTATTAAATAAGTTTATTCTGTTGTTTCAAGGGCAACGATCATCATATCGTTGGTCCTATTGCTCAGTGGGTCAAACCCTGTGCAAAATCCCTTGCGGCGTATCTCAACAATTCTACCAATTTTATAACAGGCTTAGAGCAGGCTGTGGTTTTACTTGAAGTTGATCCTTAATTTCTTTTAAGTTTTGATCAATATTATCAAAAATAGTCTCATGGTGGTCTAAACGTTCACCATGCTCATTCAATGTTCATATATTTATTTCGTTTTCCGCTTCAAGGTGTTGGACCCGTTCCTCAAGTCCCTTCAGATCAGTTTTAATTCTTCTAGTCACTGGTATGTGCCCTAACACTGGGGTAGTAGCCACTCAAGCCCATCAAGCGGTATCTGAAACCCAATACAGGTATAACCTCAATTCTACTACTTCTTTTTCCAACAATTGCAGCCTTGCTTTGATCATCTCTTTTTCATTTGGGGATAGGCTTCCTGCGCTTCTTCACCATGGTATACCTCCATGGTCTCAATACTAGGCATTTATGTTTTCCATGAACTTTCTCTTATCAACTGTGTGGTTGGCGTCACCCCTTTAGAGAGCACCAGTCATTACCCTGTGTTCTGCTCGCTTAACTCTGGGAATTTTAAATTTGGGGCATCAAAAGGGGTATTCTAACACACAGATTTGACACTAACCAACTCAGCTTAAACTTCCTGAGAGCTGTAAACTTGACATTCGCATGCCAACTGTGCAACTTCTTTAAAATTATTCCTGTGTACTTTGGAATCTTCCCTTGGTCCAGCATAGCTTATATCAACCTCTTTCCTTGCAATCCTAACCTTACAAGGAGTCCTTCTCAAAACAAGTATCTTTAACTGTAGTGCTCTCAAGGCTGGTTACTTGCAGTCACTACCATATAAAAGACAAATTTAAAGAATGTAAAAATAGGCTGTTTATTTAAGATAAAAGCTTAGTATCTTTATACTAAATACTAAATAATTGAGATGAAAATAATAAATTGAGGGATAAATTGAATAGTGGATTGGGAATATATTGTATCTTTTTCAGGAACCTTGATGCAGTCTCTTCTTCAATTGATTTCTCTCATGGGAACTCATGTTTCCAATTCCCAAATTTATGCACTGCGGCGGTGTGTGGAGCCTTCAGCATCAGGGTCATCAGCTCTGTGGCTCCTGTGCGCTTCAGCAGAGTCCAAATTTTCGTTATCATCAGTGGACTTAATTTCTGGTTTGTTTGGTGGCACCATTTTTCTTTTCGCTTTGTTTAATTTCCTTTTCAGTGCACTATTCTGTACCTAAATCAATATTTTCCTTTTTGAAGTTGCCTGAACAAATTTTTCTATTTTGGGAGTGTATCTTATTTAGAGTTTTATCATTGCAGTTTTGCCTTTCTTTGGAGATTGGATTGTTTATCATTTTAGCTATGACATTATTGCCATTTTTGCGGCCAATTTGATTTTTAAATATTATCATTTTTGGAGCTAAACTCATCTTGGTTTAATAACTATTGTGCTTTAATTGGTATTTCCTTGATTCTACCAGAGGTTGAGAATTTACCAATTTTTGCAGCACACTAAATCTGCGACAGCATGCTAGGGTAAGCGCTGGCCTCATTCTCAGTGCTGTCCTGGGGCCAAACCATGCTGTTGCATTCAATGTAGCTGGGTACGTTGTTCAAAATACATCATGACATTCAAACATTATGCGCACATTAAAGAATGGGTCTCAGCAGCCTTATCCGTCATGCATTCACTGACACGGCTGGTACTACCTAATTCATTCATGGCATACTGGAATAAACCCATATACTATATTAGACAAACTCAAATACTTTTTCTTTCAGTCTTATGGGGCCCCTGAGAGGAGGAAATAGTCCTGGGAGGGGAGGTGTTAAATTTTGGGCTTTGTTTGATGGCTGGTTCTTCATCAGGTGTGAAATGCAGTTTCAAGCGTCTATTGTATGAAGACAACAGACAGGATAGTGATTAGAATTTAAATTATAGCTTCTTGGTAGTATTCAATTTGTATTCCCTGTCATTTTTACTTGGACGATGGCATGCCACCCTGATCTTATTGATCCCAAGTAAAAGCCAACTAATACAAAAGAAATTATTAAATACAAAAAAGTTTATATATTAAAATTATAAACAAGTCCTGTCTTTGAATATATTTTATTAATGTCAACTTAAGGATTATTTATAGGGTTCGATGTTCGCCACATCTTACCCATGGTGACTTAATTTCAGTGGCACTTAACCATGTAAAAAGTTTGTAAGAATGTCCTCGTATACTTCAACTTAAGGCATCATGCTCAGCTTCAGGGTTGGTGTAAACACCATCATCATTCTTGAGATAGTGTTTCATAATGTCTTCAAAATAGCTGAACTGATTCACTTTCACATGCAATCAGCAGCACTTGCTAAGGCGATTTGTATCATTGATTAGTAATCAATTTGATTTAAAAACCCGACTGATATTACAAACTAATTTCAACATAGACCAACAAAGCCCACGTGCCCAAGTCATTAAGTCAAAACTTAATCTAAGTCCAACCTAACCAACAAAGCCCTCAAGCCCATGTCATCATAGTCAAATATAATTAAGTGAAATTGCTAGGCCGTGATTCCCAATTTTGGATATACTTAGGATACACCTGAACCATAATCGCTGATATCTGATATGATCAAATATCCAACAATTAGGTCCAGTCAATTACTCAACAGGGTGAATGGTCTGACATGTTTTGACCACGGTGATTGTGGGAGTTTCTTTGGTGTTCTTGATATATGAGGTGGTGGGGGTGAGGTGCTGTAGTTACAAAAGCAGCGGAAAACCTTATAGTACCCAGATCCAACAATGGTCAAACAGCCTTGCCCATGGAGACTTTAGATAAGATCTATCAAATGTATGCGAAAATTCAGTTCCTTGCATGTCTGGCTCAGGCAACAGGGGGAGGCCCTTTTCTCACTTCAGATTGCCCAAATTGTGGATGCATTACCTTTGGACTTGGCAGGTTGGGTACAGGAGTTGATTGAATAGCAAGGTCGCCTCCCAAGTTCCATGTATATATGTGTATATTTTTAACAACTGCGCGGACTTCCCAGATAAGGCGCATGATGAGGCATTGTCAGCGCTTTTAATGGTCATCTAAGGGCATAGCTTAGTGTAGGAGTATATGTAGATTTTCTGCCCACTAGTGAATGTAGCCCAGGTTGCAGATTTGCAATCATTGCAAATGTTTTGGTAAGGATTACAGGGAGATTTTTCTTGGAAGCCATGGAGGTAGCAAAAGTTTAAGGCACGTTTGTGGAGGAAATTGTGCTGTTTCTGCAAGTTGAAAAAATTAGCATTGGAATGGAACGAGTGTGAGGGTTCCAGGTCTCTGAGGAAGGTGCAATCACTGGTGGGTGGTTGGCATGGTCAGGATGGTCAGCATGTCTCACCTCAGAACTTTGGGAATATACAAGGTGGGGTCAAACCAGGGAAATTGGAGGACTCAAGTAGAGTGGCAATCCAAGGACTTGAGAAGGACATGCTTAATTATATGCCGCCTACTAATTTAAAATTTAAAATCTTATTCAAAAATAAATCTTCCTCTTTGCTTTATCCTCATTTATTTATTTCAATGAAGCTATACATGCAAGGTGGAATGGAAAAGGTGATGAACCTAGTGGATACAGGGGTGGAAGAGAATCACGTTGAACTTTTGGTATCAAGGAGATTGAAGTTGATGATTCAAAAGACTCTGGAGGTCATTTTTTGTCAATATGTCACAGAAGGCTCCTTATGGTGGATAAGTCCCTCAATAGGGGTACATTAGAATATGGTTGGACTCAAAGAGGAATTTTGTGCAATAGAGAATCTATCTTATCCAGTGATTATGGGATGAAGAAATGTCATTGGGGTTGACCCAAGATTGATCTGCCCTTCCTTGTGGTTACTTTGAACCTGAGAAAGGGGTCTTCAATGAGATGGAAGTTGGCTATTGGGAGTCTATTACAGATTAATTTGAAGAGTGCAGGAGTGATGCAGGCGGAGGAGTTGTCAATAAAATATTATGATTTTGTGGGAGTATTTAGTCCTAGGAGGAATTCCACTTTATCCCCATGTGCCCATTTGCAGTTTCTTTCTGGTTTAAGGAGGGGCCATAACTTCCCCAAGAATGTCCAGTTTACCCACTCAATCAGTGGGAAAAAGCTGCATTGGAGGAGCACATGAGGTCGATGTTAAGTGAGGAAAATTGAGATGTCAAAATCTGCCATCATGTCACCGGTGTTGATATTGTAAAAGTGAGTGTGGAATTGCATCCATGCGTTGACTTCTGACAGCTCAATGCAATTACAGAGCCTGATCCCTATCCAATGCCCTGATAGAATATTCTTCCAATGGTTAAAGGTTGCATAGTCTTTTCTAAGCTAGATCTTGAAGAAGCGTTTACCAGGTCCAGTGAGACCAGATTAATTAAAATATATAGCGTTTAAATGCTACTAGGGAATGTTTCAGTATTGCATAATGGCATTTGTTCTGTGAAACTTACCGGCTGTGCTTCAGCGTATGATTTTTCACATCTTGGGGGTATGATTGGCCATTGCTATGCGGCGTATGTGGATGATATTCCTGTATTTTCCAATCATGGGATGATCATGTGCACAATGTGTGGGAGGTATTGGGGTGATGCTAATACTGAACTGAGGTTGAAGCCATCTAAATACAAAAGTAATTAAAGCTTAGCGACGTTTCTGGAGAATGTAGTGCTCTTGGATAGAATTGGGATATTCCTCAACATGTTGCAAGCTGTCTTAGTGTGGAAAGTATTAACTGACCAAATGGGGTTCAGAGTTACGTAAGGACAATGAATTTCCTATGTCATTTTATAAAAAAACATATTGAAATGGCTCTACATCTTACATGCTTAACAAGAAATGTTCTGTTCATATAGGGAAATGAGGAGGGGTGGGCATTTAGTTCAAAAATGGAAAATACTTTCAGTGCCAGTTTTGGCCCATCCTGACCCCAGGAAGCCATTTGTGGTCAAAATGGATGCCAAAATTGTTCCGTGAGGGCGGTGTCACTACAAGAAGGGGCTAATAAATTAGAACACC
Source organism: Massospora cicadina (assembly GCA_022478985.1). Taxonomy (NCBI): domain Eukaryota; kingdom Fungi; phylum Entomophthoromycota; class Entomophthoromycetes; order Entomophthorales; family Entomophthoraceae; genus Massospora; species Massospora cicadina. The sequence goes on from JAKSZP010010564.1 coordinate 232,959, forward strand.
CCATTTGCTTTATATCTGGAAAATGGTTTTCAGTGAAAAACAATTACCCAATATAGAATAAAGGATTGCTGGAAGTGTTTCAGCCTTAAGGGAATGGCAACGACGATTTTTGTATGCCCGCCATTCTTTTGTGGTTTAAAAGGACCATAAAGCCTTCAAAATATTATCACTCACCTAAGAGGATGGACCAGAGACAGGTCTTCTGACGTGTGGAGCTGGTCCAATAATATTTGGGTAGAATACCAGCTGGGATCAACCAAACCCCTGGCTTATTGGCTAAGCTGGGACGCAGGGTTGGCCTAAAGGAGTTGAGTTTGAAGAATTCAACATGGTTACAAACTTCTTTCTGGACCAATTTGCAATGATCAAATGTGGGGAAGTGATTTAGGGGAGGAAGTCCGCCAGAAACAATGAAAGTCTGCATTTGGACAAAGGCTATGGGATGAGTTAGTGGAGGGACAACAACATAACCATCACTATATGTAAGGGAAGAAAAATGGAGTGTTGTACCATGATTCATGTGTATGGTTATATATATTCATTATTGCTGTTGGAGGTGGTGTGGGTTTTTTAAAATCCATTGGCATGTCACCCTGTAGTCAAAAAATGGTGGTATTGGTTAGCGGAATTACTCATGACAGGGCCTTCAGAAGGACGTTATGAACTATGTGGGGGGATGTTTGGTTTGCACTAGATTCAAAGCCTCTAGGAAACCGCCCGCTGATAGGTCAAAACCGCTTCAAATTCCAGGTCATCCATAAGCTTTGGTTAGTGTGAATCTTACTAAGAACTTTCCAGATGTCCAAGGAAAGGATGCAATAATGGCGGTCATTGACCGTTAACTAAATATGCTGAGTTTTTTCCATGCACAACCAATATTTCACCAAAGGACGCGATAAGGGATTTTGTTGACAAGATATTTTCCAAGCTTGGGCTACTCGCGGAGATTTTTTGGATTGTAGACCCATTTTATGTCAAAATTTTGGTCAAACTTGCTGGAAAATCTAAAAATCCGCCCAAGTTAATTCTCGGCATATCACCCCAGTTGGACAGGCAAAGAGAGAAAGTGAATCAAATACTTAAGCAATATCTCAGTTGTTACATTTTTGGATCATCATGATGATTGGGTTTCATAGGTCCAGTTGACCCAGTTTGTTTACAATAATCACTGCCAATTGTCAATAGAAATGGTTTCATTCTTCACTAACCATGGGTTAAACCCTATATTGGATGAGGTTTCAGGGGGTGGAGTGGCTTTATAGAGGATGAGATGGCTCATACCATGGTGGCCATTAAGAAGATGTTATGAGGAAATATGGATGAGCCATTTCACAACAGAAGCGTTAGGCAGACCAACAAAAAGTTCCAGACCCTTAATTTGACCCTGTGGATTGGGTGCTCATGGTGGCAAAGAACTATGCTATACTGGTGAAGAGGTATAAGCTGGGGCTAAATTTTTGGGCCCTATAAAATTAATTGCACTATCAATGAGGTCACTTGTGAAATGAAACTACCAGAGGGGTCCAAGGCTCATACATTAATCCATGCATCACAGCTATGTGTAACTAAAGGGAAAGGACCTGATCAGCTGGTACTGAAAATACATCAAGTGGATGATGGTTGGGAGTATGAGGTTGAGCAGATATTAGATGCGCAATGGTCAAAGTACAATGGAAGTTAATGATGAAATGGAAGGGGTACATAGTGGAGGAGGTGATGTGGCAGATGCAAGAAGAATGTTCACAGGCCTAGAGAATATCCAGGAATTCTGGGTATCACAGGGGGGTGACTTAATGGATCTGGCGCAGCCTGGTCTGCACATCAACCTAATTATCAAAGTCTCAGAATCTGCCAAGAAATTGAAGGTTGGTTTACCTGAAATGAGGTCAACGGAAAATCATTTTATGAATTAGGGTGCCAAAGTTAAGAAATCTGAAGTTCAGGGGTAGAGACTGATCTGGCAAAAGCGACACCAGAATTTTTACTGCTCCAGATGATGATTAAATAGGATATTGAGTTTTTGTAGACAATGATCTGGTTGTCACAAGAGAGTTTAAGGTAGGAGGGAAGCTTATTTAAGGGTTTGCAGTTGATATATCAAGGGTGGAATCTAAAATATTTAGTTCTATCTTCTAAAAAAAGTGCTCAATTTATACAAATAAACATTGCTGGCATATCTTGTGGACCAAGCTACTTTTATTTTATATATTTAAATTTGGTTCTGGATTATGCGTTCAAGTATATCTAGGCCAAGCACTGGCCTCATTCTCAGCGCGTTCCCAAGGCCAAGCCATGTTGTTAGCATTCAATGTAGCTGTTACAATCCTTTTAGAATATGTCATGACATCCAAACATAGCACATGTTCAAGGATGTGTCTCAGTGGGCTTATCCATCAAGTGATCACTGACCTGACTGGTAATACCCAATTCATTTGTGGCGTACTGGCGCGAAACCATGCATTACAAATTTGATCTATTTTTTGTCAGACTCCCCCAATTCATAGCATCTATATATATATATAAAAGAACATGATGTTATCCTTTACCTTTGAGCACAAAATTTTGTGATAAATAATAACAATAATTAAGCAGTCACAACAGCATAGTATGTCCTAAATATGGTGGCCTAAAAAACTCTTTATAAATTTGGTTGATGTCATAAATCACAATCTTTTATCACTGAAGTTTAAGGCAGATGTACAACAATGATAGAAACATCATATAAGGCATATAAAGCGACTAAAATGAAAGTTCATTTTATGTTGATATTTGAACGTTGCTTAAAATTTGCATAAATAATATTGCTGATGCTAGCCTTTATTGTTTTCCTAATTTACTTTATAAAATGGATGTATTTAAGTAAGCGTTTATGTCCAACTCAGAGTATGCAACTATAGTGAGTTCAGCTAATCTAGGTGATTTTACTTAAAAAAGCATCTTTTGGTGAATTAATATATATTAATTAATTAAACATGACTTTTAAGGTTTAAGTATATACTCACTTCTTAGTTTCTTGCTATACTTCTTCTTGTAGCCAATTAGGCCATAAAAATGTTTATATTATACTAAACTAAGGATAATAAACAGGTCATTAACAATTAATCTATGTTTATATCTTTTTCAATTGCCCATATATGATCTCTTATGTTATTATATATTGTGGAGCCCATATTACAAGAAGTCATTAATATTCTTATTGTTTTGTTACCCTTATAAAAACAGACATTTATTAATTGCTTTGATTTACCACATAGCACATAACCTATAGACTTTTGATTGCATGGAAACTGCAAGGCTATTATTAACACTGACAGTTGCGTTTTTAAATAAATATTTGGGCTATACTATATAAGATATTCTACAATAGTTTCATAAGTATTAGCTATTATAACTCTTATCTTCTTATTACAGCATGGGTTATTTATACAAGTTATTTATAGAAATTTTTCTTGAAATAGATCAGAAGCGAGTCTTTTTTATTTGAAAACTTCATATCAAACTAATCATTTAAAGGGAATTATCTTTATTATAAGTGTGTTAGAGGTTGTTAGGATTTGATATTACTACTTCACCAGATCTGACTAAAATTAATTAATGCTAAAAAAGACAGCTCTAACGGCTCAAGCATTATAAAGTGATGTCATCTTGTTGATACATATTAAACCAAAAAGTGATATCATCAAATAACCTCTTATGGTCAAATCCCTAATGGAAAATATAGGGATATAAAGATTTCCCATTTGAAGGCAACAATATCCTCAGAATAAGGGACCAAACAGACCCTAGATATGGATGTTCATCTTTTCTGATAAACATTCTCTATCTACTATTATCTCACTATCATAATTTGTTAGTATCTATATGTTAATGCCACTCTAGTCAACAATTTTTAGACACAAGTTGCGTCTCTTTATCAGGTCCCTCATCAACTATAGAAACCTTTACTTATTTAAGAGAGCTCCATTATTGTTTTGCATGGTTATCCCCACTTTCTCAGAATCAAAAAAAATTATATTTGAAATATCTTTATTTCCCAGAGGTACACTTATGAAACTCAGATAATTTGAGACCAGCAAATCTGACAAATTGGTGCTTTCTGAAAGGTCCCTCTTCTGAGTTACCTGCTGAATTAAGATTTCATAATGAACAATGCTTTAGAAATACTTCTGTGCCTTTTTAAGGATTACTAGCGTTACTAAATGGCTTAACTATAATAAGAAATCAAAGAACAAAAGCCCTGACTTAGGCAATATGCAATTCCTTTACCATAGGCTGTGGCCTACTAACTTCAGTCCTCTGACATATCTAAAAATAACAATAAGCTATTAATTTATGTTTTGTTTACTAGTGACAGATCTCATTAAAACTAGATCTAATAAGTCTCCAAAAACTGTGAATTCTTTATGATACTGCAACTATACATAGCACAGAAGCAGGTGTATATTGTATGTAACAATACTTGTAACAAACTTGTGATATATCAATTTATCAATTGTGCAAATTATTGAAGTAAATCATCAGAAAGTATAAATTAATCCTCTTAAACGCAATAGTTACACTCTCACATAAAATTATCCTAGTTTTTCTTACTCTATTGTTATGGATAATTGTGAAGCTAAACTTAAAACTACTAACATATTAGTGATGTAAAATACCAGCTTCTTAATTAGATTTAAGGTATCAAGCCCCTAACATAATGTAAACCCAAAAACTGAAGCAGTTAATTTAATGAGAACAAGTTGCAGCAAAATAAGTATGACTTCTACCTTCAACTGGTAACTTCATGGAGCTGATTGTGGTGTAATCAAATCAGATGAAAAGTATGATACAATTTTTGAGTGATGTTACTTGACCTCAGGGACTGAGGGTCCCCCTGTCCCAGGAAGATTTATGTGCCCACAAGGAGTGGAGGGATCAGAAAGTCCTTCCAAAAACCAAGGCCCTACCAGTGCTACAAAGACTCCAAGGATTATTTAGCCCTATGGACCTCCAAGCTCTCCAGGCCCCTCAAGACAACCAGATCCTGAAATGCGCTTATAATCCCCGCAAAGAGATCCTTATCATTAGTAGGACATAGCTCTTAGGACCAGAAGTTGTAACAATTGCTTGAGAATAAAATAATTACATTATGAGAAGAACCAAAAACCCAAACCTTACTGTTGACACACTTAAAAAAGACTTGGAAACGTGTATTATCTGTATGCCTCAATGAGAATGGGTTTTGATATTGAAAAGAGAAAAAAGTAAATCTTAAACAAGATCAATGTGAATTACTAAGGCTTCTCAAACTACAGCAGATAGAACTTAATCTATTATTCCAAGGATTGCGTCATAAGGCACTAACTAAGTCTATGGTATCACAAGCGGGAGCTTTTTAAGGAAAACATAAATAGTTTGTGACAGCAGATAGATCAATTTAGAATTCATATGCTCCCTTCATAATCAAATTGTCTGATAAACGTTGAACTTAAAATGTATAAACATAAGTTATTGCCTCCACTAGAGAACTGTTTAAAATCCACCTATACAAGGAAAGCACCCTTTGGAGAGGGCATCATAACCTCCTTTTATATATAAAAATTCCATGATAATATCAAATGATAGGCAAAAACTAATATACTTAACTTATTGTCTTAGTAGATTAGCCCAGGATATCATGGTACAGCACTAATTGAATTGTACTACTTAAGCAGATGTCAAGGCAGCGCTTGTAAAGAATTTTAAAAGTAGTAAATTCTGAAATTATAAACACATATTAATGGGCATACAATTGAGATGTGAGGTATCACCAGCTGAATTTGCAACCTGAATTTAATATGGAATGCAGATATTGGTGGCCAACAAATGTACTTTACTCAATGACACTATTACTGCAATACCTTTATCTTTATTAGAAAACCTTAGCTTCAACTCAAGATGAAATCATAGAAGAAACTTATTATTCAATATTTAACATCAAAGAAGATATTAACAATTTTAACCTCTCTTTTTACCACTGCCTTCCATATGCTTCAATTCCGCGCTCTCAGATTAATGCTGTCAAATATTATCATGATAATGACTGAAAAACATATATATTGTATCTACTTTGGTCAACAAAAGCAAACCAAAACCTATTGTTGGACTTTCTGAGACAAAATAGATGGCAAAAGGAGCGTCAGCTTTGGGTGCAAGGCTTTTTGTACTGAAGTTTCACATTAGCATTATAACCAATCTTTTCATTTAAAGCCCTGTATCTATTATTAAAATTTTTCTGAAGGGAAGAAAGTTTCTTAGCAGATATCAAATATAAATCTAAAGATACCCAATTTTATATCCATCTAAAGTTATCTCATAATAGTGTACAATAAGTACCTGCTTAATGAGGGACCATGTTGACTCAGATTATTTGTGGCCCATAAAATTAATTTAAAGCCATTGTAGACTTTGGCTCACCAATTGACATTTGATTATCTTTAAATGACTAGAAAAAGCAACGTAGAACTTATTCTAGAATATTTGTAGGAATCCAGCTATGTAGGTGCTCGCTGGTGCTAACGCCGCTGGATCCCACTAAGATTTTAAAGAAAATAATATATACGCTACTATAAATTGGTTTTTTTATAATTTTATTAGGATCACAGGGGTAAGCAAAAAAGTAATCACTTTCCAATATTTGACAATTCGTATTTATACTGATTTTGAGGGTCAGAAGGGATTTGAGGATAGCTTCAGAATAGCTACAATGCATTCCAAATTAGGAAATATGTGAAACTCTCCTATCAGATTGGAGGAGAGGTGAGTTATAGTTTAGGAAATTTAAAATTGGGGTTTTGGGGCAGGATGGACCCATGCAACAAGGAATTGATGTACTGCAGCCAATCACCATTAGAGAAAATATTCTTACCATGGGGCCTCCGCCACGCCTATAAAAAGGGGGTTACCTCACAGGTGTTGTGAAGGGCTTGGTGATGGTTGGGGGAGTACCTTCCGTTTGTTTCCCCAAAGTCCATCATGCAATTGGTAAAATACAATCGTTTAATTTTACAGATATTGCCCATGCAGGTTTCAAACTGGTGTTACCCCAGATAATGGGGTTCCACCAAGAATTGGCTAGGGTCTTTTGGCTGATTTCCCCAAGATTTTTACTATCATTAAAATTGCTCATAATATCATTGGACATTTGCAAATGGCCGCCATTTCCCTTTTTTGGCTGAACTCAACCTAAGACATTCTTATTTTTCAGCTGCAAAGGCAATTGTCTGACATCACCCCCTCAAGAATGTTGGGGGGCGAGTAGGGCCAGAGGAAATGACCATGTAAACGATTGATAGTGATTCCGTGGCTAGCGATTTTATAGAGTATTCATTACCCCTTTTGTAGGTAATGACGAAGGGACCTTCCCATAATAATCCCAGCTTGATGCTTCTAAAAGTGATGCGGTTATGGTAGTATAGTACCATGTCAGATACTTGGAAAGTAAGTAGTGGAGTTCTGAGCTCATTGGATGCCTGCCCTTCCTTTGTCACCATTTTTGCTAAGTTAGTCATTGCCTCTGATTGGAGCTGGATGATGCATTGAGCCATTCGTCTCACAACTTTTTCAGGCTCCTCAACTCTAGAGGAGAGTGCATCCCTAACCAAGAGAGCAGGTATTCCTGTTCTCACCCATACAAGACATGGAATGGGGACATCTTCAATACCTGGTGTTAACTAATCCGTTAGGCCATGAGGGCACTGGGTAAGTATTGATCCCAGTGAAGTAGATCATAAGAGGCCATTTTTCATAAGATGGATACCAGGGTACCATTTGCTCTCTCCACAGTTCCGTTGGTAGAGGGGTTGTAGGGAGCTGAGAAAAATTGTTGTGTTCCCATAGAGGTAGCCAGAAGTTTTACTACGCTAGAGGTGAAGTTCTTCCTATTTTCGCAGAGTAGTACTTGGGGACATCCTTGTCAAGAGAAAATTTTCTGATGTAAAAAGGTGGCTGTGGCCTTGGCCTTTTGGGTAGGGAGAGCCACAGCTTCCACCCATTTAGCGAAATAATTGATAGCTACTAGTATAAATTTGTTCCTACTAGTAGTCTGAGGAAGGGGACCTATTACATCTAAACTGATAGTGTGGAACGGTTGTTGGAGGGTAGTGGGTTGATACTGGTATTGAGTATTGAAACCAAATTGCTTCTTATATGTAAGGCAAGCTTCCAAGACATCTACAATCGCTTCCATCATTCCATCCCAATAGTACCGTTCCTTAATCCAATCATATGTTTTCTTCACCCCTTCATGACCTAGGGTAGAGTGAGCTTCTAGGATACCGGGTACTCATTCCAAGGGACAAAGGTAAGGCAGCCACTTTGCCCCCACTTGTTTATACAACTTCCCATCCTCCACTTTTGTGTTACAGGAGTGCTGAGATAACATCTTTTAGATGCGATCATCCTCATCCTCCCATTCATTTGGGGTCATTAATAGATCATGCGACCTCTCCGCTTTACTGTTATCCAAACAAAGGACTGGCAGCCTCATCAACCCATCAACATTTAAGTGACAGGTCCCAACTCAGTGTTCAATCTTCACATTGTAAGGCTGGAGCTTTAGAGCCCAACGAGATAACTGGCCAGTAGGGTCCTTCATGTTTTGTAACCATTTTTTTGAAGCGTGGTCTGTAACCACAGTGAAGGCGGTACCATATAAAAAAGGGCAGTAGTGCTAAATAGTTAACAGAACAGTGAGGCACTCCTTATCAGTTACAATATAATTGCGTTTCACTTTTTATAGTATCTTACTGAAATAGGATACTGGATGATCTGCACCTTTTTCATCTAATTGGGATAAGATGGCCCCAATGGCATAGTATGAAGCGTCAGTAAACAGAATAAAAGGTTTATCGTAGTCTAGGTGTCTCAGGATAGGACGTTGTTGTAACAGTTGTCTCAACATCTCTAAAGCAGCCTTCTGTTTGGCACCCCAATAGAAATGGGTGTTCTTAGTCAATAAATGAATGAGTGGTTCGCTGAGCTGGGCAAATTTGGGGATAAATTGATGGTAATACCCCATCATTCCTAAAAATATCTGGATGTCCCATAGATTCTTAGAGGGAGGCATCTTCAAAATTTCTTTAACCTTGTCTAAAATGGGTTGGATTCCTTTTTGGGAAATGGAGTGTCCAAAGAAATTCAATTTCTTTTGGAAGAGGGTACGTTTTTAAGATTTACCTTAATATTTGAATTGCGTAATCTTTAAAACACTTCCTTCAGATGATCAAGATGTTCTTGAAAGTTTATGAGAACACTGTGATATTATCAAGATATAAACTGACACAAGTTTACTTTAGGTCCCACAAAATATGGTCCATTGCCCGCTGAAAAGATGCAGGTGTGTTACACAACCCTTGCGGTAATCAGGTTGGTTGGAAAAGACCCTCACTACAAATGAGGGCACATTTCTTCTGATCTTCAGGGGAAAGGTCCATTTGCCAATAGCCAAGTCCATGGCGGAGAAGAAGTTAGAGCAGAGAGTTGGGCCAGGGCGTCATCAATGCGGGGAATAGGATAACTATATTTTTTGTGAGATTATTCAATTTTCAGTAGTCCATAACTATTTGATGACCTCCGTTTTTCTTTTTAATAAGCAACAAAGGGGAAGACCAAGGGCTTTATGAGGGAACTAACAATCCCTCATATAGCAATTGCTGGAGCTCCATCTTCATTTGCTCTTCTTCCACCTTTGAATTATGGTAAAGTTTTGAACAAATAGGGTGGGCATCATCTACATCGATGGAGTGACACCAGCCTTTCATGTGACCATAGTCATGGTCCAATTTAGAAAATATATCGCTATATTCATCTAATAAAGTATGAACTTTTTCCAATTAAACTGGGGCTAACTCATCTGAAATATGAGCTTTAGGTAGAGTGCACACCAGTTTATCCATAGACAAACCCAAATCTGCAATAGATTTAATGGAGTGAATATGTTCAATATCTTCTACTGAAAGTAGGAATCCTTGGCCAATCTCCTAGTGTTTTCAAGTGATCATAACTTTTCCAGTGAGGTTTCCCAGAAAAAGGGTATTAGATCTATGGTAGGCTGGGTCTAGTACCCCAGGCAATACACTAGGCTCCAATGGACTAACGCCCTCAAGACTTGTGATATGCAACAAGCAGTGGTGTGGGATTTTGATCATGATTTTAGTGTTAGCCACGCGTTGTTCCCAGGTTTAATTACTACCTCATTGGCAGCATATAAAGGGATGCCATCCATTGCATCCAATGAATTGGGCAGTTTCTTAGTGTGGCGTCCTGAGGTGGAGTAAGACAAAGTCATAGCTGAGAAATGGTATTTGATCAGGCAAATATGTGCTTGCTGGGTTCTTTGTTAGATATTACTAACGGGACTTCATAGCATAATAACGAGAGGTATTCTTGATTCAAGTTTATTATTCCCTTGTATTCAATCATAAACTGAGTGCCAATGAACATATTGTACACATTGTTGTCCAAAGTCACAGCAGGGGCTGATAAAATAAGCTTCCCAATGTGAATGGGAAGGGGAGAGTAGGCCCTGCTTGCACGGGTATTATTGGGGCCTGCATTTCCAAATTCTTGAGTATACTCCAAGTCAGGAGCTAGCTTTGTTTTCTTGATAATCTTAGTGGAGATCACACTAATGGGGGAGCCAGTGTCTAGGATAGCCAGTGTTCGGATATTTTAAATGACCACTTTAACTTTGGTGAGCATTCATCCAAAGTTAAGTGATAAAGCTAAGACCTCCTTGAACCAGAAAGTGGAGTTAAAACTTTTTAGCAGTCTCAGGGTATTTATCCATGATAGACTTTAAAGGATGAACCCACTGAAGAGGGCGTATCAGGCCAGCTAAGAATTGGTCACCATTGCTGGTAATGTAAATTATTTTTGGATACCCTAGAATTTGGCTGAGTTAAGTTCTAAGTTATGGTAGACTCATCTACTCCTCCAGAGTTCAAATGATCAGTCACTTCTACTTCCGTGGGGGCTCCCAATATGTAGTAACCAACGTCATCGTAACCCCCTCAGATTCCTCCCCAAGAGTATTCAAGACAATGAGCAAGGCCGCGATAGAGGAAGAGAGGATGGCCACAGAAGATTGGGTAGCCTTAGAGCGCGCATTCGCCAGCTTAGCTGGAGAGGTAGGCACAGCAGCTTTAGTAAGCTTGTGCGGGCATATGGTTGTTACAACCTTACAAGGCTTTGATTCATTAAAAGGAGTGATAATCTTGTTAAGTCGCAATGGGGGGAGCAGGTTTTGTAGGGAGGATAGACACAGGTGAACGCACTCCCAACTGCTCAACAAGCGGTAGCTCCTTAATGGTGGGAGCTGAAGATTTCACATCAGCATCACTTGTGTCAGCCCATAATTGAGATTTGGCCACTTTGAACAAAGCCTCTTTAATGCCACGGAGATTTTTGAAGTGGCGTTTCACTGAGATGATGTGTCTGGCTAGAGAGGGTCGAAAAACTAGCCCAGTTAACAAGGTGGCAATGGCATCATCAAGGATAGCATGTTAGAGGTAATCAACCTTTGTGCAGTGAGGTAAAATCGTTCAGCAAAGGCAATGGTTGATTCACCTTCCAACATACTAAGGCGCATAAAGGCCTGTTTTTCCCTGTGTTGACTCTTTTTGGATCCAAATTCATCCAGAAGAGCTTCCTTCACCTCTGCCAAAGTTATAAGGGTTTGGGTTAGGGATGATCATCTCTTGCGCTAAATGACTTAAACAAGAAAGGGTGTAGCACACTTTTTGCTTGTCTGTGGCGCCATCCATAGCAGCTTCATAAACATATAAAAAGGTAGCAATGGTCCCTTCTCCAGGGATGTATTTGTCCTTAAGAAGAGGTTTAAAAAGGGCGCTGCTCAAGCTCCTCAAGGCAGGACATAGCGCTTGACAGTTGCTTTTCAAGAGAAATATTTTTGGTGTACATGGGTCCCCTGTAGTGAACACCATTTTGTAGGAATACAGCTATTTAGGTGCTCGCTGGTGCTAACGCCGCTGGATCCCACAAAGATTTTAAATAAAAATAATATATACACTACTTTGAAATTGGGTTTTTATAATCTTATTAGGAGCACGGGGGTAAGCAAAAAAGTAATCACTTTCCAATATTTGACAATTCATATTTAACCGATTTTGAAGGTCAGAAGGGATTTGAGGATAGTTTCAGAATAGCTGCAATGGATTTCAAATTAGGAAATATGTGAAACTCTCCTATCAGATCGGAGGAGAGGTGAGTTAAAGTTTAGTAAATTTAAATTTGGGGATTGGGGCATGATGGACCCATGTGGCAAGGTTTTGATGTACCACAACCAATCACCATTAGAGAAAATATTCTCACCTCAGGGGGCCTCCGCACACCTATAAAAGGGGGTGGCCACCACACAGGTGTTGTGAGGGACTTAGTGATGGTTGGGGGAGTACCTTCCATTGGTTTCTCCAAAGTCCATCATGCAATCAGTAGAATCCGATCATTTAATATTACAGATATTGCCCATGCAGGTTTCAAACTGGTGTTACCGTGGTTAATATGGTTCCATTGAGGATTAGCCAGGGTCTTTTGGCCGATTTCCCCACGAGTTTTACTATCATTGTAATCTCTTGTAATAGCATTGGACAATTGCAAATGGCTACCATTTCCCTTTTTTGGCTGAACTTGACCTAAGACATTCATATTTTTCAGCTGTAAAGGCAATTGTCCAACAATTTTACTTATAATATGGTACTGCCAATATAGCCTATGACCAAGATATAGGAGATTTTTCCTATCTTCCACTTAATTTTGATGGATTACAATATCCATATCTAAATTATAAATTTTATAACAACTGTTACAATATTTTTTAGTAAGTATATTATCAAATTAATTATGTGTCTATTACTAATTATAAAGAAATCTCTTATTTTATTAGGCTACCACATATTTTTAATCTTGCAAGGACCTGCTAAAAAGAAGGAGAATCTAGATTAAGTATATATCTACTTAAGTACCCTAATTTTTTCTATGGGTTAAGATATTTAATATTAATATCATAATTTAATTTTCACTTGCTACTGACAAAAAGAAGAAGGGGGTGCCTCTATAATTCCAAAGGTTGTACTTACCAAACAAAATCACAGATGCTAGTGGAAACTAACATTTGACTTAATTCAACTATAAGCCACTTGATCCCGTGAACAGGATTTCCTAACCTATCCATTTAAGAGGCTCTTCATTGTCCTAGGTTTAAAACTCTGCTTATCAAGAAGCGAATGATCATCTTTGAAATTTGCCTCATTTGCTGAAACTTTGATACTAATAAGAATATCAAACAATTTATATATACTACCCATTAATCAGGTACCTGTAGTTTGTGGCATATGAAGCCTTTTCCTATTTTGGTTTAGAAGAGCCCTCAAAGGTCATTGCATATATAATTGTGACCTAAGTTACCTCCAAAAAAAGCCGCTAAAATTATATATTGAAAAAGTATGACATATTTTACAATATCTCTCATGATATAGGCATATGAAAGGCATATAACATTGTATTGATCTGTGGGACGCACCCTTTTTTGTCTTAGCCATATTGAAAATAAAAATGGAAGTGCCTAAATGACTCTTAAAAACAATTTCTTAATTTATAGTTAATACAGCTATCTCATGGTCCTTGGTCTTTCCCTCTACTATTGATTTGTATTAGGACATAAGTCACTGATTAGTAATGGACTATTTTTGACTAAATTCCATTACCTAAAGATAGTTACCTCTTCCTTAAAGTGATGACTCAATCCAGTCCCTTTATGCCCTTAGTTAACACCTTAGCCTTTTATGAAATGGGTAGATGTTGTAGCAAGTTGATATTTGAGGGTTGTGAGATTCACAGATTAGAAACCAAAAATGGGGTTTATTGTGTTAATGAGGTTGAAAAAATTTTGTGTGCGGGTTTTCACTCTCTCAGTGTTGCATTGAGTAAATATGGATAAAATACTATTGATCCTCTGGTGAACTCCTATTTGCGCTCTGTTACCAAATTTGAATTATCATTATACGTTGGCTTTTAGACTAAACACAATATATACTTGACCAACTTTTTCTTTGTAAAGTTCAATATTCATAAAGGTGTTTTATTTTGAGATTACCACTTTTAAGCAGATACCAAGCTTATATACTGGCAATAATGCTCTTTCATTAGATCTCATATTGGGTACAGAGCTACCTTCACTTGAACTAAGAAAAAGTGAAAACTGAGGACAAATTTATATAGTATGGTGAATACTACCTTATTAAAGCAAAATAAAAGTTTTTATATTTCTAGCATTATTTAAGATATATGATTTACAATAAAAAAATGGGTAGTTTTATATTGTACTTAATCGTGAACTCTTGTGTAAGTACTTCTTCATCTCAGCTTTCTTTGCGGAGTTCAATTTGATCAAGCTCCCTAATGTGAGTGCTCCATCCTATAAAAATTTATGATAGAGCATTTTTTTCCTAATCTTGAGACTTGATTTATTATGCCAATAGTTGCAATCCTGAAAGTTCCAAATAAGTTTAACTATCAAGTCACCATTATTAGGATAATCTCAATTTGAAATTATATATATTTATCAAGACTTAAGTATTTAGTCTCTTAATTCACCAGCAAGAGAATTGCTGGGACGCCAGGATTTTGCTAGTCTCACAAGCTTAGATAACTATTAATTCACATATCTCTTTCTGGGTTATCATTTATCAAGTATAATACATGTTTCCTATTTCCTCACTATTAATTCTCATTTTATTTCTAGATTTATATCCCATTTGCATTAAAAAGTTAGGTTAAAATTAAAAATGTATCAAACTTTGCATATGGCTTTTTTAGGAAACCAAGCATCATAATTCCAAAATGGAAATTACGCATTACAAATAAATTTTTGCAAATTTATGGAACTGGAGATGACCAGGACCCATGAGTGCCTGAGAACCTCTTTAAATGAAACCTCATCTATTACATTATCTCAGGTCAAGAGGCTGTCTTGAAGTGACTCCTGCCACACATCAGATTGCATTTACACTCAGGGTCATTTGTGCGCAATTTGGATACAATCTTGTGAAATCCACCAGATGACAGAGGCCAACATGACATGAATGCCCTCAATACCTTTCTTTTAGGGTACAGCTATGTGCTCAATATTGCTTTGCAAGTAATAACTTAGAACGCCCAAACTTGGTAAAAAAAATTATCATTTATAACTCTTTGTGCCAATTTACAAGGTTTTTCATGACCAGCAATATTTTCTATGGATTGAATCAACTCTCCAGTAGGATGGCTGGTGTGTCACAAAGATGAGCGAGTTCTTAGGAACCCCTATAATTACACATCTAACTTTGTATGTATCATAACCATAATGTTGTTTGTTTCCTCGTTTAATCTCCAAATCCTGTTCAAGAGTGAAAATCTTGTACTCATAGAATATTATGGCCCTTCTTATATTTTAAAGATTGGTGTTTGGTTGATGGTGCCATCTTAAGTTATCTATAGTCTGCACCTCATCAATTTTAAAAGTAAAGAGTTCACTCAATTTAGCAGATGGGTAAGTAGCTGATGTTTGAATGGGGAGATTTACTTTAGACTGAGTATAGTTAATTTTAGTTACCATTAGCAACATTGAAATGAGTTCTGTCATCATGGGAAGGTATCACATTCTTTTGCTCACCCTGGAGAAAAAAGAGGTCTGGTAGTCGCCATTGCCAACTATCAAATTATTGCCGCTATGGGGTTAAAAGCACTTTGAACGTGCTAAATCAATTTGGTTTTGTGGATTATAAAATGGGCTTGAGTGCTTCCATCAGCTACTCTTGTATTGTCATTAAATTCAGTTCTGCTGTTTGTTAATCATTAGCAAGGTTCCTTCCTGAGGGCGAAAATTATTATATAATACACTTATGGCTCCATCCATAACACTAATCCTCCCAAGTTGAGACTGAAGGAAAGATCTAAGGTGCTGTGCATGTACTATGTTTGGCACAATGGTAACATCATTGTCTCTAATGGAGTATTCAGCTCCTCAATTGCGAAAAATGCTAGTCCAGTCTGGATGGCTTGCACCTTTTCTGTATGTCTTCCTCATATATGGTAGAATAAACCTTCTATCCTATTCCAAATTATAGGTTTTTAGCCCTTCTTTGGATCTCTTTTCAACTCTTTGGAATATCTTCTTCAATGTCCTTAGACTATTACAGCTGCATTTTAATTGAATAATCAATAAAAACTTGTTGATAGCTGCCAGGGTTAAGTTCTTGCAGTTCAATTTGATAACAGGGGCTAGTAAGGTAAACAAGGCCTCTTCTCATTTGTATAGTTCCAAGAATAGAGACATGTCTTTCACTAAGTGATGGCTATGTCTGTAATCAAGCAGCGCAAAGGTAACAGTGGGTCAAAGTTGACTTGTAGTTCATGGCAACTTCCTAAGTACTTCCTAAGGTTCTGTCTACGCTCACTACTTCCATTTGATGATGAGGTATAAGGAATAGTGATATCCTGTTTCTGTAAGTCATGGGAAGCAACCCCTATGCCTAGACAGGAAGTTTTCGAGCACAGAACCAAGAAGGGTCCCAAGAAAGACTTCTGTCCCACTCATTAACATGGGCAATTTAGCCCTTGTAGTAGATATGCGGTATGTCACAACCTATTCCCTTAAGGTCTCTCCCTCCTAATCCTTCCTACTATCAAGAAGTTACTGATAAGGATTAATGAGCTTTGTAAGGAGGTGATGGGCTTTTTTCACCTTCAGAAGGCAGGTTGCCTTCCACTACAACGGCATATTTGTCAATGACGGAATTATAGTCTCTAAAGTGAGTAAGTCAATTTCAAATGCTACAAGTCAGTTATATTAGATTTGAGCTTGGGATATACCTTCAAGGTTTCCACCTTACTTGAGGGTTGGTGAGCCTGTACCTAGTAGTTCAGGTGTGACAACCCATTTTACTTTCTGTGCTTGTCCCTACCTCCCTTGTTCATGGGTGTGGCCCACCAGTTCTACCAAACATTATTGCCACTTTCCATCAAGATGTGGCTGTTTTGTAAGGGACTTTTGTAAAGATTCTGATAGTGCCAATCTGAGAAAGGATTGAAGTGAATTGACTTTCTGACTGGGTTCATAATGACTATCAGATTTACATAATATGTCAATTTATTGATATCTCAATATGTTGAAATCCCTTGCTCATAATGCGCTCCATTCTTATTCCTCCATATTGTTTATAAGACAGCAACTCCCAACAGTTTTTGCTATAAGTTAATTTTCTTTACTTATTATAGTTTTTAAAGATCCTTTAAAACCCTAAATTATGACTTAAAGTAGTCTGCAGTACCTATTATTATCCATGTTCCCCAGTCTACAAGATGACTGGCCATAGTGGCGTTCATCACCACACTCTTACCCTCAGTGCTTGAATGGGGTAACATTATTGGACAAACCTGTGTCTGTCCCCAATATTGTTGCTGTGAAGCACCGCAACTTCACCTTGTTGTTGGAGGTAACCTCAATATTGATTGTCAAATTCCTAAGCTATTTTTAGTGAGATTTTCACTTTCTAATGCAAAAAGATTTCCCTGGAAAAGCACCTGACCTTAGGGGCCTACCATTCCTGTATCCTCAGATGTTCCAAAAACCATTGTCTGGATCATTCTGGGAGTATTGGTAATAATTAAAATAAGTTGATAAGTGTAAGTACTGGGGACCAGCCCCTGCAACTGGATAGGGAGCAACACCCCTTTCGGACAAAAAGGGGTCCAAAGGCCCAAGTGGACCCCCTGTCACAGTTGAGCAACTTGGCACATGTGGTAGATGGGTGCTGGGTGACTGCCCTTCCACCTAAAGACAACCAGGTTTCTTCCCTCCCCCCCTCCTCAACCATGGTAAGCCTAATAAAGGGGGCCTACCAGGAGACTATGCAAGCCAGGGGCTATGGGCAGGCCCCTGGGACCCCTCACTCACCAGGAAAATCATGCCAAAATAATGAGAAAATAGCCAGTACTAATGTTGGAGCCTGGTCTGAAAATTCTGGGCTGGAGGAGCCAATCAGGACTAGCCAGGGCCGAAAATGAGATAGGCGCACAATTCAGGTTTTGAACCAGGTTGCAAGCGACTTGGACCAGTTGCCCCTACTCCCTGGATCAGATTTGGGAAGTTTGGATCACACAAATAGTCAGATCAAGAGTTCAGACCAGGTTGCAAATGACCCAGCACAGTGGCCACAGCCCCCCAGGACAAATCCTGGGAATCTGAGCCATGTGAACAGGCCAACTCGGATGGTCAGGGCCTATATTGGTACCATCAACCTGGTTTGGCCCCAAAAATTTTAAAAAATCTGCAAAAGTTTTTTTTTGATTTTTGCCAAGATCTTGGACATCCCCCACCCTCCTCCCCACCAGAAAACCAAATCCCATCACCGATCCCCAATCAACCAATCCCTTGGCACCTCCACTATGTGATTCTCCCCATACTTAAGGCAACTGCCCTGTCGAGGGGTAGTTGTCAGTTCATTCTATATTCTTCCCGCGCTTTACACTAAAAATAAATCCTGAATACCCTGAACGCCTTGCCGCAGACTCCACCCATTTATTTTTTTACAAAATTCCGCCGATCAATCTGGCAAAGTGTGCCGCCACCCAAATAATCATCCCAATGATTGCTGAATGGGTCATCTGGTCACTTGACCCTGCCACGCAGTGGTGGATCATATCCACTACAAACTGCCTTACCCCCGACAATGAAGTTACTTCTCCATCTGCTTTTGAATATCCATCTAATGCAAATCCATCCATTCACTCCATCGTTGGAATCTCTGAGACTGCTCCCCTGTTTGAGCAGTGCCAGGGCGCCCCTGCCCCAGTGCTTGTGAACTCGCCCCCCATACCTGGCTCATCTGCCATTGGCCCCACCCACCTGAGGACCCTGAAGCACCCCACCCAAGGGGATCTCAGGCCTAACGCTCACCGCAGGCCTGTTTCCCTCTCCACCTGCACCCCTGTTTTCACGGCAGCCACTGTGACACCCCTTGCTGGTGTGCAAACTCACCTGTTTGAAGCCAAAGGCCAGCAACCACAAACCCTGGAGGAGTCATCATCCTCCCCACCTCTCCCACCCTTGGGGGTTGCTCCTGCAAGACTTGCGGTTGCCCCAATTGCAAACATCTGGTTTGCCTTGGGGCTTTTGGTATATTAATGAACCTTTACTTTCCTCACGTCCCCAAAAGATCTCCCCTACTTCAAGTTGCTTGGACCGCTGTGCCTTTGGCATTCTAGGCTCTCCACTGGGTGCTCACACACCCAGACTGGGAGCCCAGTCTAATTCTTATCAGCCACAACCATGACATAATGAACTGAACAGTAACCTCGGCCTTCTCCACCCTCCTCACTGGCACTGGTGGAGCGTTGGCCTACGCTCTTACACTAAACATGCTCTCACTTTGCGACCTGGCCTTCTCCTGCTGGGCGGTGGCCTCATTCATCCAAGTGTGCTGCCAGGCTGTGTTGAACTGGTTCCCGCCCCGCTGAGCCCTGGTGACAAGTGTCACCCCATCAGTCAACATGATAGGGTT